>CABFOW010000027.1:32449-119278 GCA_902141385.1 Timema californicum
TATCTGGTTGTAAACATTTAATATAGGCAATTATTAATTTAATGTAAGAGTCAGGAACGTAGCCACGGTCACATAGACATGGCGCAGAACCACCCGATCTCTGAATTTTAGAGAAAGACATATATTTAAGTAGAAACAAGAACCCTCACTTAAGACACATAAGCGTATGATCCCCAAAATATTAAGTGCATGGTAGTGCTACCAGTGGCGTGTCACATAGTTTTGGTAGGATAGTCAGAAGTTAGTTTAAACTGTGCCTGTGACTTTTATCACTAAGTAGATCACTCATTGAAGGAGTATCAATAGCAAATCATTTCTTTTGCGTTGTACGAAGAGTCTATGAGTGATTGGTCAAATGGGGAATTAATGGGGGAGAACATAATATCACAGGCTCAGATTTAACAAACTATGCTAACCCCGGCTACACTCCGTGTTTGCTACTCTACTGAACCTAGATTGTTCGCCAACGTGTCTTTTTGAGGATCTACAAATCTACTTGGACTAGAATGTATGCAGAGTTTTTCTACTTTCATAGCTCACGCCAGGTTGGTATCACTGTAAATGCGACCATTTACCCATTATTTTTTTTAAAGTGTAGTGCCTAACACAAAATTAAGACCTTTTTGTTGCACTATGTCTTAGCCCTTCAGGCTGTACTTATATATACACTCATGGATTAGGTATGGGGCATGTAGAACTTAGAGGAAATATATCAAAATTTTCGTTGTAGTAGGCTGTAAAACAACCTTCTGTGTAATTACTTATAGGATTTAGGTCCTGAACTCCTGTTATCCAACAAACATGGATTTACGGGCCTGACATATTTGTTCACTCAATTTCAAAGCGATGCCCATTTATGTATATATATGAAGGCTGGAAACTTAAGACGTTTTAAGTGCAAACAATTTTGTTTCAAGAAAGACCATGATCGTTCTTGGATTAAAAGTTGAATATGTTTTTATCAGGAAATAAACTATTATTATGACACTATTTCATAAAAGAGAATGCTTAAATTTTTTTTTATTGGAGTACAATTAAATACAAAAATTTAATAGATAAGAAATTTCTAAGTGCACTATGACAAGGAATTTGGAGCAGGTGGCGGACTGAGACAGTGGCATAATTATATGACTAGCACTTTATATTGCCGTTAACATGAACTGCTTCCAAAGTCTATTTGCGCTTGGAACAAACTTAAACTATAGCGTCTGGAACATGGAAAATGAATTTAAAAAAAATCAAAATAATGTGTACCTAAGACAGTTTAACATTTTCACACTTCAATATATAGACCTCAGTCTTATGTTTTAAAAAATAAAAACTTTTGTGTGGGTTGTAGTACTGATATATATAGGTCTAAGAGGAATGAAAACCAGGAGATTGGAGAACGTTAATTATATGTCATGTCGCGGCTATGGCGATAATACCTGTGTACACAACATTATATAGAGACACCCGAAGAAACGAAACAACATGGCAGACAAAGAGGTTGATGAGAGGAGAGTGTTAAAATGTATTTGAAGGAAGTTGAGTGTCCGATTAGGGATTGGATGAAAGTGTCTCGGGAGAGGATTTAATGGTGAGATTACGTTTTTAATTTGCATAGTTTTTGAGCTTCCCAAGGCCAGAGAGCTAGTTAACTGTGTAATAGAGACGAGAAGGATAGCTTAGGGAAACTGAACCCACACAACTCTGAATAATTGACCAGAAAATTATTTTGAAATCCCATGTGAAAACTACCTTACGGGTGTGATCACCCTGTATAAGGGATCAGGCTCGCAATATTTTATATTGGGTGTTAATTGTAACTCAACGCTGCATAATAAATCGGTTTTTATTAAATATAATGTTGGGTCTAAGTTTAATAAAAATGGTTTTTTTTTTAATTTTCCATGTCCTAGTATCCTTTCGGGTTATATTCGTACATTAATTACACTAATGAAATAGGAACGCGGAAGGTGACATTTTTTGCGCGGAAGGTGATTTTTATACCTCTAAGAAAAACCTATTTCAGTACACCCAAAAGGATTTGAAAACCAATCTCCCCGTCACCACCAATCCAACCTTATCACGAGAGTGATGCGTTGGACAAAGCGATCACTGAGGTGGGCCATCGAAAGTAAATGTACTTTTGATAAGCGTGAATAATAATTTGAATAAATAGTCTGCCACTTTATCTGACTGGTATTGTACCTTTTAAAGGGACCCCTTTACTTTGTAAGGTCAGAGTATATGCACCTTAATCAAACCACATGAAACATTACCAAATTTCGCGTGAAGTGAGAGTGGAAAGCAGTTCAAGAAAAAACCATATCAGTTCACATTATCTAGATTTGAACCTTGACATACTTATCACTGGCAAACCAGAATAAACTATCTTGATATTTAGATCACCATGCCCACCGGTGAATTTTTTTTAACTAGTTGGTAAATCTCAACTTCTATCAAATTAATCTAATTTGTTTAAGTTGGGAAAAACTAATACAATTTATGAATAGGTAGACTTAAAAATGAAATCACATGTCTTAGTTTTAAGCATAACACAAAATAAAAATTTAGATTTATATAGCGCTAAAAACAAACACGTATTTATGATGCATAAAATCTAAATGAAAAACTTTTCTTATATGTTTTGAACAATGTATCATTATCGTTGCGAAAGTTTACCTATTTCTTGTCGTTTTATTTTTGAAAAAAAAAAAGTTTTTTCTGCAATACTTTCGTTTCCTAATGGTTTTGTTTACTTCCTACTAAAAGATGCCCCTTTCTAAGTTTTGTGGATAGTTCACGTTATGTTGGGGGGAATGGAGTTTTAGGAAAAGGGTGAGGGTGGTTTAAGACCAGTCGAAGAGATTGTTGATATAGTAGTTAGTAAGTTTTTGTGTATCAAGACTTTCTTGAGCAAAACTTTGGAATCTACCGCAGTTTCGAACGTCTTAAGTAGTTTGCTATTCTATGTACAACCGAGCTCAAGTGTATACATGCAAATATATACTTTGGGATATATATAAAGTAGAATCACTATAGGATGAACCTTAGAACAAGTACAAAATAAATATAACGCAGCAAACATTACCAAAAGGTCATATATATTTATTTTCAAACCATCAAGATAGACTTCATTCGTCAAAAGTGACGTCTAAAAAAACAAATGGTTTAGCGTGATATTAGATCTAATCATTTTTCAAATGTGGTCATATAAAGCTTTCTTTATGGTTAATCTTACTTCAAAAGTACTTTCAATCAATATTAATTTATTATATTTGGATTTGAAAATATTTGTTTCATTAAAAAAATTTTAAATGATTTACACATTCATAACAAACTTAATATAGGCAGATTTATAGAAAACTTGAGGACTTAACTATGTAGTACAAAATTATTTAGAAACAGTTAGACCCCCCCCCCCTAAAAATATTAAAAGCTATACAAAAATATTAAATAAAACTGAGTTTACAATTGATGTTTATAAAAGAACATTTGAGGAATAGTTAATAAATCATTTCATCCATATTTTTATAATAATTTTTAGTCCAATTTAGGAGATTTATTAAGACAGATAAGAACTTTATATTACGACGTTATTGGTAAAAAGATGAAGAGTACGTTCTAGAGTAAACATCGTAGGTTATATTGATCATACATTAACTGTGTAAGTTTTTAGAAACATCTGCTATAAAAATATTCATCGCATATTGATTAAATTAGACGGCACCTCACCTTAATTAATTCAGGCATATTTATATAAAATAGATTTAATTACTAGATTAAATAATAGCTTATCAGTTGCCTACCTCAGTGGCTGCATGGTCTAAGGTTTCACTCTTCCAATAGACTGGACTTTTGGTGGCAGGGAGATTGGGGCTCGAATTATGGTCGACTATACTAAGGGTGGTTTTTCTAAATTATTGGTTTCCCATAATCCCTCAGAGCAAATGCGGGTACATTCTCTAAAATTAACATTCCATATTTCTAACTCATTAGCTTAATTAGTACAAATGTATAACCTGAAAAGGCAGTAAAACACATGGTGCTAAGAAATATTTTATTGATCTATATTTTCCCCATTTTTACCCTAAAATACTATATAAAATTAATGAAAAAACATTGGCAGTATTAATACTTATAAGAGATTGGCTAGCCAAATAAAAAAAGCACACATACCTAGTTATTTTTCATCGAGTCTTACAAACAGGCAGAGTTTTCCATATATTTTACAAAGGAAATTTTAATATAGATGAAATGTACCCTCGTTTACGTGTCGGGTAAGATGGGGTAAGGAGGGTATATTTAAGAACAATCTCAGTAATCCAATGTGATATTTGAACTTCAAGCTTCCCATAATCTGTATATAGTCATCAGTTCTTTATTATCTTGAAAGAATATCTTAGACTTTGATTAAAACATTTTCGCTTAATCTAAAATTGTCCATTAAGTACTAACTATGCTCATTAGAGATATTCAAGAACTTTGTATAGCACCACGTCAATAAAATTAAACTCTTATGTTTCTGTTAAAGCAATATTTGATTTACTTAGGCAAAAATAACTTTTGCTATAAAACTATAAAAACATTGACCTTTTCTCGCTTCCCCTACACTCCTATCTTAAGATTGTTTAGAAACACATCAAGATATTTTTTCTCAAAGTAAACTTTTTAAATACTACTGGTATTTTAACTACTAATGTAATTTTTAATATATGTGTAGGATATGTTTAGGAAGCTATTAGAATTGATAATCCCCCAAATTTTAAATAATTTATTTACTAAAGAATGTATAACAAACTCTGAGAAAGACTTAATTTGGTTTAGTGTTCTACAATATATATCAATTATTGTATTTAATAAATATTGATTCATCCAAGTGCTGGTGTTCAGAGTCTAATCTTAACCGGTTGTACTGGATATCTTTTTACCAGTGTGAATTTTATTCATAAAAAACGAAGTATTGGTTCACTTCATTTTTAATCCACTCTCCTCTTCTTATTCGAGTAGTTTAGTTACTGGAATTCATTGCTGATCTTAATAATTTTTAATATATACAATATCTAATAAATCTTTTAGATTTCTCAAGTGATTACAACCTTGATATTCTTGCAACGCTACTTAATAAGGTGGGCAAGCCCGAACTGCACCAGTAATTATGGGATTAAAAAATGTTCACTTAACTCGGACCCGAATTGCGCCAAGTCTAATTCAGGTAGACGAGAGGGACAAAATAAACAAAAATAACGCAAACAAGCTCTTCCCACGTCTTATCTTCCTTTCTTTACGTAAAGGAATGTAAAAACGCCCTAGGAGTCCCCAACAAGATCTGTATTAGCTTTTCTGACATAAGTTTGGCCAGTATTAGCAAATTATCACAGCATCAGTAACTATCCAGATGTGTAATTGTTTTATTTTTGTTCGGATTTTGTGTGGACTGTGACATTAGAATTAATTAGTGATATGGAGAACATTTATAGTGAAAGAGAGAACGATCTGATTGTCTATAATAATTATACGTATCGACAGGTGAATCAATTAAATTTGACGAGGGAAGAGAGGTGGAGATGCACTAAAAAGGACTGCAAGGCCAAAATATTCACACTTGATGGCGGAAATATTTCCTCGCGGATTGGAAGACCAACACAACCTCGAAACACTTATAGATCAAGAGTTGAACAGAAAATCCTTGAGCAACGCAGTTAAGAGGAAAGCTGAGGTGATTGAAGTAAGGCCTTTCAAAGTTGATCCACAAAAAGGTACACGCAGAGAAAAAACTATGAAAACATTGACTCGCAAGGACATGAAATGTTCCAAGAATAACATTAACTGATAAATTGGCCTAAATCTTCCAAAATAATCCATTTTCCTTTGATTAAATTGAACAAAATACTACTCTAGAAAAAAAAATATTTTTAAACGAAAAAGAGAAGGGGGTTGTGATATTTTCTTGTGACTCAAATCTTAAGTACTTGTGTCAGAATGAAATTTAGTTAATGGATGGAACCTTTGAATACGCACCGAAACATTTTCTTCGGCTTTTTACTGTACATGGGTATTTCAAAGTGTCATACATACCTCTTGGTATTTTGCCTACTTAAAATACAAGAAAAAGCAAGGCTACATTGACACTACGAGAATCCTAAAGTAAGAGTGCGAGAAGAGACAACTTTACCTTCAATTTTTGTAGACATTGTGATAGATTTCGAGCAAGCACTCCATGAGTGCATCGTGTCAACATTTCCACAAACCAAGATAGTAGGCTTTCGATCTCATTTGGTGCAAGCATAGTAAGCGAAACAATTTTATTTTACAACTTTACATAAATACTGTTACAATTTTTGACTTGATAGTTGATTATTATACTTTTCACTGTTGATTTTTTTTTACATTGAGTTTTACCACCTATTTGAGTTATACTTTTATGTGCTAATTATAATAGTAGGCTTTGGGATGAGATAGGTTGAATGTAGAGAAAGTGAATACGAATTTGTCTGGAGGGAGAGTGGAAAACCATTTGGGGGAAAAAACCTCCAGTTCATTTGATCAGGTTTCAAACCACAACCTCCCAATCATCAGCTTAAGTAGTTTTGTTCAAAGTGTATATCTGGGGATTTTTTCAAATGATGGATAGGACTGTATAATTGATCTTCAGAAAAAAAAATTAACTTTAGGCAGTTTACTAATTACTAATTCTAAAGGAATGTAGCTTACTGATGACTAGTTTTCAAAAATTCAAAATATTTTCAAATTATTTTAAACGATTTTGTTAATAGATAAAGTTCTGTAAAGTGTGTGCCCCTTCAAAAATCCATTGTCTGACTATTTTTATTTTATTTTTGTTATTCTTATAATATAATTTAGCTTATATTTAGCTATTATTGACAATGTTTTTAAAATGGAAATGTTACTGCTATGTTAAAATGTTTGATTTTGTTTTATGTAGTTAGATATAGTTAATTAAATAATATTTTTTGACTTGTGTCCTTCTTACCACCCACCATAGTATTAATATTTGTTTATGTTCACTGTTGGCTCAATTTGGGTCTTGTCTTGGGAGGGGGGTATTGGCGCAATTTTGTTCCGGTCTGGAGGGCACTTTTAAGCCTTTGGCGCAATTCGTGTCCAAGCTAGGTGGATTGGTGAAATTTGGGCAAGCCCAATAAAGTTGGATTCCAGTAAGAATAAAAACAATTTTTTTTAGAAAATTCATAAATATTAGATTTCGATCAGCATTATAATTTTTATAACATTAGTGAGCTCATTTACAGGTATTAATAATGTCTATCAAAAAGTTACGGCTACAGTATAAAATGATTTAATTAAATTTGTGGCCCTACGTATATTAAAAGTTTGTAACGTAAGATCACCATTCAACCCTATCCCTAGTTTTACACCCAGACTCTTTAGATCACAATTTCATATTTCGCAATTAAATCTTTGTGAAAACACATGCCTTTGCTAAAAAAATGGCTTCACGTATGAATATTTGAAAATGGTTTCAATGAAGGATGTAACTGCCAAAAAATCTCAATCAAATCCAAATATTACGTATGTGCTCACTATGCTTATTTGCTAGGAGTGATTAAGGTGTAATTTAGAGGAAATTACCCGCATTGGCGTGGAACCATTTAAGACAAAAAACACTCGACATACTTGAATCATATTTCAGCCCTGACCTCCCTTTCACCTGTAATAGCTTGACAATGTGTGTTTATAAGTTGTTTTTCTTTTCGGTTCCGAATCATAGTAGTTTTTGATCCGTGCTCAGACGGGTGTCGACAAGAAAGTCTCAAACCAGAATAAAGATATTGCTTAGGCCAAGTCGAGGTTAGTACTAGGTTACCCTCCTTCCAACTCACCACCCAACCCCCTTTTCACCCCACATCGCTTCTAGTTGGTTGGTTCCCCAGTTCGCTGTTTGGCGGTTCGTCTGAGTCTCAAAGACGTCTCGCCTGACAGGTCATTTTACGGCGTTGCGCGTCCTTTGCCTCTTCGTTGAGACGTTCGCTCTCGGTCTATCCCTTGCCTCCTCGTCCTTTCTCCTTCAACCCATGTAGGGTTAAGGTAAAACGCTTTTTGCAAAATATTAAGGATACTTGGGTTCAAACAAATTTAAAACTGTTCTAATTACAATATTATATTTGTTATGCCCACAAAATTGTAAAACACAAGATTTTCTTAATATTGAGAGGCAGACAAAATAGTGTTCTACTTTCATGAAGATCTTTTAGAGGATAAGGCGTTCATTCTCGAATGTGGAGTTGATGCCTTTTACTCAAGACGAGGAAGACTTTTCCTACTTTAGTTGATGCTTCTTTAACCCTCATCCACTCCGCGGGATGGAAATTTCTCGTAATTTGTTCGGTTAAGTGGAAAAGAGAGAAGGTATAATGGGGGTTTGGTGTATACGGGGAATGGGGGCTTGATGAGGGGGGGGGGGCTCGATGGGGGAGAGGGAGCAAGTTGATAGGAAGAAAATCGTGGAGATGAAACTACAACAAAACATCCAGTGTCAAACCTCTTCCATGTATTAAATGAATCGGTACTGTTACTGAAAAAGTTGCTTACACTTATATTTAGGTTTCTAAATCAAATTAGGGCCTATTGTAAACTCAAAATGTGTTGAACTAGATACATAATCATATTTTATAGCAGAGTTTCTCATAGAATAAATTACTGTATTATATTTATATTACTCACATCGGTGGCCAGGCAGACTGGTAAATCAATCTTATACATTTAAATTTGATTAGGGGAGAGTACTAATACCAATCGAGTATACCCAGGGAGATTTTTTAAATATTTTTTCCCCTTTCCTTCAACGTGAATGTGGTTAAAATTCTTCTAAAATCTACCGTTCTCATTAACTACCGTGTATGAAATTCTCACAGTTCAGACAAGTAGTAAGATACTGTGGAATAAATAAATATATGATCATTCTTTTTCTACTACAATCATCAATATATTACGTGGATTTGAAAGTTCTCAGTTCAGTTTCCAGAAATACAATGACTACTTACGTTAGGAAAAATGTTGTAATAAAGTGAGCTATAAATAAATTATTAGTTATTGAAAATTTTAAATACTTCATGGTAGTATTCTGTCATTAAATTAGCCGAAGCAATAACTTTTTTCACTCTATGAATTCACCCTACAGTTAAAACTTGTTTAGTAACAAATATAAAACCTGATTTTCTAACGACAAACTTTTTAGGCTTTTATGAAAAAAGAACTTCCTTGATAAATATGTCTACGTAGATAAAGTACTTTAGAAGCCCATTTTCCATACTCGACGAGTATTTACGAGTGAAGAAACCACCCCTAAATTATATTTCAAGTACTCTTATCACGAATGTGTATTTTATAGGACGGTGTATTCGATTTTAACAAGGCGATATCCGATACTCTTAAACCTAGGCACATCCCTGCCGTAATGAGACTCATGATAAAAGTGGAAGAAGTAAACTGCCGTTTACGGCTTTTGAATATTGAGATGAGGATTATATCACTTGTTTCAGTAAGGTCACAAGTCCATATAGCCACACGCTTGTTAATATTGGGTAATTTTAATTAAAAAACCTGGCATAAGTTATACCTATATTTACATAAAGTTGTACCCTCACCTTTAATACGTGGACTGGACGCGAAGCTCGTTTAACCTGTCCATGACAACTACGAGGAGGTCAGGGTTTTAATCCCGCCTAATTGTACCAAGTATGACTTTGAACTAAATGGTTTACTATTCTCACTCACTCAACACAAATGTAGGTATATATCTTTTTATCTTCAGCCCATTTTTGTAATTTAATGTGGAGTACTTTAAAGGATAAAGGGACGTGATACAAAAAAATAAATATAGGGCCTATGTACATGTCTATCATATTTACTAAATATCCAAACTCATATCTTATTATGTGTTTTATTTTACCACGGTGTTTTAATATCCGTTCATGTGATATTTGTGCTAATGTGTTGGAGATGAGGTTAAATGGATTGACTTAGACCAGCGTTTTCTTGGAGAGATATAGTTAAACATATTTATGAAAAACAACCCTCATTACACCCACCTGGAACTCGGAACCCTGGTCTCTCTCTTATTGGAAGTCCAGTATATTGCAATAGTAAAGTGTTAGAACATGTGACCATTGTTGCGGATTGAGTCAATGTAGGGCTCAGAGGCATTGTTTAATTTAAATTAGTGGAATCACATTAATGTGTTTGTTTTAATTAAATTTTGCAAGGGATTTTGAGTAAAGGATGAAATTTTTCAATCCATCTACCTAACCATAATTTACCTTAAAATTTCAATTCCAGCGGAAATGAATTACAAAAAGACTAAATGGTAATATATTTTTCTGATACACGCTTAGAGTAAATTTTAAAAGCAAATACGCCTCGGTGGCGTAGTTGGCTAACGCGCTAGTCGTGTTGAGCTCGACCGCCGAGGACGGGCAGATCGAGGTTCGAATCTCGGTCGGGTGAACTGGTGGTGGTTTTTCCTAAAATTGTTTTCCACTCCCCCTTCCACGCAAATGCGGGCTCACTTCCTCTAATTCAACCTTCCCAATTCCTAATCCATTAGCGTAATTAGTACTTAAAGCGTATAATTAGTACTTAAAGCGTATAACCCGAACGGGTAGTAAGACGTGGTGCTAAATAATAATAATAATAATAATAATAATAATAATTTAAAATCAAAGTTTATTTCTCAATTTTTAACTTGTTTATTTAAATAAATGTAAATATGTTGTAAATAATAATTTAATGTGTATTTAATATACAATTTAAAGGACTATACAATTTAAAGGAAAATTATATAATCCAATAGATTGATTAAGAAAATGTTTGATAACTATATATTAGTTATCAATTTATTTGGCTTTATTAGATACTCACTTCTTTCATATTTCTTCTATAATGTGATAGTGGACTTAAATGGTTTTTCATTTTATTACAGCAATTAAGTTTTTTTCTGCCGCTTTCAAAGGGGATGAAATGTGGAAGAAAGAAAGGTAGATAGATATAGCCTAGGTAATCTAACCTATGAGAATAATAAATGTATGGAGATTACTTATAATGTGTTCTTCGTCAATAACATTGAAGGCTGTTCTTTTGCGTCTTTGGCCTACCTTTTTTTCCTCCACACTATATTCTTTTACCTTTCCTTAAGCCAATAAGATGCCTGGCTTTACTTAGCCCTGTTCCCGATCATAGCGTGTGTCAGATTAGTTTCTAGTCAGACGCAGTATGGCGTTCATCCCCCCCCCCCTCTTTCTCCTAAACCACCCTTTTCCACTCTTTCTTTGATGGATTGATAAACGTGAAAGGCGTAAAATTAGTTCATCGTGAAAATGTGAGATAAATTATTGAAGAGAAGAAAAAAGTTGTGCACATAAGATTCGTTTCTTATTACATGTTTAGAAAAATTCCATAGAAATTTTCTAGTTTGTTAATGGGATATGAAATGTTTCTTGAAGCTTAAGTTAATCGAGGGGAAAAAATGTAATAGTCAAATGGTTTAAGTTAAAGTATTATTAAAAAAAATAGGGTAATAGGACCATAAGACCTGAAAGGTAAAAGTCTTACCTCTTTCTTGCCGAGCAATAGTGGAACAATTCAAGGTATATCTGCTAATTATTAAGATAAGTGAATGGTAAATATTTCCTGTTATTATATGTCATATATAATGTGTATGTAAATAATTGTATGAAATTGTTCATGTCATAAGGTCAAAGAATGATTGAATGTTATTTTATTTGCTCAAGTAAAAGATGTTTTGTATTGTAGACTTATTCGTAAATTATATGTACTCATAATCCTTTTCATTCGTTGTATCATACCATCTGTTGAAAGTAATAATTAATTTCTCTAATTATTAGAGTTTAAGACAGGGGCGCTCATAGTCTGTAATTACAACAGATAAATTAGCTCCCTATTGAAATTAATGGTCGACCGATCGACCTGAAGCAACTTTCGATGTCAACTGTCTTGTAGCATTTTATTGGATGTATGTCTGATCGGCATGTCACTACAGCTTTTCGAACCTCTATTTATTTAACTATGCCTTGAAGTATACAGTCGGTGCTACAAACTAATGGGTCATGGAATCATTATACCTCTATTTTAATATCTGGTAGTTCATTAGCATTACCTAAATTTAGAAAATGGATTTTAAATACGTTTTTTGTCACTGGCTTTTGTGTATATGATCATTCTTGGATTGGAAATATCTAGCATTTGTTTATAAAAAATACTGTCCCATTTAAACAAAACGAGACTAGTATAGTTTTAAAAGCTTCTAGTAGGTCTACTTTCACGTGTTCATACATCAAGTTGCTTGATATATATCTCAAATTTGATGGAAATTATCAATGCTTATGACATGTCAATAATAATTTTTATTAAAAGCTATACTATTGTTGGCCATAAAAATAATATTCTTGTATTTTCTAAGAGACCCTTCCTATACAAATCAGACTCTATTATTTGTGTTTTAACGTTCACACAGCTTTTAAAAAATAGGATTCAATAATTAAATTAAAAAATATTCCTCTCGGAGTGTTCAGGGTGGGCTATAACTAACCCCAAAAGCCCACCTTTGCCTCCTTTTACTTGTCTGTTAAAACAGTAGTACGTGGCAATGAATTTTAATAAGGGACTAAAAAAAAAATCAAAACTTATTTAGATCTGCTTCTTCTACTTATTTACATCATATTTTAGAGAGATAGAAATAATATTTTTAGGACACTCATTTGACGCTTAATATGTATAAATATAAAATAAATATATTCAAATATTCCTAACTACGCTAAACACACATATAATTCATCCTAGTAAAAATGTTAGTCCATAAATATATATATACGTATTTTTCTTCTTTAAGTGATTTAAGATAAACAAAAATATTACTCAGCAAAAAATTGGCATTTTCTTCTATTTTTCTTATGTGTTTTAAATAATTATAATGGCTACGATTTTCCTAAGCTGTTACCTATTATTCAACGTATTTTTATAGAAGTGTTCATTTTAACTTCATTAATAATGTATTATATTGTACTAAAATATAAAACAACAATAATAATATAAATTAATTTCCTATAGAAAGCATATATTATTTTTTAGATAGTAAGGTAGGTTCAAGGTAGGTTCAATTATATAAAAACCCAAAATTCTATTCAATTTTATAAAAGTGCAATTAAGTTTTAATTTTATTAAACGAAATTTACTTAGAACATTTGAAATTCAGTTTTCGTTTGGATACCAAAATATTGAGGAATATATTTAAAAAAAATTAAATAAACTATCTAAATATAAATGGTATTCGGTTATTTATCTAAATTTAAAACTTAAATTTAATCATTAGAGAATAACTATTTATTTTTGAAATTATTTTAATTTGTTAAGTAATTAAGTAATTTATTAAGTAATGAGAAGATATTTCAAAAACTATACGATCATTAATGTGAACTCATTATACGTTTGATTTTTTCAAACTTTTTTATTTAACAAAGACCATTTAGTTTAGTCTGAAAGAAAGGGCAAGTTCGTTGTTAGTATAATATTTTATTTTAACTTTGATTTTCAATTTTATTTTTTAGAGTTCTTTAAAGTTTATTAACATAATATCTCCTCAGTTGAAACGAGAGGGGTGTGAAACATAATAATAGAGATAAAAGTCTCACCAATTTTGTTTTATTTCTGTAGATATTTTTTTAGATAAAGAAATGATTATCTTTTTTTCACTCCTAAGAATAAAAAAAGTAAACTTTTTGTAAAATTTCAAGAAGTTGCTTTTATTTCTGTTGAAATTCTCTCAAACTGGAGATACGGCTTTGAAATTATTTTTTTTAATTTGATAAAAGTATCAGTTATTTATTGTTATGGTTATTGTGTGGGTTATATTTATTAGAGGACAGTGAGAAATGCAAAGATTTATTTTCGACACAATAATATTTTAATATATAGCAAATTATACTACTATAAATCCACATGGCTGACTCGCTCACTGACATTAATGTTTACCCTCTTCAAGATGAGCTAGAAATTTGGAAGACTTATAGCTTCTAGCCTGTAACCGACAGGAAAATTCCAAAAAGTTTAAAAAAAAAAGTTTAACCCCTGAAAAAAATTCAAAATATCGGAGCAACTGTAAAGTCTGTGTGGACCTTTCTTTGGAGGTCTCTTGTGGCTAAACGCTAAAATCTATCAAAAAACTGCTCTGGAATTACATTAGTTTGCATCCACTTGCAAAGGAAATGCACCGAGGGTGTGGGGGCAAGCAAAGCGAGTATGTTGGATTAAACGGCACAGTAAACCATTTAACAGACTAATATATGTTAATAGTATATTATCAAAATATAATTAATAAAACAAAATATTTTTTTTTGCTCTAAGATCTAATAAAATTGTCGATGGAATATAAATTATATTTGTCATGAGTGGGTTGCAGGTGGTTGGAAAATAAAGCAAGTCTTAGTGAGAATGTAAATTGTTTCCTCCAATTCAATATAAAATTTAGCCTATAAAGTCAATAAACATAATATATTTTATTACAATATGATGCGTGTGGTACGCTAAATAAATTGTGTTACAGAGATAAAAATATAAAAGTACAGTACTAACCTGGCAACAAACCACAATTTTATAATTAATTAGTTTAAAAACTCTAGTTATGACTCTTAAGATAATTAAATCAAAGTTATGTTCCAAAGCCAATATATATTAATGACTAAACTATTAAATAAGTTTTATTATTTTATCAAACACTACAACCGCTCCCAAATAAGTAGTTTATCAATTATAAACAATAAAAACAAAATGTCACAATGCTCCATTACCCTCCCCTTCAACGAAATCGAATCTGGTGGGAAAACTTCAAACATAACAGTTACCCATGAAATAAATTTAACAAAAGTAAATTAGTAAAGTTGAGTCCCAATCATGAGGGTTAGTTCAACATATAGGGCCTAGCATTCCCAGTTAATATTTATTTAATAATAGTTGATACAATTTCAATACTCGATTTCTGTTGGTAAAGTTTCCCCTTGCAGTTCGGTGGAAAGTTGTTATGGCAACGATATTATATAAAGAGGTTGAAACTTAGAAGGCTGCGTTAAGGGATAGGAGAGGGAGGGGGATGAAGCACAGATTTCGAAAGAGGAGTTGGCGAGGGGGTCGAGTGGAAAGGGATGAAGAGAGGTGGTTTTGGGTGGGGCAGGGGGGCGGGGGTGAAGGAAGCAAGAGTGAAGCCACATCGAGATCAGATGAAATCAGTCCCGAGGGAATGGTTTCTGAGACTAAAAGAGAGCTCTCGCTAAAGTGAGAAAGGGGTGACTGGGGGTGGGGGGTGGGGGAAGGGAGAAGTCTCCTAAGAGAGATATTGGAACCTCTGGAAGGGGTCCGATGACGATTCCAGTTCAACTTAACCCAAGTGTTTCTCCACCTAACTTTTGTTCACTCTAAACCAATTTGTGTGTGTGTTTGTATGTTTTACGTTACTAAGCTACACCTAGGTCACTTGATCATTTCGTAATAAAACTCCTCTTGTCCAAGTAATAGTAGGTCATAATCTCTTTTTTTAAGACGGAATGTTGGTTTTAATTCATAGAGTAGACTAATAGTTCATATCTATCAAAGTATACTAATTAGTTTCTATAGTATGTAATTTTTTTAAAGATTTAAATCTGTATGACAAACCAATACCCAGAAACCATTTACGATGTGTATACAAATCGAGACTATATAAATAAACAATTTAAAAAATCTGGCTCATTTGTATTAATATTCTTGAAAAGAATATGAAAGGTTGTACAATTAAAACAATCAAAAAAACTAAGGATACCAAACTCGATTACTCGATACTTCGATATATGCGATTCTTACAAGTATCGAAAGAATCGAGAATTGATACTTTGATTCTTAGCTCCTACTGGCAATCAAACAAAATGGCAAAATTCAGAATGAGTAATAATCGATTATCCTTATATTAGTTTACTTGTATTATATTTTTGTGCAGTTAACGATACTACTTGGTGAATTTAAAAGACGTGTTTCCAACTAATTGTTTACTAAAACTTTTTTTAATTATTTATAAATGTTTGACTTAGTGAGAATTTAACTGATACTGGTGGTTTTATTAATTATATGTTAGTTAAAATGGCTAATTATGTTTTTAATTATGATTTACTTATTTTATCTTCACACCACATGTTATGATATAATAAATATCATGAGGCTTAGTTAGGATACTTACCTGAGATGAAATAGACTAATTATTTAAAGTACTAAAATCAAGGTCTAAGGATTTTCAAACAAGTTAATTATAAAAATCTGGGAAACAGTTTCTTTCCCAAAACTAGAATCAAATAATTGAAAATAAAATTGAGATTTATAAATATATGTTTTAGATTATGGTTTATAAAATAAACTTCATACAAGGAATCTAATAATGGATATTTAAGTACCAGTTTATTTCTATTACGCATAAATTTTAATTTTTTGACACCTGTAAACAAAGATTAAGTTCTCACTCGAATTTTCTTAATTTGTTTTTTGCTCGGTAACCTATGCATGCGAGGTAAAATTATAGATAATTTATTTACACTTTGCTTTTTATGATTCATACTGTAAATAAATTCTACTAAGTTGAACCATTCTTCAATTTTGAACTATTTTTAAAACGTTAAAAGTTAATATTATGGAAAACATGTTATAAGCATTTGTGAGAGCTTTATATTCTTTAAAAAGAATTCCATGGAGTTATATATAAAAAAACTATCTTTTATCTTCTTCCTCTCCAAAGTCATAACAATTTTAAATTTATATAACCGTGTCTAATAGATTAAACTGCTTGTAAAGCAAACTCATCCGGGAATGTGTCTTGCACATAGATAAATAAATATATATTTTTTTAAACCACGGGGAAGATAATACATCAAATTATATTAGTTACACTTATTTAAACAGTACTGCTCGTAGAAAACCGATTTCATTCGCCACTTGCGTGATGATGACGTCATTCTCGTGGCCAAGCTTGATAGTTTTTTGGTCGAATCCTATGTCTTATATGTATAACATTGCTAGGGTCGACTCCCGCCTTGACAACACTTCAATCTATGCTCGAATACTTCGACACGAGCGCTACGGGTGAACTTCGCGATTAGTCGCTAAATATTTTCTTAAACTGTGATGGACAGCTACCATCATTTGGATTCGATGTTAACAATCAGATAAATAATAAATTGGGTTTTATAATTTGTAATGGTGTACCCATTTGCTAAGAAATACTGTGTGTGATGAATAGATTGTGACCCGCTTCTGTGACCGCATGGTATAACGCTCTACTCTATTATAATAACTAGACTGCCGAAGAGGTTGTTTGAATCTTGGTCGGGTGTGTTTAGTGTGGTTTTTACAACATAGATTTCCACTCTCCTCCACGCAAATGCTGGTACACCTCCTCTAAATATAACCTTCCAAATTTCTTAAAGCATTAGCTTAATTAGAACATAAGCGTACAACCTGAATGGATGGTAAGATAAGGTGCTACAAAAATTGAATGTTTATGTTGACGTAATTTTCGAAGGTCTTTATTGCAATGGCCGTGTTTAGGTCACCCATCATAACAATTAATCATTAATAATACACAACGGATAGATATGGGACAATAAAATCTATGATTCCTCGAATCCTTTAAACTCTATGGTATTCTAAATATTCCAGATTACTAAAAATCTCAAAAAAAAGTAATTACAATATAATGACGAAGACCTAGATTTCAAATAACAATATTAGGTGATTGGAAACAGGAATTATATTGACTTTTGTGATTAGAAGAATAAGAAAATCACAAAAAATTACTAAATTGTAATAATTTACTATAAAAAAAGCGGGACGAACAAAATAGCATATGCCAGTAGCATCAAGTCATACACAACTTTTGTTTTAAATTAAAATTAAAATAATTTCACATTAATTTATTTGTACATTTTTTAAGGATTCAAGGACTAAAACTTTTACTCAAGATTTGAAAGTAAAATTAAGATTCGGATTCAAGAACTATATGATTTGACCTATTTCAAAAAATAAGGAAAAATCAAGTAAAGCTGTAAGAAATAGAATAAACGCTTCAAAATAACGCCACAGTTGTATAGACTAACACTGAACATAAATTTAACCCAGGAACTTTAGGTTCATTCCATTCTGACCACCGTATAAGGTTTTTCCACATATACAATCTATCCACTCTATCCACATTATGTGGATCACAACTTCCGTGTAAATAGTTTAAGACGCTGATAGACAGTAGATTAATGCGGATTGCTAAAAGCTCGAAACAATTCTGTGAAATTATATTAAGATTGTACAAAATTCAAACGTTCACTATGGGGATTCTCTAATTTTTTATTTTTTATATAATAGTTTTGAGATAACATGTCAACTTAAAAGTGTTTTTTACTTTTAAATAACTGGAACTGATAAAGTACAATTTGAATGCGGCTTTTTGAAACCCACATCGATTAAAATAAACATTTGTCATAGTATACCCTTCAGTTAGACAAATAAACCTATATTTCACCAATATCCCTAGGGATGTTACTATTTTTGCCTCTACGTAATGTGACTTTGTAATTCAACTTGACACATTTTGAACTTTCAAAAACAAAAACACAACATATCAGAACCCGCAGAATACTTTCCCACACACGTCGAAAATACTTGTTAGTGTCGGTTGTTATCATGGCAAAGCCTGCAGTAATGTCTGTCCCATGTGCATGAAGACCTTTTTTTTTATCACGACCGTGGGGATATGTTAACTGGTTGTTAAGTACCGTTGTGTGATATTATTGATATGTGCTGACAAGCCGTCAATTTTCTCTGGCCTTGATTTGTGTACTTGCGCATCACACATGTGTGCTGGTGTGTGTGTCTGTGTGTGTGTGTGCATGAGTGAGAAAGAGAGGTATACTTGCTTTGACTGCGTGTTTACTTAGAAAGACACACAAGAGTATGTTTGCATGTTATTATGGAATGCTTCGTTTGCATGATATATTGCTAGTAAACATAATGTGATTTGAAAATCATGCTAAAACACTTTAATCATGTGTATGGTGCCTTTACGAGTAATTCTTGTTGTTTTTTTCCAAAACATTTTTGCCTAACATCAATAAATAATATCAGTTTAAGAAATATCATCGCTACGCTAAGATAAAAATTATAGTAAAGATATTGAAGGTAAATTTTGGGCCTTTCTGCTAAGTGCGCTAACAAAACCTATAGGATTTTATTATGATGAATATTATTATGCTAGCTAATTTATGGATATTATTTGCATGATATGTGCTTAGTAAAAGGATATCTTAAATATATAAAGTTAATAAAAATACTTAGATAATCTTTAAGTTAGCTAAAACATGATTTAAAATTATAAGACATTCCATTTATTATGTTAAGAATCTCGCAATTGTAAGAGAAATATTGAAATTTCCCGAGAATATAATGATTGACTATTCCAGTTACAAGACTGACAAAGCATTTACCCTGCCACATTAAAGAGGGTTCATGTTTGTTTCCCGACAGGGACTTATAGGGAGATTAATCAAACCTCAAGCAGGATTTTAACCTAGCTAACCAATACTAAATTTAAATATTGTATTTTTTACTACCACGTCTTACTACTAATTCAGGCTGCATGTGTATTACTAATTACGCTAATGAGTTAGAGGTAAGGAATGTTGAATTTAGAGGGAAAATATTCTCATTTCGTGGAGGGAGAGTGTGAAGTAATTTAAGGAAAACCACCCACAGTAGACCCAACTGGGATTCAAATCCCCTGTCTCATCATCAGCAGTCCAATATAAAATTATAATGACGCCTTAGACAAATCAGCCATTGAATCAAGTACAAAGAAAAATGTTTTGATCTTGTTATTGACTTTCAAAACATGGTTCAGTTGGTCAGCGTCTTTATAAAAAAAAATCTCGTGTTAATTATTTCAAGGATTCATCTAAGGTCTAATAGGATTTATAATTAATTTTTTTTATCAAGATGACATAATATTCACATAGTTTATTTAGACACTTTCAAGGGAAACGTTTTAAAATTAGATTATGATTGTGTGTCCTGTCTTTCCCTGATCAACCCCGTGGCTCTAGGCTTGAGTACCAGAGTAGTCCAATCGGTGATCAAGCTGAGAGATGAGATAAATGACTCACGTAGGAGTGGCAACCATGTGAAGACATAAAGTGTTGTATAGTAAATACCTGGAAGTTTTAATGTTGGAAATACAACTATCTCTCACCTTAATCTGAAATAAAATAATTTATCGGCACCAATTGCATGACACAGCTTCTATTTGCCTTAGGTGTGTTAAAAATACATTTTTTTATTTTGAAACAAACTCCTATCGGAATTATGAAATGTTCTCGAATCCGAATCAAATATATGAAATATTTTCGAAGGCCAATAGAAGTTCGAATATTTTTTGTTAGTGATCTTATGTTTAAATAATTAATACTTTACCCATTTGCATAAATACATGCACTCAAATAATAGAGAACATATTTTATTGATAATCGTTTCCAATGGATAAATGAGCTTACTATCACACCATGCAATTCAATTCCATAAGATTGTTTATGTATGAATATCAATCGGTAATGTACACAGCAAAGTTTGAGATAAAGGGAACGCGAAAAATGTACAGTGTTCTAGAAGTTTATATTGAAAAACATTTTTGGTCAAAATAAAACATTGCTTCAGTACAAATATTGAGTTTATTTTTAATAAGGTGATATCAACTGTTGTTGAATATGTGTCATGAGCGGCATTAAATGACAAAGATTTAAATTAAGAGGAAAAAAGGTAATTAATTTCCAGAACACCCTTGACAGATGTTTAAGAACTGTTGAAGTCACCACGTGAAGAAAGTTAAACCCCTTATATTTATTCTGGAGAGTTATTGGATTTATTCTTTTCAAAAAAATGTTTGATATAAAAACTGCAAAAACGCTTACCATTTCTCGCGTCTCCTACATCCTCCAACTTAATTATTCTGTTCTGTTGGACTGGGAAAGGTGAGGTCCTTCCTTTTTTTGGCAGCGCTGCTTACCGGAGGTGACACTTAATAGTAAACATTCACCCCATTCCGAGGTTTCCTTAACCCACCCCAATCGCACCCTCTGATATACTATTATTATTATTAGCACACGTCTTACTACCCATTCGGGTTAACGCACTTACGCTAATGTGTAATTGTATGGGGGCTGTGAGATGAAATGGAGGACCTATAGTTTAACGTGGGATCCGAACCACGGTGGAGGCCTAGCATTCCCCACATTCACAATCTGTGATTAATGCACGTCTTGTCAGAGGTGAAGTAAGGGTTTGGTAATCAGATAGATCTGTGCCGGAACCAAGGATTGAACCCCGAAACCCTGCACAGAAGTCTGACACCTTACCCCTAGACCCCCAGGTCACCCTCGGATATACTACTTGCCCTGAAAGGTAACAGGATTATCTTGAACGTTTCCAATATGGCGTAGCTTATAAGATAAGACCATAGTGTAATACTTCTGGGTAATTGAAGTGTACATAAAAACTCAGAATAACAATAATTCAAATCACTTTAGCTGTCGTGAAAATAATTTAGTATTTGGTGAAACTTCGTAACTAAGTGTAATTGATGCTGATATTTTTACTTAGGTACTTTGAAGTCTTCGAATATTCTCTAGTTTGGCTAAATCCCACTTCAAAACTGGGGTGTCACGACGTTTTGGAACACTCTGTACATGAAAGTTCTTAATCGCTGAAAATCTCAAGCTTCTTGAAGAAAAGAGAACCTAAAAAGTAATTGTAAATTAACAAGCGATGTAAACTCATCATTTGATGGCGGAATAATTTAACCAAGCTTTTAGTCTACTATAAATACACGCGGAAATCCCTTGGGGTTGTGCAAATAAAATTATTATTAATTTTTGCAATGTTTTATTACTCATATTTCGGTACTTGTGATAAATAAGCAAATATTACTTATTTCCACCCTCGGGATGTTTCCCGCCACGGCGAGCTTCGAATATTCCTCGAACACGGGCAAAATAGGCTTAAAGGAATATTTCAAAGATGAATATATTTAAAATACCCTTTTTCCTTTCTACAGTAGCCCCATGGCTTCTTTGGTGCTGACTGACAGCTCACAGCTGACGGCTTTGAAAAGTTAACAGACCAAATTGTGTAGCCCTAGACCAAACCATATGATCTGCAAAAACATGTGTTTAGCAGCTGTAACTTCTGACAGTCAAAATTTTGGTATATTCCAAAATGTTGGCTGTCAGAAGTCAGCTGTGAGCTGTCAGTCAGCACCAAAGAAACCATGGGGCTACTGTATGTTGGTATTCTGCCTGTAATTGTTTCATGCACTCGGGTCGTTGGAATATATTTTATCCAAGGATCAATAAATTAGACTTGTAATACAGCTAAGTTAAGTCTGGTTTATTGTTTACTTGGGTAGAAAAATGTTCCCTAACCAATACGGACTGCTCATAAGCCAGGAATGAAAAATATAGCTAATAACGGGTTCGATCAGCATTCTACATTGGTTAATAGACAATAGTATTGGTTGAGAGTTATGGATAGTGTCAACCGTTTTCCGGGTAGTAGATGGACTGGGCACTGATTTTGGTCTCAGGCTACCCCCAAAAATTTCCCTTCAAAATTGGATTGGGCAGTTCTAACTTAAATTAGCTTAACCTAATCTTGCTCTTTCTCCCAATAGGAATTAATTTTACTGCAGATATATTTTACAGAGTAGCATACATTCAGCTAGTGACTTATATTGAATTAAATGTCTGATGGTAATTTATTTTATTTATTTTTGATTAAAATATATTTTAATGAAGTTTCCAGTTTATTTGTTCGCAATTAGTTCTAGTTGAATATATGCAAGGTTTTTAAGCGTTTATGGCGTTATTGATCGGGAGAGATATTATTTCCAGTATATTCGTCTGGATGTAGATTATTCGCCACTGGTGGAACAGGGTGTTTTTTCTATGGTGCACTTATGGAGGTTGTCTACACGTACCCGCAGTGTGACGATGTGAATATGGAGGAGTGAGTCAAAGGGAATCTTAGCCTAACTTAAGTCTAATTTACTAACCCGTGATGACCGTTGGGATAATTACCCTTAAGAGTTAAATAACCAAGGTTACAGCTGATAATCGAATCCGGGACCTCTAGGTTCGTATCCAGGTACACTGACCCTTACACCTAGGTGCCGGTATATCCACTTGTTTACATTTACTGCTAGACGACTCTACGTTGCCCTCAATCCACAACCGCCCCATTTTCCAGGGTCAGCTAGGTCGACGTGAGATTTTGGGAATCCCTTGACCTCTTGACGTAACTAATCTCAATTACAGGGAACAACAAAACAAAAAAACATGGGAAGTGTATCTGAGTGAGACTTAAAAATTTGAACTTGCTTTTTAAAAACATTCCTTTAGTATTTTTTAACTTTTTTCCCTAAATATTGATCCATCAATTATTTTCCACACAAATTACCCTATAAACTACGAATACTTAAAAAGTATACGCTTTTTCACTCAATTATTAAAGATTAACATTGGTGAGCACGAGGACTAAGCATCAAGATCATAAAATTTTGTTAAGCATTGAATGTAAGGTTGGGGTTCGAGTTCAAACTATTTGTATTGAGAGGGTTTAAATTAAATAGTTTCCCCCTCTTTACCCTCATAAACGCTTCTAACTTTTCTATACACTCTATCACATCAATGTTATTGGACGGATGTAAAAAAGTTTTTTTTAATTTGTACAGTTTGATCAAGGACATTGTTTATTTTCAAGTTAAATTAAAAATGGTCCTTGAATTGGCAGTGTTAAAGAATTTCATTTTAATAATGACGCATAAATTTGCATAATTTGAACGAAGGTAAAATAACTATAGATTAAAAACCAACTCTTTGTAGTTAGCACTATTATTTGATTCTCTAGTCTAGGTATATAAACACTTATTCGTATCAACACTTTTTGTCAAAAAATCAAATGTTATTAAATAAAGTAAATAAAAATTAGCCTACATCTTTTCAGCACCGAATCTTACTATCCGTTCAGAAAGTAGCCTATTTAATTGTTCTTTAAAATAATTCTCAACTTATTCATCACATATAAAATAACGCCTACGACATAGGTCCATTTTTCCTGGAGTTTCCTTCTGCTTACCAAATATTTGAGGGGGTAGCCTAATTCGAGGGATTTCTGCATGGCCGGACGGATGAATGCTGCCGCCACGGACACTGTTGATTGGTTGCCTAGGAAACCACTAACACACACTTGAAAATCAGCCTCCATCCGTCGGAATAGTCTGTTAACATTGTACTGTACGTTTCTATAACGGCCAGTTAACTGTATTTCTACCTAGATACCGCTATTCAAATTTAAAGTTTACCCTATGTCCCTCCGTTTAACAAGTCGTAATTATATCTATATATTCTATTGTTAGTATTCTCGATAGAGAAATTTTCCTGAATATATGAAGCCATGCGATGTAAAATATACTAGTGGCATTCAAATTAAGTGCCAGGTTTACTTCTGTAGATTTGGCCAAAGAAACACTCCAATAAATATATTAACTCATATTGATATTAGTTATTTGTCCTTCCATGATAGCATTCTTCCTTCTTGTACCCACCTATGCGTGTTCGTCACAAATTTGTTTGCCTCAAGTATTTTCAAATATGTGTGTTCATGAACTAAGTCTTACTATTCGATCGAGATATCCTTATTTAATTACACTTATGTGTTAAGAATGATGAAGATAGGATACCTTAATTTTCCTGAAAGGGGAGTATAAAGGCATCTAGGAAAATACATCTTCAATACACCTGAATAAGTTTGTAACCTTGACCTGTCTGTCAATGGCAATCCAATAAACCATCAGTAGGCCTACACCTGACCACGTTTGGAACTCCGACCTCTCTGCCAATGACAATCCAATAAACCATCAGTACACCTGACCACGTTTGGAACACCGACCTCTCTGCCAATGGAAATCCAATAAACCATCAGTACACCTGACAAAGTTAAGAACCCTGACCTCTCTGTCATTGGCAATCCAATAAACTATCAGTACGCCTGACCAAGTTTGGAACCCCGACCTCTCTGTCAATGGAAATTCCAATAAACCATCAGTACACCTGACCAAGTTTGGAACCCTGACCTCTTTGTCATTGGAAATCCAATAAAACATCAGTACACCTAAGTTTGGAACACCGACCTCTCTGCCAATGGCAATCCAATAAACCATCAGTACACCTGACCAAGTTTGGAACCCCGACCTCTTTGCCATTGGCAATCCAATAAACCATCAGTACGCCTGACCACGTTTGGAACACCGACCTCTCTGCCAATGGAAATCCAATAAACCATCAGTACACCTGACCAAGTTTAGAACCCTGACCTCTCTGTCATTGGCAATCCAATAAACTATCAGTACGCCTGACCAAGTTTGGAACCCCGACCTCTCCGTCAATGGAAATCCAATAAACCATCAGTACACCTGACCAAGTTTGGAACCCTGACCTCTTTGTCATTGGAAATCCAATAAAACATCAGTACACCTAAGTTTGGAACACCGACCTCTCTGCCAATGGCAATCCAATAAACCATCAGTACACCTGACCAAGTTTGGAACCCCGACCTCTTTGCCATTGGCAATCCAATAAACCATCAGTACGCCTGACCACGTTTGGAACACCGACCTCTCTGCCAATGGAAATCCAATAAACCATCAGTACACCTGACCAAGTTTAGAACCCTGACCTCTCTGTCATTGGCAATCCAATAAACTATCAGTACGCCTGACCAAGTTTGGAACCCCGACCTCTCCGTCAATGGAAATCCAATAAACCATCAGTAAACCTGACCAAGTTTGGAACCCTGACCTCTTTGTCATTGGAAATCCAATAAAACATCAGTACACCTGACCAAGTTTGGAACACCGACCTCTCTGCCAATGGCAATCCAATAAACCATCAGTACACCTGACCATGTTTGGAACCCCGACCTCTTTGTCATTGGCAATCCAATAAACCATCAGTACGCCTGACCAAGTTAGGAACCCCGACCTCTCCGTCAATGGAAATCCAATAAACCATCAGTACACCTGACCAAGTTTGGAACCCCAAACTCTTTGTCATTGGCAATCCAATAAACCATCAGTACACCTGACCAAGTTTGGAACCCCGACCTCTCCGTCAATGGAAATCCAATAAACCATCAGTACACCTGACCAAGTTTACAACCCAGACCTCTCTGTCATTGGCAATCCTATAAACCATCAGTACACCTGACCAAGTTTGGAACTCCGACCTTTCGATCATTGGCAATCCAATAAACCATCAGTTCACCTGACCACGTTTGGAACCTTGACCTCTCTGCCATTGGCAATCCAATAAACTATCAGAACACCTGACCAAGTTTGGAACTCCGACCTCTCGGTCATTGGCAATCCAATAAACCATCAGTACACCTGACCAAGTTTGGAACCCCGACCTCTTTGTCAATGGAAATCCAATATATTGCGAGACCGACCCCTTATACCTTGCGGCGACCAAAAATGGTCAAAACTTGATACAAATCTAGCGTTGGATGAACTTGCGCTTGAAAAGTTCTGGAGCACTCTGGCGGGAGAACAGCCGGCTGTTGTGGGAAAAGCAATCGGTCACTTTTATGTTTTCACCGCGTCTTACTACCCGTTCAGGTTACTCTTCTAGCACGTTGTGAAGTTACGTATTTTAGACAAGATCATTTGCTAAGTGTCTAATTTTTGTGGTTTAATGGTTCAAATATGGCGTTCCTCTCACATTACACTGGACTATCAATAACGGAGAGTTTGGGGTTTGAATCTCGGTTGGGTTTACTAAGAAACATTTTCCTAAATTGTTTTCAACTATCTCTCTATGATACTGCATACGTACAGTTTCATATCTACTGTATTCGTATAGATTTGAGAATATCTCGGACGGGTATAAATAAACTGACGATGGAAATTTGTTTAAATATAAAGGTCTATCTGTTACAATCAACATTAAATGACTCATTTCTAAAAGACTATATTTCCACTATTTACCAAAATTCACTCTTTTTTTTTCATTTTTGAATACTTCTTAAGAAGGACAGTGTATATTTCACACCAAAATGAAATTTTAAGATCCTCCTATGTTTTATATATGTTAACATCTCTTGATGAAGGCCTTATATCTAGAGTCATGGCCTCCAACATACTATGTTTTTTCTTCTGTAAAATTTGTGGAATTATGTCCTTTTCTAAATTACCGATTCAAATACAGACGAGTTATAAAAATAAACAAGTAGAGAATATGGCTTTATTCTATTTATTTATCAGGGCATGCATGGCCTGTTAACATTTTATACAAACCTCATTTCACCTTTACAAATGAGTAGCACCAAACCATTGAAAAAAACCACATGCTATATATTACGTTATTTAGTTTTTATTTATTTGTACACATGCTTTTTACAAATTAATAAGCATATGTAATAATGTATCAGTTCACGTACTCTACAATATTTACAAACAAATTAAATTCCCCACCATATCATTAATAATGATTTTACTATCATATTAATAGGTATATTGGTACAAAATGCTAGTTTTGAATTTTGAAATAAAACTCAAACATTGATCCAAACAGCTTAACTAATCCTTATATGTTCTACCTATTGCTCCTTTATTTATTTTTTATTCATACGTAGACACTTGTAATTGTTAACCACCGACATATATATTTGAAGCGCTTAGTCATTAAAAATCACCCAACAACCTCGGAGATTATTTGATTAAAATTCCGATGAGATCATAAGTTTTAGTATCAACGTTTTGAAAAATCAAGTCTGGAATGAACTATATGAATCTCGTTTAAAGTGTAGTCCAAGCTATATTAACAAAGCCTTGCTTTCATTCTGCATTTAAAAAATTATATTGTTATTAATTAACTTTCATTATTTAAACAAATTCTTTCTTTCAGCACATGAATTAAACTTACTTAAAAGATACAATCACACATCAAACTGTCGTTAAGTTATCATTTTAAAAGTATAGAGCAAAATTGGTTATTTATTATTTTTTCTTTCATAGGCTTATAGAGAATCGACTACGGATCCTTAAGCTCAGTAGAAATATGCTTTACAAACCTAGTCTAGGATAAAGTAATGGACATACATATTATAGTTAAAAGAAAAATTTGAGAAAAGTAAAAACCAATAACCCTTCATTCACCTCAAATAGACGTTGTTTAGTTACAGCTTGTGAATGTGTGGAATGCCAGGCCTCCACCGTGGTTCGGATCTCAAGTTAAACTGTAGGTCCTCCATTTCATCTTGCAATCACCCTACCATTACACATTAGCGTAAGTGCGTGTAACCGGAACGGGTAGTAAGGCGCAGTGATAATAATAATAATAACCAATATCTTAGTCCTAACCTTAAAAAAGCGATACTTAGTATCCATAAGATACAAATTTCATTAACCTAATAACTGCATGGTTATCATTATTTCAGCCTCATCTTTAATCCTTTATTTAATTCATTGTTTGGATATATAATCATAATTTGATTGATCAAAGCATCTAACTTATTTGAAATAAATGTTTGCTTATAGTCGACCTCGGTGTTCTTAGGGTAAAGTGCTCGCTTCAGGACCTGTCGCCGATTCAAATCCAACAAGGATCGATGAATTATTAGTATATATTATATATTATATATTATTAGTATATAATATATTAGTAACTCGATAGACACATGTGTGTATATAAACAAATATTAAGCCATGCAAAAAAGTATCAGTCTAATAAAGGTTTATCAATATTACTGGTTGCGAGAATCATGATTAATTTTCTGCACAATTTATCTTAAAACTCGCACCTCGGTCTCCTTAAGCAAGAGCTCGGGGGAGGAAGGGGAGCAGCAATGTACCCAAGTGTGTGTCACCCCCTCCCCCTTTACTAGTTCTGGTGCCTAGACTAGTAACGTTCATGATAATTGATAATACACATAGGCTTATTTTAGTTTGGCATATTTGTGAAATATTTTATTTGCAGTGTTCCAAAGGTAGCCAACCTACTTCAAAGTTTTATTCAACTATTACTATTTGTTGACAAAATTATTTAATTTCTAAAACTACTGGCATTTTACTTTGGAAACAGATCGTTTAAATAAATACATTAAATTACAATTTACTATAAAATATATGATAAGATTAGGCTGGTTGTTCAAATGTATAATTAGGCCAAATAGTTTTTTTAAATGTTACGTTTGTGAGTGAAGTGTATAGTTCTTTCAATATTATATTGATTTCAAGCTAGTGCCTCTCATCAAAGACGTTGAATTCCGTTAAAGGAAGCTAATTCCCCCCCTCCTCCCCCCCGATTAAGTGACAGAACGATCTAATATATCACTATGATGTTAGACTGGCCTGTTGATGGTGGGATTATAGGGGTTCAAATCCCGGTTAGGTCTGCTGAGGGTGGATTTATAAATTCTTTTCCCACTCTCCTTCCACGCAAATACGGGTATATTACCTCTAAAATGCATCCTTCCTCATACCTACTTCGTTATAATAATTTATCATATATTTGTATAGTCTAACCAGCTAGTAAGAATTGTTGATATTAAAAAACGTTTATTTCCCTTAAAGGGTGTCGTAACAAGTTAACAAACTTAAAAGTCGTGTAGTCGCGGGTGCAACAACATTATTAATAGTAGACAACAGTTTGAGAACAATTATAATAAAACGTATGCATTTTATTTATTTATTATAAATAATTGTATAGTCTTAACGACCGAGGAGATATTTTCATGAGTTTAGAAACTAGCTCTCGAGAGAACGCATAGGGCCTGTTAAGTAAGTCTATTTTACTAACAAGGGAGTTATTATAAATAAACTCTTACAAGCTATTTTATTGTAGAGACAAAAAATATTTAATATTTATAAATAAAAACCAAGCACTTCAACTAATACAATCGTAAACTTTGGTTGGAATAAATATGTCATGAAATACTTTGACTTAAAAACAGGTGAAAGTTGATCTAGTGAATGTTGAATATTATTTTTCCTCTGAAAATTTGATTCTAGCTATTTTCTTACTCATTAGTCTACCTTTTACATGATTTTTTTAAGACAGACGGATAGTAAAAATCGTTCTTTACTCTATACAAGCTTTAATTCAATCCTTCATTATTTATAATTTACCAACCTTCCTCCATGTACGCATGGTCTAAGGCGTCATGTTCATGGGAAACTTAGCTGCCGATGACAATGAGATAGAGGATCGATATCCAGTCAGGTGTACTTTGGATGGTTTTTCCAAAATGGTTTTACATTCTCCCTCCATACAAATTCAAGTACACTTCCTCTAAATTCAACCTTCCTCAACCCTAATGTACATTATAGTAAGTACACATGTGTATATCCTGAACAGGTAGTAAGACCTGGTGCTAAAACTAATTATCTAAATGAGGTAGTTTTGATATATATATTACACAAACACACGTTTTAGTTTTATTTTAACCCTCTCTCAATTAATATATTATGTATAACCCAAACAGGTAGTAAGACGTGGTGCAAAAATATAAATAATCAGATACATCACTTAATTTAAGGCTAAGAGTTTTTTTTAAATATATACTCTTGTTTGATAAACCATAAAAATACATACGTAATATCTTGCACTAAGACATTAAACAATGCTATACTGTTTGGAAATTAATTTTTCATCCAAAGCGATGTTGATAAAGACGTATTCAACGTTTACTATTTGTTTGGATAAAACTCATAATATTTACTCTTTCAAGTAAGGTCTGTTATTCTAACAAGTGAACAAAATTCCACAATCATTAATAACTTAATCTGTTTTTAACAAATTTTCTCTATCAAATAATAATAATTTTAAAGTTTACTCGAAGCATAACGTCAATTAACATAAATTCTTTTAAAAGTTACGAGAGAGCAGGTGCAACAATAAAAAAAATTAAGATTGAAAGATTTAAAAAATTTAAATGATAGTTAAGGTTATAAAACTACAATTTTAAAGAAGTATTTTCAAAACCTTAAGACTAATATTGAAAAAAAAAGTATATATTAGTGTTAAAAAGCTACAGTAATTCATGAGCTAGCTAACAATGACAAATTTGTCAGTTCTAGGAAACTTTCGAGCAGAATTTCTTAATGTATAATAATGTATTAGTGGCTATGCTATCATTAGGAATAATAAATATTTGGCTTCTAGCTAATTTGCACATATTTTGCTTTAAGTTTCATGTGGGTTCAAACACAATAAATTATATTTTATAATTATGTCTGTCCTCATGTCTGTGTATCTGTTACTGGTCACATATCTGTAAAGGTTTTTATATATTTTGTTCAAACTTGATATCTACATGTGATAGGGCAATATCTTGGGACTTAATTTGATTTGGACCCTAGGAATTAAATTAAGGTTAGTTTACTAATGAGTAAATTTTTGGATTTCAAATTTTTTCGAGAATGACAACAATGATTTTGTTTGAACTTGATATCTAGGGAGTTCTTTAAACACCAAATAACACTGTATATTTAATCTGTGTAAAAATTCACTAAAAGTCAGTTCACTGACGAGGGATTTTTAAAAATTTGAAACATTTCAAAAATATCTCTAGATTTTGTTTAAAATCTATATCCAGTAGTGTTTTACAAAAAACTCGTGAGAATATATAAATTTAGGCCTATATTTGTTTTTTGGTTGGGGCAAGGGGTAGGGGGTTAAGGTGTATAATTGTCGTTTACTGATTGATTCTTTTATTTCAATATTAAAAAAAAAAATTAGTGATCTGGTTCAAATTGGGTTGGGTATCTGTTAAGTACTATACATTTTAAATAACTATAAAATTTATTTTAATAAAAAAATCATTTTACTTTGGTTTACTGACAAGTGATTTTTTTTAAATTTGTAATATGTTTAAAATAATTCCAACCAGTGAACTATTTAACAATATAAACAATAATGTTGATTTTTCTAAAATAAATTAATTCATTGTTGGTTATCGTGGCGAATAAGATTGAGCTAAAAATGGTATCCTTAAATACTTGAATAGTTTTTACATAATAAATAAGAACTTTATTTTTATTTTTACAAACAAAAAATAATTTGAAAATAGTTTACTAATATGTAATTGATATTTGAACATTTGAAATTTGTTAAAAATATGTCAAAAATGTGGCTTAAATGTATATACAAAGAGTTTTGTGAATACCAATATAACGGTGCTTTAGTAACCACTAAAAACGCCAAATACAATTACAGGAAAATTTGATATAATAGGTTAACACTTGAAAACATAAGATTAAAATGCATGTTGACATAAGAGTTTAATGGAGCAAACAAAACAAACAATTGCAAAGTAGTGAAAAAAAAGCACAATCCATCATTTCCTATGTTGACTGGCCAAATGGGCCAAAATACCAAGTACAACGATGAGTTTAGTAGCAGACACACTCTTAGAGTAAACTCGGCGTGAAGCACCATAGGTTTAACCTCTGATCAAGAGCACAAACCTAAGCTGGTTTTATTAACTATCAACCCACTCTTAGAAGAGGTCTACTTACACTTTCTAGAGTGAAAAACCAAAATAAGGCTAATTTAAGTTACTCCTTGATTGGGATACAAAGACTACAAACCTCTACAGCATAAAGACTGGACCAGCAAGGCATAGCCAGAACCAACACAACGTTTAAGACTAAATAACCCTACTTTAACCAGTGGACCCAGGCGATTTATACTAGTTGAACTGACCAACCAAGGGCGTGGTGGGGGTAGGGGGTTGTTATATATACTTATCGGCGTTTGTTAGAGCACGTGGCAATGATATACACTCCCTCTCGAGTAATGTTCGAATCCGCTCAGTACACTTGGGGGTCTAGTTTAGAACGGAGTTGAATGAAGGTCAGTGTGTTTAACTTTTTCCACTGAGACATGTTCACCAGGCAATATTTTCTGAACATGTATGTAACAAATTATGTTGTAGCATTAACATATATAATTAGATATCCATATACATTTTATCATGAGTTCATTTTCTCTAGCTGGTGTAGTTTGTGCGGGCAAGGCCTACTATGCACGCTACACCAAGATGATGTATTTATTTTTAAGGGGAAATCTTACTTAAACCAAGTTTACTTAGCTCCTATTTTTGACAATTTTCTTCCAAGCTATTATACACTTAATGAGTAAGTTTTTACTATTGTGTCGTAACATTTATTTATTTTGGTTCGGTGTGAGAGATTTCAGATCCGTGAAGAATACACATACCTGTACAAAAATAAAAACGGAATTCAATTTATGCTAGGTTTATTTTAATAATTAAATACATTTAGTTTTATGGTTCATCATATTAATGTTTTCTCTATAAAAACACCTATTTTCGCTTTGTGAGGTAATTGTATTATACACATAATGCACAATATAACTTATGTTTTGTGATTTTAAATTTAGGATTACGATTAAACACGTGGCCATTAACGACTAAATTCAAAGCCAAGGGTTTCGGAGAATAACTTAGAGGTGCACCCGCATTAGCGTGGAGAGTATAGGGAAGAGCCACGATAAAGTCAACCACTCTCAGTTTAGATTCACTGAGGCGGGTTTTTATTTATGAAAAGTGCATAGATGATCAGGTCCTATGTCTACCCATCTCACATTTCTTTTTTTTTTTTTCAACATAATCTTGCTTATAACTGTAGGTTAGTATTTCTAACAGGGTGAAACATGTCCCCTCACCTCCACAATCTTACGACAATAACCGTATCATATTTCCGCTCGTCAGTGAAACCTCTAATATGTCTCTAGAAGGGAATCACGTGATCATTTTGCTCTCGTTGAATAGAAACACCGGTTCATTGTTCGCTGTTTATCTTGGTAATTATGTCTGGCTATTAGTTGATGGGAAGCTTTCCACCCTTATTCACTCCCCCACCCCCTTATTCCCTACCCCCCTCTCTCTATCTCTGCATCCTCCTTTTTTCTTGTTGAATCATTTCTCTATATATATATATCTCTCTGTCTCTCTATCTCTCTCTCACACACACAAACTTGATAGTTCCACAACTGTAAGACTCATGAATATTATTCTACGAGATTATTTTAGTGGCTTTCTCTCGATGATGTCTCATTTGATCTTCTAGGAAAAATTAGTTTGTATTCCAATGGCTATTTAACATAATATGTTTATGATTTGTAGAGTTGACTCATTTAAACGTGTCAAGATAAAATAAACAAAGTTCCCTAGATAATACTAGTTACATTATATCTAAAAGAAATGATTATTCGTGTTTAGGCTTGGTTTAAAACTAGATTTAAATATTCCTGACTGTAGAGCTGCATGTTTATGGTGTTAATAGTATTTGTCGGACGTGTTTTTATGTTATAATATTATTTAGAAAGTGAATCAATGGCGTTAAGTATAGTATTTCCAGGGTAAAATGTGTTAATTAAAACTGTATCTCTAAATTGTTCTAATCACTATGTGAAACCCTCAATTGGTAAGTATCAACGGAAATAAATTTCGATGTGTGAGATAAGTAGAGGAAATCCTAAGTATGACTGATAGTGCGGGGACTGAGGGGGCGATAACAAAGCTATAGTTTTAACACGCTCTGCTTACGATACAACACTCCACGACACGACACTTAAGTGAACGTCAGATACATAAATTAAGCAATCCAGACTATTGAGAGTTATGAAACTTAGGGCGCGTGACTAACGGTGCGAGATTATGTAGATCTATTGTATTGTTAAACGTTTGTTTGTTGATATTTAGTGGTAATAATTACTATAAGTGATGAATGTATCTTATAAATATATAAATGTTTCTGGCAATGCTAGAGAAAGAGTAATTCAAATAGATAGACTTTTTAATCATTTAACTAACACAATCTGAAATAAAAATGAGCAATATAAGGGCATCGTGCCGTACCCTCTAATATTATATACCTTGATATTTTATGTATATTTAGCATCGTATTTAACTGAGTTTAGCTAGCGTTTTAACTTAAAATTTTGTTTATACGTATATTTATACCTATTAATTACTCTAGTGAGTTAGGGATTAGAAATGTTGAATTTAGAAAAAGTGTCCCCTCATTTGTGTGTAAAGAGTGTGGAAAACCACCCTCAGTATATTCGGCCGGGATTAAAACCCTGATCTCCCGGTCATCAGCAGCCTATAATCTACCGATACCTTGTTAGGTGGCGAAATACAAAATTTGAATAATTTGACCAAATTATTCAATTAATTCAATTCAATTTAATTTACTCAAGAAATCGTTAAAGTGGGTTCCAATTTGGTTTTTATATCCCTTTATTAGCTCTAGATTAAGGGATCAACCGTCTCCGATTTACGGTGACAGTCCTCGAACTAAGACTTATGTCCCAAAATTGATTTTGTTCCCGATTGTATACTCAATTTTCTGTCCAAGCGTAGCGAGCGAGGTCTTTCTTAACTCGAGAATTTGGCATTTCGTTCGTTAGTGCGGACTGCGGATGTTTGTTCCGCCATTACTATCACATTCGTGTAACTGTTTTATCAAAATCATGCTGGGACATTTTTTTAACATAGGCTTAGCAAAGAATTTAACCTTCATTTACCTTGTAAGGTATCCTTTACTTAACTTGCATTATTCCGATATGGTATAGCTTAGTAGATAGGATCATGGAGTAAACATGTCAAGGAAAGGCTTCTTCATTTCAGGATAAAGTGAGTATATGGTTTTTAAATCTGGTTACCCATTTACATGTGACAGTCACTCTAAAGATTTTGCGTTTATTATCTCATCCAAAGTGATTTGAATTTAAAATTCTAGACAGTTATTGAGTAACTTACTTTTTCTCTTCCCCTTCTCCCCCTGAAGCTATAGGTATTATAATCGTAAAAAAAAAAAATTAGATCAAGATTTTGATTAAACTCTTCATTACCTTCTGAAACTATAAAAATGTATTTTGTGATGCTGTATGTTGGTTTTTATTTTGGCCTAGAGCCCACACCCTTTTACCGTTTTTTTTTCATTGAGGTCTTGAAATATTAAATTGATTGTTAACGAACACTCTTTGCTGGACAGAGATGTTCATCTTTTTTCAATAATAGTAGCTAACAGTTCATTTATTTAATTAATGCTCGCTAGTTGGAGTGTCTTTGCAACAATTTTTATTTATTTTGTTTCACAAATATTACGAGGTTATAGTAAATGTCTCTATTTTAAGATACAATAGAGAGAGAAAGAGTCTGTGAAGGTCACCGAACTGTTTATTTCAATTTATATATTTCTAGAATATCTTTAATAGCCTTAACAATGGTTATTCGTTTTATATTTAATGAATTATTGAATATAATATTTATTTGTTTTCTAACTTGATCACCAAGGAAAAATATCAACTTCAAATCCAAAGTAAATTATGGGAGATATTTCAACTTTTAGTCCAAAGAGAAATATTAAGACTGAAATATCGAGAAGAACGTGATATATTTGATATACTTCATAACGTGATTTAATTAGCTTTTTGTATAGGAGGTAGCGATATATTTTACTGTTCACAATACTAGTAGTTAAATATTTTAATTAAATTTGAAAATTATAAGGATTAAATAAAATTGTATTAATCAAATCAGCTGTTAAATTTTTTTAATATAAACTCTGTCAACACCATGCATTATAATAGCCAGTGACGAGTATTTATCAACTTATTATTTATTTCTAATATCAAAAGAAACTAGTGTAATCGTGAACATTTTCTCTCCAGATAATGATTAATTCTATCGTTTTATATCTGTCCGAACCCAAAAAAGTTGATTTTAAAATAATTATGTTTGTCTGTTTCTGGTCACGGATCTCAAATGGTTTTATGAATTTTTCTCATACTTTATATCCACGCTCTATATGCTATAGGTCAATATTTTATTAGTCTCTTTTATTTTGAGCCTAACCCTCAAATAAGGGTATTTTAGGCCTACTGATAAGTGATTTTTGAAAGTTCAAGATATTTAGAGAATTGCTCTATCGATTTTGTTTGAAATGTATATATGGGGAATATCTTACATGACAAGCAAAACTGTATACGCCCTACTTGTTTTTTTGGAGGGAAATTCGTGGGCTATGAGGTTAGCTTAGTGATTCTTTTTAAGAAATTTGAATTTTTTAATAAATGGCTCTAGCAATATTGTCCCAAATAAGTATTTCTTAAGTTTATTACATTATAAATATTTGTATGTTTTATTTTCTCACAAAACTGCTTTTAATAGTAGTTTAACAATGACCTTTTTTTTTTTGATTAAATAATTTTAAAATATTGCTAACAATTCTGTTCAAAATTGGTATTTGGAGACTATTTTACTTTATAACAAAATATAATGTTTGTTGACATTAATAAAATAAATTGATTTTAAGGGTGTACTACTTCATACAATTTTTTTTTTAAATATTGAAAATTAAATACAAAATGAATGTCTGAAAATAGCTTTACACAATAAATAATAATTTATTTTCGTTTTGTCAAATATAAATCCTTTAAGATACTGTAGTTTACAAATAACTTACTTTTGAATTATTTTTTCCAAGCGCTAGACACATATGAGAAATATTGTAGCCTACGATTGTGTAATACCATTTATTTTCTTAACTCTTAGCTATAACTAGGCTATACGTAGATCAGTTCTCTACTTTAATATACAGTAGGCCTATTCTATTACTTTCACTATTTATATGGACAAAATTCATAGATCTAATTTATTGATTTGACACTGTTTGATATTTCGAATTAAGAAAAACAAAACATGGTAACGGCGTGTATCATGTGCCCGTTCGGGTTATACGATAATGAAACAATTATGTTAATGTATTAGGGACGAAAAAAAAAGGATATCTTATATCTTACTAGATTGTTCCTTAGTCCTTCTCTGAATGAAGCATGTTTATATAACTGTATTTTTTATTTATATTATTTTGTTTCTATTCTTTTTATATGTTTGTACTTCTTTGTGTATACAGTTGCTAGTTGCTACTGACAACCGCTTTTGGTAGCTTTCTCTCCACTCATTCGTATCACCTCCCGTAGTTCCCTTCCCTCGAAAAAAAATAAATCCTACCCCATGCAACTAAAAACACCCTCTCACCTCTCACCCCTCACCCAACCCCCACCTCTTTTTCGCAAGGCCAAAAACAGGGTGGGCGGGAGTCACCATGACAACCAATCTCGTATTGAAACGACCCGCCACGCGTGCGCGACCACGCCTACGTCACGTGGTGACGTCACCAGAGTTTGGGCTAAAATGCTTCTCTCTCGACTTCGCGAAACTCCGCCCCCTTTTGCGCACACCCCACCACGGTCACTGAAAATACCGTTCCACACACACACACACACACACACACACGCCCGCTCGCGTTAGGGGTGGTTTTGGGGGACCCCCTACGTGAACAGCCTGTTGCTAGTGACCTCTCGCAGTTAGGCAACGCGCGCGACCGTTAGCGGATCGGGGAAATTGTTTTTGTCTCGGGTACGGTTAAAAGGGGATTATTAAAAGATTAGTTACCAAAGAGAATAGTATTTTAATTATATAGATATATATCGCATAGTATTAATAGAACGTATTTTAAGACAAAAACTTTAGTCTGTGTACACTTTCTTCTACGCTCTCCTAATAATTATTAATAGATTATTATAAATAATTTAATCTTACTCGAATAGATATTTTAGAAAATTTACTAACTATAAGTATTTTATCTCTATAATTACTCAATAATTAATGTATATATTTAAATAACAAATTATATTTTCATAGTCAATAAAAAACTTTCAATATCGTGAAAAAGAACGGACCTGCTTTATAATAAATATTAGCTAGCAAACAGGTAATTTTACCTGCGCGCCCGGTAATAGTAATACCAACCTAACGACAAAATAAAAACATTTTTTGTCGCTACCAATCAGAGACGAACATTTAAAAACCGCCTCATTCGTATCTAGGTTTCCCTCGACTTATTCTTCCTCCTCTCTTTCTCTATCCTTCTTTATTCGTTATACAGCTCTATCTAACGGTAGTAGTTAGTATCGAAGCAAGATTTTACTCGTCAGGAGCGCTAGTAGTCCGTAGTCGCAACAGATAGCAACTAACAACATAAACGACCGACCAACCTCTAGCAATCTTCGATTCCAGCTGCCTGCCTGAACGAAACGGTGCTACCTGGACCTTCTATGCGCTTCCCCGGACTCAGGTAAGTCCCGACAGTGTAGCAAACCTCTACATATTTTCACCATAACATCACATATACAAATACACATAAGATATCAATAATGTATCCATTGAATTTCTGAATAAGCTAGTTTTAGATTTTTTAAATATAGTTTATAATAATTAATTGTTTTTGCTTAAATATATGCGTTTAAATATGTTTTAATAAACGTGTTTTTTTTTAAGTTTTATAAATTATTCTCAAACAATTATTTGATTTAAAAAGTTAGCCCAACACACTGTCGGGGAAAGTTTGATTAGTAACAACCAATTTAGCAATTTTTTTTGTTTTAAGTTTTCTTTGAGCATATTTGTTTTAAAATATTAATTCTTTAGGAACAACTGAGTTTTGTATATTATAATAAAGATATTTATTTGGTAACAACGAATTTATTTCATTTGTACATTTTGATTTGTTAACTGGGATGTAAATTAATATGATATAGGCTACGTTTTAAAATCAGGACTAGATAGAAGTTTAGCGCACACTTCTGCGGATTGAATATATAGGTAGGGACTATATAATTATACAGGAGATGATTTATTACGTCATAAAGGTTACATTATTATTAATCAAAATTGATTTGTTGATCATTTTATAGTGCCACTTGTGTCAACATTTATTCCCATGTTATTTGAAAGTACATATATGATTGTTTTAGTGTACATATTTTATTTTATTAAAAAAATTGTAGCTTACGTTTAAAGGGAATGAACCTCTGACACAATTAGAAGGGAGGCTCTAATTGAATATTTATTAGCTACGCAATTTTAATTAAATGGTACAACGTACCGGACACACTTTTTCTCTCTTGTATCTTAAATTAAAGACATCTACTAAAATCTAGTTAGATTTGTAAAATGAAATAATATACATTGTTGCAAATACACTCACCCAAAGTACACTAATGAAATAATGCACACTGTTAACAAAAATATCGAAAAAAGAGGAACAATTTCCTCCACTAAAGAGGATAACAATAGATTTCAATTTCAAAAGACCAGCATAAAAATATATTAATTGATTATATAGGCTTTCCCTCGCTTATTAGAAACTAGTGGTTTTGTAAAAATAGATATATTTAAAATAAAATATTTTTAATTTTAACAGTACTATGACAACTTACAATAATAGATCATGTTATTTCTTGAAATAGTTATAGCGATATGATCAAAATTGGAAATTACTACTGTTAAAGTAATTTTCATGGGGAAGTTGAAGTTGCAGTTTTGATTGTAATGTTTATCAGTGTATTCATACAAATTTATTCAAAATATTTAGAGCCCCCCCAGGGGATTTGTTCTCTTTTTACCCTTCAGTGAGCTATCCTTAATTCTATAGGTATATATCTTATTTAAAAAATCCTAAGGGGAACCTTCTAAAACACTGGATACTAATGTTTAGCCCGATCGATAAAATTGTGTCTTCTCAAGGCCAAGATACAGGCAAACGTCATCACGAAAACCACTTTTTCCGTTTCATGGGGTCATGAAATGTCTACATTTATCAATATATCGATTTTGATTTTTGTTCACGATCATAATACGTCTCTCTCCAAGGGGCCAAGAAATAGTAAAAATAGCTAAATTAAAACAACACAATATTTTAATTTCAACAAATAACTAAACGAGAAAATTCTATTTTGACTAATTAATTTAATTTATCTTCTCTATTTATGTGTAGTCTACAAGTTAACATTCTCATCTAGAAACTATGTGGTACATACTATATTTGTCCCTTATTTATGGTGGTAGACACACTTTTTTGACCATTATATTGCAGAAAACCTGCCATAAAAGAGTCAATTTACATTAAATACCAGCTTTTTTCTCGTCATTACCGTGTTTGCCTTTGATTTGGGAGGCTGGAATTCCAATGCAAGTTGTATGAACTTTGTGTGGTTTTTTCTATTATTATTTTACATTTCCTTTAAGGCAAGTGTGTTTTCTTTAAACTAACCAATCCATCACCATTTAAATAAATAAATATATATATATATATATATATATATTAGGCTATTAATAATCATCGTACTAAACGTATCAATAACCAAATATTGCTTTAACACTACATTAGGTGAATATTATAGGTTATAGGTTTGTTATATAACCACTGTCCTAACAAACATCCAAGGGATGATAAACACCTATAAAGTTAGCTTGTGTTTGAGATTATATTTTAGTCCCTTAAGAGCTCAAACCAATCACCTTCAACACAATTTTTTTAAACAATGAATTATGTTAATGGGTCAATCAATATGATTGATGATAGAAAGAATTTACCTAAAAATTCATTCACAAATGGAATGAATTTTTCTTTAGAATTTTGATGTTTTCCAGCCTTATATCACAATATATCTAATATATTAACATTTGCGTTAGTATACTTTTTTTTTTTTTTTTTAGAAAAAGTCAAAACATTGCTGGATTGTTGGGTGTTCACTACCGTGGCTACGGGGTTAAAGGGGTCAATCACAAAACCGAGGGACCCTAATTTTATCCCGGTTGTCAATTATGTAGATATTTTTTATGGGTTTTGATCTCGGCATTAACACACAAGTACATGTTAAAGATTTTAATATTTTCAAATTAATAAATCAAGACTCAGCCTTGAATTGAATTATTGTAGGGCCTACTGTTTATATTTAATCATCCCTATAAACAGTCAACCATAAGGAAAGATTAAATCATTAGGTCTCGGACAAATTTTGATTGAATATAGATAGCTTACTTCGGTTGCAATAGTGTGTGCCACCAATGATGGGGAGATCGTGATTCGTATCTCGGTCGGTATACTAAGAATGTATTTTCCTCTATGGTTTTACTCTATTATTTCCATTAAATTTGGGTACATTTTCTCTGATTTGAACCTTTCCAGCCATACCAAATTTGTGTAGCCTTTAAGAGCAGTAAGGCAAGTTGATAAAAAAAATACGTATAAAATGCTATAAAAATAAATAAAAATCTACCTTATATAATATATGGCATGATAATATCTACTATATTATATTAATATTAGCAACAACATCAAGAGTGAATTCCTTTTAGCTTATCAAGAAAATGTTTAATACCTAATTATACATTAATTATCTTTTTTAAGATATAAGCCCTCTCACATGAAAAATGTTACCTCGGAAATACTAATAAACTCTGATTAAATAATGATTTATTTTTTGTAATGCTACGATGGAATGACATTCCAAAATATAAATGGAGAATATAATAGTAGTTGTTAAGAACTTAATTTCAAAACATATATCCATAGTAATCTATATAGAAACTATAGTATGTTTATTATAAAGGATATTATTTTGTGATAACTTTTCCTTTAATAGAAAATCTAACGCCCCAATAGCATTTACACATTTTGTGGTGGTGTCTTAGTACCTGATCAGGCTATACGCATATTGATACCAATACTGATTCATACTTAATCTCTTTTTACAGAAAAAAAAACTAACATTGGCGCAGCATATTTGAACACATTCTAATGTGATAGTAGATTTGGTTTAGTCCCTCACGTTTGCTGCTATCCACTATACGTTGCTCGCGAGAAAGAGTCATAGTGAGTTGAAAGCAAGGTGGTTTTATGAGGTGAATAGCAATGCAATCAGGCTATTCTCTCGGTGAGACCACCCCTCACGATGAAATATTCACGCAATAATTGAGTCAGACGTGTTTGTTTCCAGCCAATACAATTTTTTTTATATATATATACGTCCTCCGGTCCATTTGTTTCACCACGTGGCTTAGCGACGCACGCGGTGGTTTGTGGGAGGAGTGGGTCGTGTCATTGCGAATATTTGCCCGTTGAGTTAATTGCACTGGATGAATGCTAAATATCTAAAAAAAATTCCCTCCCCTATATCATGTTCTATGGAACATAATAATGTTGCCATCAAGAATAAATTATAGTGACCATTTCAAATAGATCACGATAGTTGAACAATTTTTTTATAGTAGGACTCCTTGACAAGGATCCTTCTTGTACACACAATTATCCGTTATTTGCTCTTCATATGAAAAACCTGGTCTATCTAGCATAAAGCTTACACAGTTTCTTAGTGAATAATGTATATATATATATATATATATAAAATATTGTTTAGTGATTAAATTTGTATTTGAAAGGTACAGGTTAAACAGAGTAAAAGTCACAATACACACATATTCCAGGAATACGACTTTTATACCTCCAACCATATACAGACCCCAGAAAATAAATTTTTATAAAATTAATTTAAATATGTCATATCTTTGTTAGCCACAATTTCAAGAGCTTTATAAAAGTATCATTTTTGTCTAGAAGATATTTGAACTAAAATTTAACTTTCCCCCTTTTTCCCATACACCCCTAGTTTGAATCTAGTGATGCACATTTATATGATTTTTGAAAATATTCTATAATAATCTTATATAAAAAGTTATGTACTTACCAGTTTGCGTACAGAATGCTAGTATGTTAAATAAAATATTACAGTAGACAGTTTGTTTATATGCGATAACATAATATTATGTGTATAAACATTAAATAAGTGTAACTTCGGTCATGACTTAAACAAACTAATCACATGAGCTGTATTAATATAATAGTGTAATATATTTCACACGAATACAGATAAAACGTATCTCCTAATTGTGTTCACATAATTTCCCTAGATTAGCTCAATGCATTTGTCAATCAACAAAGATAGAAATCACCTTTTTATTGTGATGCACATCTCTCTACCCGTACGAACTATTTGTTAACCAGGTAATTAAAAACCAAGATTTTTTGAAAAACATTTGAATTGTTAATAAGGAACGTTCAAGATTATTTATACAAAAAATTCTATTTTTAGTGAGGTTCAGTTGTACAATTGTAATAATTTAACGTGAAAAACTTAGATGCGTAATGTGATATAGTAATATAATTGCACAATATTTGATTAATATTTGGAGAGATTGGTAATAATAATAAACAATGACACATCATAATAAATAATCTTGAGATTATAAAACACGTCTAAAAAGATCGATTTTTAAATGCACTGATATTTTTATATGTGTGTTAAATTTCAAGATTCTTTAATATAATGTGTCATAACTTGTAATTATTATTACCAATCTCTCCAAATATTAATAAAGTTTAGTGCATTAAAATTACTATACCACATTACGCATTTATGTTTTTCACGTTAAATTATTACAATTACACAACTGAACCAAACTAAAAATTATTTTTTTTGTATAAATAACTAGGAAGCTTAAATTTAGAGGAAATGTACCCCCACCTGTAGTGAGAGAAAAATGGGGAACCTATTTAAGAAAAACCACTCCCAGTTCACCCAACAGAGATTCGAACCTTGACTTTCCCGTCCTCGGTAGTTTAGCTCTTCATGAAACTAGCGCGTTACCTAACTACGTCACTGAGGTGGGTTAAAAAGAGCTATTGTGTGAGCATCTTACGCAGTACAGCAACGATAATCTGAGATATTACAACTGAAAAAGCAAAGCATATTTGGTTATGTATCTGGTCAGGGATATGTTTTATTATAAGTTATTTATTATATTTGCACGCAAAAACTATGCTTTAGGTCATATGACAGATCAGTTTCATATTCTTTTCAATATATCTTTGTAAAATACATGCAATGTGCATAAACACAAAAATCTATACATTCACAAATAGTGTCCTGATGTAACATTTTTGTCATTTCTAAGATCTACACATAATAATACTAATATCAGACAATATATCGCTGTCGGTAGATATCTCGACTAGTGCTATAGGGAGATGGACATAACTAACACATTTTCATATTAAATTATAAAATAAATATCGGTTTTCAACAACTGGTACTATAAGTGGCCAATTTAATCAGATTAATTAGTTGGAGGTATGTATCTCCTGTCTTCCCGACTAAACCAGTGCTATTTACCCTAACTAGGCCTAATTAACCTAGATTAAAGAAAAAGAAGTTTAAACCAAATTCACAAACAAAATAAAATGTATAAACGTAAAATTGTATTTAAATCTTTCAATACATATTAATTTTAACATACGTAATTACTTCCTGAAATTTTACTTATATAAGATGTTTATTTGAGTGAAAAATAAATTCAACTAATACTTTAAAGGTTTTTGAATTTATCATTTCACGCCCCATAATTTACTAAATTGCATTAGCATTCATCCATGAGAAGGAACTCAATGAATGTGTGGTAGAATAAAAACACTATCTAATCGTAGTTAGAATATATTTAATGCGTACATTTCAAGCTTTTTAAGTATAGATTATTTCATAACAACGGGTTATTTGTCAATTAGCATAAACATAAAACAACATTCGACGCAACCCACGCATATGCTCACTATAAAACCACATCTATGGGTGAGATTATACAGCTTAGAGGACTATAAATTGACATAGGATATTAACTTAAAGCATAAATATCTGCGATTATTGCTTAGTAAGGTGTTTAGTAAGCCATTTAGGTGTTTACTAAATTTAAAAATTCATTTGAAATAGAGCAAAATTTTTCAACGCTCTCTTCAGCGTTTTCTTTGTTATTTGTGTTGTTAAATAATAAGTAGGATAGAACTTTGTTTACACATGAGTTATGTATAAGTAAAACATTCAGCCTATAGACTAGATTGCTTAGAATAAAGCATATGCAACATTGATTTTGATAAAAATATTAACTGTGCAAAATGTTTACGCTTATGTGTTTATTGTAGAATACTTGAAGTTTAAGTTTCCATATGTACCTTGAAATGAACTAATTAGTAAACACTTTTATAGTTTGTACACCATACTCAATAACAAAATGAGATTATTATTGAGGTGATCGGATTGATATATCTTCTTTTTTTACTATTCTATCTAAACGTTCCTGAATAACACGTTTAAATTATTTGTTAAAAAAAATTATAGATAAAAATAATGTAAGGATCGATTTTATATATTAATTTTATCAGATTATTAACATAGGTAGCTATTTCAAAGATTATCCCTTCATACTATGACAGGAAATAAAACAAGGAATAAAACATACAGTATGTAAGAGACATTGTAGGCGTCCATAAATACCACACCATTAAAAAAACTTCGTTTTTTTTAAATATTGTTCACGGCAATATGGAAGGTAAATATATAAACCAACATATCTCTATGAGATTAAAAACCTTATATTTTAATTATTTAAAAAAAATAACCTTTCGAGATATGTGAAAATACTTTTCAAACCTTTTCGCCCTCGCTCAAGGAAAATAAATTTGGAAGGCAATGAGGGACCACCACACTACCTAAGCTCCCTTAAAACATTATACAAATAAGGATAGTATAAATATATATATATTGTTTAAAATGACATGATACAGAAATATTATCGTTAAATCTAGTATGTAAAATATAATAACTTTAATGCACACAGGAAAATAATAAAATAGTCACGTCTTGAAACCTAAAGTTAGTTTTTGTTAGTTTTAAGATAAACGTGAGGGAAAACCAGTCGTTGAGAAAAGACATAATTTCAATGTTTGTTTATAAAGTTTTAAGTATATTAACCGCCCGTAACAAGGCCTATTTTAATCATTAAACTGAGTGAAATGAGTTCATGTTCCAACTCGGCCGTTTGGTATTTGATCTGTTGGTTCCATGATTACTGCCAAATTTGTGAACCAATTTTGACGAAATTGTGTGGGTACATTACTATGAACTTAGGCCAAATGATGTGCGTACATGTATTTTTTTAAATGTATACATTTAATGCGGCATTGAAGTCTTGAACCACGTGATTAATAGCTACACTCTATGGATATAATATTCTGTTGAATATAGCATCACGTGTTTTCTGATTAATTTGAACACCGAGGTAAAATATCTACTTAAATTCCCACGAGATATTTCATCCGGAAATCCAAAGAGTAAGCTTAAGATTATATAAACTATAAGAACATTACATAATTATTAGCATGATGAACCTATAAAATTTTAATGGACACAGTGAGGTTTGCTGTTCACAGAACTACTAGTCGTTTATGGTTTAATTTTGTTCATGGTATTGTCATAACATGAAATGAGCGTGCCATGTATTACGTCTGAAAAAACAGTGTCTAATATGAGTATACACGGGTCACGTCCAGCAATCCATCACGTGCCTCTGATATTTCATCACAAGATGAGGTGTTTAGGGAGGGGTTGTGATGGTTATACAGGGAGTGTCGGGGATAAATGATGTAATGTCAATTGATTGATTATTGAGGCATGGTTTATGAGATACCATCTGTCTAAAGGCTTACCTGTTTTGGAGGCATTAATGGTGTAATTTAATTAGTTTCCCTTTTTTTTTTTTAATATTGGTAGGTAATGGGAGCTCTATGTTATATTTAATATTGCAACTTTATTTTAAATATCTATTTAATTTTCATTCTAAGCACAGTTTTATCGCACAGTTAAAACTATATATATTTTTTGATAGACAAATACTTGAATTTGATGGTTAAAATAAATATTAATCATTTTCAGAATGCCACCTTAATTTATTAGTAAAGTTAATAAATTGCTTCGTGATTGCTTCATTTATTTATTATCATTGCGTTAGGACTGTGCACATATTTATTACGAGGATTAACTTGGTATGAGTAAGGCGTACCTTATAGGAAATATAACCTCTTTATGGCTAAGATAAAGTTGAAAACGATTTAGTAAAAAAGAAACAGCTTTAGAACCCCTAAATGGGATTTGAGCCAATACATACACATCGTCGGAAAATGTTGAGAGTGCTTCACTCAAGAATATCCCAATCACATATATTTTTGATTTTTTTTACCATTAATGAAATTAGTAACCTCTTATGGTGAGTCAGTCGCATAGTAATGAGCTTACATTTATGATACATTCAAGGAGATATACCTTTTTATAGGATTCAATACATAGCGTCGAAATACGTTATGGTCCTCCTGACAATAGTAAACCCAATAAATCTTCAGTTAAAGGTCCTGATTGGAATTTTAACTCCAACTCTCTGAATAAACCTGGTCTGCTATCACCCTGTGTCCTTTGTTTATTCCTCTGTCTCGCGTTGCATTAAAGACCACTGAGGCGTTATCTGAATACCTTTGGAGACTTAATTGGTTAGAAGTCAGTTTAGGTCGCAGTTTTATTAGTATTGACATATTGCTAGAGTAAGGGAGATGCAGGTTTGACTGATTTTACTAGAAGTACCTTAAATAGTCATGATTAAAATAAACTTTGGTGGCAGCATGGTCCAGGCCAACATTCTCCCAGTAGACTGGATTACCGATAGCGGTAAAATTAAGTCTCGGATCTTGGTCGTGGATACTGAAGGTGGATTTCAAAATGCTTTTATTCTCTCCCTCTACACAAATGTGGATACACCTCCTCTAAATGTAGCCTTCCTCTTCCCTAAATCCATTAGTGTCATTAGTACTCAAGCGTATAACCGTAACGGGGATAAAATTAATTATTAATTGTATACAAAACAATGAACACACACATACACAATTATAAATTTAGTTATATTTACTGAAGAACCTAAGGATTGTTTTTTAATTCTCCTCTCAAGACCAAGAGGAAAATTTTTAAAACGCGCTATCAAATTTTATTAAATTAACAATTTTTTTCTAATTAACAAGTAGCTTATTATATTATGTTATAAATAACGGAAAAATATATCTTGAAAACCCATGACAACCAACAGTTAAAAAATGTTATTATAAATGTTTCTTATAAAGTTTTCTAAAATGAAACATTGGGAAATATTATGTTTGAATACTCTTCAACACTGGCATTAAGTAATTTTTACCAAAGTAGGACCTATATACTGACGTCAGTTTGGAAGTTTTGATAATTTAATTAATTAATTATAAAATCAAGTTATTAAATAACACTTATACTGGTGACTTGGTGGTCTAGGAGTAAGGTGTCGGACTTCTATGCTGGGGTCCGGGGTTCAATCCTCGGTCCCAGCACAGATTTATCTTGTTGCCAAACATTTCCTTCACCTCTGACAAGACGTTTATTAATCACAACTTGTTAATGTGTGAAATGCCGGGCCTCCACCGTGGTTTGGATCCCACGTTAATCTGTAGATCCTCCATTTAATCTCACAATAACTCTACCATTACACATTAGCGTAAGTGCGTATAGCCCGAACGGGTAGTAAGACACGGTGCTAATAATATAATAATAATAATAATCACTCATCCTACCCTTATTTGAGGGTACACCTATAAAAGCATTGGTCTCTGATGATCTTGTGCGTTAGTGATGGCGTTTAAATACTGACATTGCGTAATTAAGGAGGTCTTACCTTAAGGAGTAAGTGCAAAGAACGCGAGTATGGGGCCAGTGCATTTGTAGTTTTTATAGCTAAACAATTTTGTTCTAATTGATAAAATTAGAAATCAATTGAAAGAGAAAAATAAGACAAAAAATGAGTTATTAATATAAATTATAAAGATAATATAATTAAGTGTACTTTTCATAAAGAGTATTAGGACTTTTTAGCAAAATTGGTAATAAATACCCGCCTCGCTGGCGTAGTTGGCTAACACACTTGTCGTGTTGAGCTCAACTGCTGAGGACGGGGAAATCGATGTTCGAATCTCGGTCGGGTGAACTGGGGGTGGTTTTTCCTAAATGGTTTTCCACTCTCCCTCCACGCAAATGCGGGTTCACTTCCTCTAATTTAACCTTCCCAATTACTTATCCATTAGAGTAATTAGTACTTAAAGCGTATAACCCGAATGGGTAGTAAGACGCGGTGCTAAAATATTATTATATATTATGTTAATAAAACAAGAATTAAGTAAAATCATTGATTGTGATAGGGAATAAAGATTGTTCATTGAGTCTAAGGATTGTGATAAAAGTTATTTTTGAATAAAAGTTAAAATATAATACTTGACATTATACAAACACATTAAAAATGTGAGTCAGAGCAACACATATATTACCAAAACCAAAACATATTAAAATACATGTATTAAATACATGAGTTAAAGCTATAAATGAAGTGTATAATACTGATAAATACAATAAAGTTATAATTACAATAAAGTTAATTGAGTTTGTCTGAGAAGTGATGCCTATCCTTTTATAGAAACTTTGTAAGTTTGCTTATTCTTGTATTTCAGGAACTTATAATATCACAATTTAATAACCATAAATATTTAAGAAACATGTGTCCAAAAAACATGAACTAATATTAGAGGAACAGATAATACAGTGTAATGAGATATATAAGTTAAATTGACAAAAGTGGGATCATAAAAATATAAAGAAATCTGAAAGGGTTTTAAATGCCCTTGTTCCTTCTAATTCTGTAGTGAGATTGTCCCAAGTACGACATATTTCAGCGCTGCATTGGCACCATCCTCAGGTTATAAGTGAATCCTGAAATGAGTTCTTACCACGAGTTATATTCGATTAGTCGTGGTAAGAACTCATTTCAGGATTCATTTATAACCTGAGGATGGTGCCTATGCAGCGCTGAAATATGTCGTACTTGGGACAATCTCACTACAGAATTAGAAGGAACAAGGGCATTTAAAACCCTTTCAGATAAGAATAAATCTCAACTTTCATTTAGCCTCTTTATATTTTTATGATCCCACTTTTGTCAATTTAACTTATATATCTCATTACACTGTATTATCTGTTCCTCTAATATTAGCTCATGTTTTTTGGACACATGTTTCTTAAATATTTATGGTTATTGAATTGTGATATTATAAGTTCCTGAAATACAAGAATAAGCAAACTTACAAAGTTTATATAAAAGGATAGGCATCACTTCTCAGACAAACTCAATTATCTTTATTGTAATTATAACTTTAATGTATTTATCAGTATTATACACTTCATTTATAACTTTAACTCATGTATTTTAATATGTTTTGGTTTTGGTTATATATGTGTTGCTCTGACTCAAATTTTTAATGTGTTTGTATAATGTCAAGTATTATATTTTAACTTTTATTCAAAAATAACTTTTATCACAATCCTTTAACTCAATGCACAATCTTTATTCCCTATCACAATTAATGATTTTAATTAATTCTTGTTTTATTAACAATTTTGCTAAAATGTCCATATAATCTTTATGACAAGTAAACGGAATTATATTATCTTTATAATTTATATTAGTAACTTAATTATTTGTCTTATTTTTCTCTTTCAATTGATTTATATTTTGATCAATAAGAATATATATTGTTCCTTACTACAACTAATTATGTTTTTATAAACAATTTTGGCTAAAATAAATATAAACATTAGAAACATTATTCGATTTAATTTTCCTTGAGTGGTTATATCAGCAGTTGTGGAATATCTGTCATGAGCAAAGTGACGTTAGATTAGACACCTTTTAATGGAGGGAATTAATTTTATTAAATTCCAAGACACCCTTAACCTATATTAAATAACTAATTAAATGCTAATAATAATATAAATAAATATGTAAAGGAAGTTAATCTCTTTGTTTCTACTGGAGAATTATTTGATTTCTTTAAACCAAAAATATATTTCTGTATAAAAACTGCAAAATTACTGCCCTTAACTAGCATTCCTCACACACCTAATTAAATAGCTTTCCAATTCCTCTTCGTATGATGAGGGTATAATTTAATTAAAACCTACCTTTTTTATCCCTAATTAGTTTTTATATATATACAGGTCTTCAGGGTGAGTAGTAATAAGCTAAATAAAAATAAAATTATACTATACACTTGATGCTTGATTTTGTTTTACACTAACTAAATCAAATAAAATTATTTGTTAGGACGGTACTATGTAATAATTACCGACAAGGGGAAATTAATTGCTCTAGCATATTATGAAACAATGTCAGGTGCTCAATTATTTATCCTGGGAGTACGCCTCCGAAAGTAAAAGCAAAAGCACTTGTTTCGGAAACCTCCATGCTGTCATGTGCAGTTGACAAACACCACCAGACCCTAACCCACCCTTAACTAGGCAGCACTTTCCTATCCCCTCACTAGGGGTTGAACGAAGTATGCGTGAGAGAGAGAGAGAGAAATGGGACAAATGATGATAATATATGGCAGTTAGTCGCTCCACAGAATAATACTACCATAAATCTGATATACTTTTGACTGGTTCGTAGCATCGTACAAGCCAAACGTTGCCAAACTTTGGAATTTCAGGTGCGGGCATCTCTCGGTTTTGTGTTTAAATAATCCTAGAAATAAATTATTTTTCAATAATTTTATAATATATCATGTTTCTTTTTACTTTTTGTTCCACAACGATTCAGTTTGTTTTATATATATAACCAGCTTTATTTAATGCTACCAGATATATATATATATATAAGATTGTAATTGAGAGGAAAAAACACACCGCCAATAAGTCACACAGAATACTAAGTAGCAAGGAAAATTGAACATTTAAACACTAAAATATTTGAAAAAAATCTCCGCTTCTTAGCACTGTGTCTAGTTTTCACAATTGACTCTTACTTACAGATTAACTGGCTGCATCTCCCGACTGTATTATTTTCCTATTTTCACTCTAATATAGTTATTTATCGTTAAAACTGTTCCTAAATATAAATTATATAGCTATTCTTATAAATCCAATCCTCTTAGAATAAATAACCATTGATATTTCTTCTGTAGGTATCAATTTAAAAAAAACGCCCCAATAAAGATTGGAGAGGGCTTAACAAACTCGTATCCATTCTGAATAAATTTAAGTGGTTTGCGAGATCAAACTTATCTTATTGCCGAAACAAATATTTTTTATTTTTTTATTTTTTAGCACCGTGTCTTACTTCTTGTTCAGTACCAAACCCTTCCTTCACCTCTGACAACACATCTTGTGAATGTGAGGAATGCCAGGCTTCCACCGTGGTTCAGATTCCACGTTAAACTGTAGGTCCTCCATTTCATCTCACAATCACCCTACCATTTCACATTAGCGTATAGCCCGAACGGGTAGTAAGACGCGGTGCTAATAATAATAATACCTGTTCAGTATATAGTCCAACCTAAAAATGAATATGGTTTTTATACCTGTGTGAAGGAATACCATGAGTATTCATTTATATTGAATTATTGATATCGTCTTATATCGATCGTTGTTGAAAATTCATGGGAGTTATTTTTCATTGGTAAAGTTTAATTAATCAACTTATAATCAGTACCAGCATTTTGAATTTGTCTCGAATTTTAAACCAGAGTGTCAGTAAACTAAGCTTTGCTTATATTATTTAAGTTATTGGTATATATATATATGTATATATAGTTTTATAATGTTATGTTTACAAACTATGTTGACCTCTGTAGTCTTGGGCTAAAGTGCTCACCTTAGGACGCAATGTTCGTGGGTTCAAACCCAGATGAGGTCAACAGATGTTTGTTTGAGCAATAAAAAATCGTGGTACAACTTCCTTTGATGATCAAGTAAGTCTATTGGTCCCATGCCAATTGTGGCATTTAAAAGAACCCTGGAAGATATGAAAAATACCGTTCCGCCATAATTGGTAGGCCCTTTCTCGTTCGCTTATAGAAATTTAGCGTGGAAGGCAACGGAGAACCACCACACTTTAGACCCCACCTCAGTCGTCGCACCTTTATTATAACTTTAATCTATTTGAGGATGCATACAAATGATTAAATTATTACCCTGAATATATTCTTTGGAATTTCGCTATAAAAACACTCTGTTTATTGTCCAGGTACAGAGTGAGAGACCACGCTTCGTATCCATAAGGAACTATGGGTAGGTATATAGTTTTGCATATTCTCAGTTTAATATTTTGACACAGATTACGAGATGGAAACCACTTAAAATGTGAATATTAGTCATAACATATATGTATATACCGTTTATATTACAGACAGCTCAAACACTTTTAAAACTATCCAAACTCTGGTTTAAGAAATAAATTATTGGCGTTAATAAAGGTTTAATATGTCCTACATGTAAATTAAACTTTATGGTGCTTATACTTAGTTTCATTCCATTTATTTGTTTAATTTCATAATAGTTTAATTTCAAATTATATGATTTGAACTCAACTCTAAGCTAATAGTCACTTAAATTATTTTAATATGTGAGTAATTTTCACACAAAATAGATCGTAAATTCTACAAAATAGTATACATAATTATATAAACTATTCTTTATTTTTAAAGTACACAGTTTTTATTCTACAAGTTTCAGCCGATTAGTTTAAACCTTGCATAGTTTTACTATGCAGTTGCTAAATAACAAATCATGGAGAATCTCTCCTTAGTTATGATCATCCAGGATGAATGATGTCTCTTGCAGCCAGCTTAGCTCACCTCAAAGAGAGTTTGGAAGCAGTTTGTTAACGTCGCCCCTTTGTGTGTTCCGTAACTAAGATTAGTTTGTGAGTCATTGTTAGACGTTTGGGGCGGGCATGTTTGTGTCATGATATTCCGAATCACAATGATGTCGTGTTGGATTAGATGTATGTTGTATATTACCGTTGATTTGTCGTCATTGTCGGTAGTTGTGTTTTGGAAGAAGAAAGGATAGTGGTTAGGAAAGGAATGAAGTAGTGTTTGCTGTGACAGATGTCTTGGAATCATAAACCTACGTCAACTTGGTTCATTATTCATAGCCATTCAGACAAGTTGGGATTTCTTGACGAAGTTTCATGTCAAAGTCTGTGGTGAGACTAGTTTTCATGTCTGAAATATTTGTTTAAATTAGTTTGTGAGTTTTCAAGGTCAGAAAACTTTGGAGTGATAAATATATACAATATACATAAAAAAACTAACGGATTTATAGAAAGATTTTAGAATTATTACAACCCGGTTCGGTAGACAAAGAGTCAAAGTCAAAGAGACAAAATGTTTCCACATTTGCGTTAAGTCAGAGTAAAAACCATTTGGGAAAATGCACTTTTTGTGTAACGGGACGGAATTTTAACCTTGACCTTCCCCGTAATCAGAAAGGCATACTAGACTTGGTTGATTTTTAGTGCATGTACCTAGCGAAGTATTAAAAAGTGACTAAACCCATTTTTATTCCTTTCACCAAAAACTTTTCATTCTCAAAGTGCACGATGTGTTTATTTAATTATAATTAAACATAAACTAAGGTTAGTGAGTGTAGGTTTAATTTATTCTTTAGATATTGATTATGATAATATTAAACAAGTGAAACCAAGAAAAATATATATTATTTTTAACCAAATAAGCCAATTGTTTTTAACCCGTACTATTGGTATAGCTAGACGCAGTTAGAAACAATATCAAACAAAATAGTTGTCTAAACTATATCAACAGCCTAAAATTGTATCACTAATTAAAACGAGGCACCCGGGAGTAATTTTCTATAGGACGCGACTGTACAAAGGTTGGTGTTCGTGTTACTCTTACCATGTTTACCTTACCGTCAAACACGCTCTCATGTGGAGGGCTCTCGAAACTAAACCATGTGACAGTGTGAACATGTATGTGTGTGTGTCATCAAGTTAACCATACCCTTCTCTTCCCTGCCCCTGTATTCAGGCCCCCTTCTCTCGCACGCACGCATCCAAGCACACTTCCAATATATGGAGCCGTGCTGAATGATGTGACACTTGCTCGAGACGATACTGTCTTAGTATATTACATTTTAATCAACCATTAATTTGCTTATTACACATTTTGAACCGAGTCTAGATCAAATTTACTTAATTATATAAAACAATAGCAAACACGACAGACTAAAGACTTTGTTAAACTACCAATAAACACGTAACTTTTATAGGTAAAGTGATTAACTGTATGAAATCAGATAAAATTAATAATTAGTGACTAAACCAATAAATTAAATATACAATATTATTTACTATTTATTGAGAGATGATTAGTTTAGGTAAATAATTAAATTCATAACACTGTAATTTAAAGTCACTCGTGTACATATATGCCACATAATATACGGTACGTAGCGTATGACATACACGGAAATCTAACTTTTTTAAAATATTTTTAATTGTGACAGTATATCTCCTAGTTATTATTATATAGTTTTACTTAGCTACACTAACAAAAAGTTTTGCACAAATAGATGTAAGAATTTATTTTAAGTATATAACCAAAAATAAAATGGTACATTTGTGTATTTTATCATCCATTTTGTGTGCTAACTTTATCTAGATTCATCTTGTTACCCTTTTCCTGCAACGTTACTATTTTACAATGAGGTAAAGTACAGTACGTTTTTATTACTATCTACTCTTCTTTATCTTAATCTTTAGTACCAACCGTTAATTGCCGCACTAAATTTATAAAACATTCTAGTATCTTTACAAGCATCTAGATGCAGAGGATAATACTACAAGTGTTTGAATTGCTTTCATGTCAATTTGATATTCAAAATATCATGCTAGTTTGCAGGAAGGCGAAACTTTAAGGGTCTGTAAAAATAAGGGCATGAAAGAATAGATTTGCAGGGTAAGGGGGATTGCATAGCAATTACGCCTCTCGTCACATCATTTCATTTTATACTTCTTATTCCTCTTCTTCTATTTTAAACATCCTACGGTTTCTTTTTCTGACTCCGTATGTCAAGATGATAGAAAGAAAAATCTGCGCATACAAAATTTTAAGTTCTTTTTTCCTTTCGCTTGAAGAAGAAAAAAAAAAATCTAGCAATTTGGTTTGCAAATGATGCCTTGTGTAACATGGCTTCATGATAGAAGCAGGAATTATGAGATGTGAACTCTTGATTTTCCTTTTAAAATTCTTTTCTTGAATATGAGGGACAGAAAATCTATGATAATGCAGACAACTTGAAGGAGTTTGTTGTGCCTTAAAAAATCTCCATTTCCCAAGGGTAATGGAAGAAAGGAAAACAAATATATTTATATAATTAAATAATAATTTATGGATTCTTAAGCACCCACCTATGTTTATCAAAAAACTAAAAAGGTTTTTGGAAAAATACCAAACTATTATAATTGATTTCACGTCCATTTTGGACAAAATACTTTTAAATAGTCTTGTTTTTTGTAATTAACTAAACATATCTTAATTCATTCTTTCGTTAACATTTATCTGGCTTCCAAAGTTTATTTGGAGTGTATTTAAAAGGCCAAAAACAAGACCTTGTCCTGTTCTATATTTTTAAAATCACAGTAAAATATTAAAAGAAAAAAAAAGTATAAATATATTGTAAATAAAAATTGTTTAGAATTAATTTGGGACTGATCGTTTGATACTAGTTAACTTCTTCGAATGAGTGAGTAAAAGGCCAATTTTATCAAACTCCAAAAACACATTAATCAATGTTCTGCTAACAATTATATTTATTTGTTTTTTGTTCGCTTTAATTTTTTTAATAAAAGGCCAATTTTATGAAACTCTAAAATAGCATTAATCAATGTTCTGCTAAAGATTACATTTATTTGTTTTTTTATCGCTTTAGTTCTTTTGTGTATTTATTCAAACATACCTCACTTTCTTCAAGCTACTTTTTATTCAATAACAAAATTGTGTGAATTATCCTCATTTTAATCATAAGCAAATCCTTTTTAGATGCTTTATGCTTAAATATTTATCATAAATCTCGATGCAACAACCTTTGAGAACGCGTAGACATGACTTGACAGTATCTATGCCATCCCCATTCCTTCTCTGTCACCTTCGCCTCTCTATCATATTCATTATCGGCTTCTTTGTTTCTCAATAGACCATTATGACATTTTATAAAGGAGTTGAATTTGTTAAAACGACTTCACGGTGACATCGTCTATTTACTTAAGGATGCTTTCTTGAAGCTTGGCACCTCGAGGTCAGGATGGCGCTCTACAACACCCACAATTAACTAATGGTTAAAAATAAACTAAGGCCCAGATTGTGAGCTTATTTTGAGTTTTAGTTAATCTTTAACAGCGGATATATAAGGTTTTAAAAGTGTGTTTCTTTTGAGAATCCTGTATTTATTTTTAATTATTTTCCAGGCAAATACTAACTAAATATAATATACTAATATTGTATACATTAGTATACAATCCTGTAGAGATAAAATGGATTTTTTTACTACATATTCATGTGTTCTGCAGTTGTTATTTTTGATAGAAAATATAAATATGTACAGAATAGAACTAATAAAAAAATAAAATATTATCAATACCGTCTCCAAAAAAAAGAGTTGAATTTTCTATTAGCTTCCTCAAAACAGTGTCATAATTTTTATACACGAGTGGTTGAGACTTCATGGTAATTAAATAGGGCTCCACAGCACCCTAAATCAATTTTTAGTGCACATGCCCTATATAATATTATTGCTATATTATTATTATTGGGTCAAATTTTCTATCTACATAGATTGTATGGTTACTAGCTCTAGGACTGGGGATGCGTTATTAATTCTACAAAATATAGATAAATTAAGTTTATAAGACAAGTGCTAAAACTAGTTTCACAGGAATAAAATTATAAACAAACATAATTAAGCTAAAATTGCTAGTTACACCAAACTCCAACCGCTGTAATACATACGAGATAATGATTCGATTGAAGCATCCAGCAGGGATTTGAACAAGGACAATGTTAACTTACAACGACAGAAGGACATGGCTACCTACCACTTCCAGGACACCTAACTGTGGTTTTGTTCGGAGGTCAGCTTATATCCCAGCGCCGTTATATAGGTCCAATAGACAACTGGAGGGTCATACTTGTGTTGCGGGATCATTCTTATAGTTCAGGAGCTAGCATATCTACAAGGGTAATTTTTGCTAAAATTTAATGAAGACGTTCATCATAGTTATTAATGGACTTAATCACTAAGTTATTTAAATATTGTTCCATCGTTTCCACCATTTATGTGGGATTTTAGTTTTTAAATGGTTTTTATTAATTTGAGAATTATCAAACATTCTTATTTTGATGTATAAAATTCTATTAATATGTTTTGACAATAGTAATATTATGTGATTTGTATAAAATATACTTGTTATTTATATTGTATATTAGTCCAAACAAATTGGTAGAATCTACATTAGGCATATATGAATATTTTAATTTTGGAAACTAAACTAATTTGTTTTATATATATATGCCTGTACACCATAGATAATGAAAATTCAACCAAATAAATAAATAATTAAAATTCGTTCAATTTGCTTTATATACAAATATTATATTATATAGGTATAAAATATTTTATAATGTACAAAATAATATAAATTATTTAATATAAATGGTTAGATAATTGTTAAAGTATATAGGAATATAATCATGCACATTGATACTTATATTCATATACACATATGCACAACTCCATATTTCGTGCCTGTACAACTGGCGGCCCTCGGCTGCATATTTTGCGGTCCATGACACATTAAATACTTGTATAAAAAACATAATTTAGGAGTTCCTTAAACATGCTCAGACTTACATTGTGAACAACTAATTATACGTATTGATGAATTATTTGTTCTACTTTACTGAGCTATATATCAATTGTTATTATAATTTTAATGTTATATATTAGTTAGACCTAACTATAAAGTTTTTGATATTGTATAGGCCTAATTTCCACGTGTGTAGCCCGCGTACCAACTAGGAATCAAGTTGGACCGCCCCACCAAATATATACATATAATGAAAATATAATTATAATTTTGTCTTAATTGATGCACATAAATTAAGCATTGTAGTTTGAGTTTTATTTTCATAATAGGTCTGTATTCATTAGCATTAATTAATCAAGTATCAAGTAAAATATTAAATAATTTACTTTTTTTTAATTAACTTATTTCAGCTAGCATGCAGAAACCTAACCAAAATATGCTCATTAAATAAATCACAAGAAAATGAACAAATTTAAAAGGACTTAAAGTTAAAGCTACAGAACTAATAAAACAATTTAAATGACATTTAAAGTAACATATTTTGAATTATTTATTTGTAATAAATCTAAGCTATACTTGCTAACCACCTATTTTATTTATAGCATAAAAATTTCAAATTAATACTCAAAACAATTTTTTTTTTCATCAACCTGTTTTTTTTGTAAAGGGTTAGTGGTATTGACAATATATATATATATATATTTTTCCAGCACAAATATCAGTGGAGAAGCTATAACAAGCACATGCGATGGTGATTTTCTCAATACTGCTGATTTAATTTCGTTCCCCTACCATATTCAATAAAAGGGAGTTTATTATGTCATGCAAAAAAGTCACACACATAAAAAAAATGTTAAACCCTTCTGTAGCATGTAAACAGGGTTTAGTGAAGCATCAGGGCCCGTTCCAACAAGGCTACGAATGTAAACAAGCCCGTGAACCAAGCAAAAAAGAATCGATTGTCAATTGTTTGTGAAACACAAACCCAGGGTTGATCGCTCATGCTATAAAAACGTTTTATTTTATTTTAAACATGTGAATATGTAGATAGTCTGAATCAATTGGAGATTATAAAAAAGTGCAATGATGGATTTTTTTTTACAAAATATATCACTGAGTTATATAATTTTTAGTTTAGGTTTATTTAAATATGCAAACTGTACATTTTTTAATCATGATTTATTTGTACTATACGTTATTGTGAGTTATCAAATAACTTTTTAAATTGAATATATCAAGATTAATTTTATATAAATTATTATCTTTTTATTATTATATTAAATACATGGTTTAAACAATCACATATCCGGGTACAAATTATTAATGTTAGAATTAACGATTTATCTGAATGCTTGATACATGAATTTTTTTTTACAAATAATAACAATAATAATAAAAACAATAATAATAATACTTAGCACCTCGTCTTATTACCCATTCGGTTGATAAACTTAAGTAATAATCACATAAATGGGTTAGGAATTGGTATAAGGTGGAATATAAAGGAAGTTAACTTATATTTGCGTGGAGAGAGAGTGGAAAACCATTTAGTAAAAACCACCCCAGTTCACCAGAGCGATATTTAAATTTCAATCTTTCCGTCCTCGACAGTATATCTCAACACGAAATTAGCGCGTTAGCCAACTACGCCACCAAGCTGGTACTTTTACAAATAATAACATAGATTAAGCAAAATAGATCTGGATATTTGATTTAATGGTTTAATACAACCACCGAGACAGCCTATTGTCAAGTACCGTATGTTTTTAATTGATATTACACATAATCTATCAACACCATTCAAAGTGATTCAGATAATTATCTTACCACTATTTTTGATCACATCGCATTGTATCATGAAAGGTAATGCAGAAATAGAACTTTTGATATTAGAACGTATTTAAAAACATATTCACTATTAAAAAATTAGTATTTTTTAGGTTTTATGTAAACATATACAAAAAATTTGTTTCTTAAATTCCGTTAAGTCTATATAAGTAGTTTTTACACCTTGATTTTTCAAAATATAAATAAATAATTAGCAATACTTTTTGTATTGTTTTGATAATTATGTATAGGTTATTGTTTATATTTATGTTGCAAGATTAGAATACATAATGCTTTGTCCATGCGAGTCTTATGCATCTTTATTCGACACCCACTATCTTTAGTGCTGGGTATTCTACCCATAGAATTTGAACCAGCCATATACATCTCAACAAACAGCTCGTATCAGCTCGAGGTTCATGGATATTTCATAAAGGTTTAAAACATCCGCAATTCACTGCGGTGCATATAGTTAAGAGGGGAGAATATTTGCAGAGTATCGAATGCCTCATAAATACAAGAGGAAAGTCCTTTACCTCACTGAAAAGGGACGTTTTACTGTGAGCTCGTGAGTTTGAATTTTAACCGTGTTGAAACAGGACTTGCAAATTCCTAGGATGTATTACGAAGATACGACGTTCTTACCAGAGTTATGGCTCGTAGTCTTTTGAAAATGGTGTGAGGTGTTTTGCGATTTTTTTTATTTAAGTTTTGCGGGTGTTAACATAGCCTATGCTTGTTCGTGAAATATTTTCACATATTTTTGTTCATCAAAGATATATATATATATATAATATTGTATACATACATAATATCGTATACATATATGTAATACACATCAAACTAATATGCATAAGATTACTTAACCGAACAATAAACAAATATATTCGCAATGTATTTATTGTACAATTGTTGTATACATTTAATATAGACTTCAATAAATAATAATAACTTCTAAGTAAATATTTTGTAAAATATATTTTGCAGTGAATAAAAATTCTAAAATCAATTCTACGACACAAACGTACATAATTTTCCATATTGTCTGTCATAGTTTTAAAAAACATCTAAAAATTGTTTACCAATAAACTAGCTTAGAATTAATTATTCCTTATATACAAATATAGTGTGGTGTATATAATGGAAATCTCTCTTCAGACACCAATTTTTATTTGAATCTTTTGAACAATTTTCGAAAATTTCAAATAAAATATTAACTAGCTTACGAATATTAAATTAATAATTTTCTGATAGTAAACGTTAAAATTCTATTCATAGTTTTAAACAATCATATAGTATAAAATTACATACATTTTTGAACGTTTCAAATATAAAAATATATATTTTAGTTAGCTACCATTAATTTTATAAATACGATTAAAATCACGTTTTAGTCTTAAGGGGGAACATTATAAATCTCAAATATCAATTTTTAATTAAATTTCATCAGATGGTTTTGGCTGTAGCTTCATAGACATAAGTGCGAAAAAAAAAATAATTTAATTTGGAGACTAGGGGACTCAGGGACACACAAAATCGTTAAGATCCATCATAATCTTTAGGTAAAAGAGATTGTATTTAATATATACTCTTTATCCATATTAATATGGTAGAGAAAGGCTTTGTAAAGTTTAATTTTAGAATAAATATAGCATATGGTCAGAGGTAGGCATTTAATCCAATTTTAAATTGGAAAAATAAAATATTTAAATTAAAATACTCGATGATAAAATATTTTCCGTGAAACGTATTATCCTCAATTTTTTTCGGCTTTTTAATAATTATTATGAGTGTAAAGGCTACTTTATTTGAATGTAATAGTTAGTAATATTAGACAAAATAATATTTTCTAATGTGGGTTTAACAACTGTAAGCTTCAGTTATTACGCTGTGGTTGTTACACTTTAGAAACTAGCTCATACACACCGTAAGCCACACAAATTTACACTGAGCTCCGACTATTTACATGCAAAATTGGAACTAACACCATCCTATTATTTTAGTCCCGGAAACATTCTGATAAGAGAGCTAGCTATTCTCTAAATAAAATTATGCTTGAAAAGAGATTTTTAGTCCAAACCTTCAATTTTAGGTGTCTAAATTGCTCTACTCATTTAGTAATCTATCACCCACCTCAGTGGTGTAGTTAGCAAACGCGCTAGTTTCGTGTTGAGCTAAACTACTGCGGACGGAGAGATTAAGGTTCGAATCTCACGCGGGTGAACTGAGGGTGGTTTTCCCTAATTGGTTTTCCACTCTACCCCCACGCAAATGTGGGCTCACTTCCTCTACATTCAACCTTCATAAGTCCTAACCTATTAGTGTAATTTGTATGTAAGCGTACAACCCGAATGGGTAGTAAGACCTGGTGTTAAGTATTAATTAGCTAATATATCCGAAGTAGTACATGGGATTAGAATCGTACTAGAATCCACTTGGTCTCCATTGACGAGTAAGCTAGGATTAGTTCACTGTCTGGATGCATCACAGCAGTTTTCCCCTTGTTATTTCCCCTAATTTTTATTTTCTCTCCACACATAGGAGAGAAAGTATTGTGATCGTCAAAATAATCTAACTGAGATTTTTGGTAAATGTCGACGCTTCACGACCCCCTGAAACAAAAAAAAGAAAGTTTTTTCGCAATTCCATCTATCTGTCTGTCTCTACCTCGGGCTAGAGCCGAAACTATTTTACCGATTAGGGGTATTCATAAAGTGCCCCCTAGGGGTTTTTGGAATTAGATATCAAACCCTAGATTTAAGGATAGGTTTTTTAAGGGCAAAAATAGAATAAAAGAATGTAACGAAATTTGCTCTAACGATTTTGACTAAATTTAATATCTCGACATTAATTATGATTATAAATAAGATGTGATTTCTTATTTTCTTGTGAAAATGTCTTTGAGGAGACTTTAAATGAGGACATTTTCCAATCTTGATCGTTTCTTAACAACTATTTGAAATACAAATACCATTGAGTTGGTAATAGTGTATTTTATTTCATATATGATCTTTGGTGTAGTGTTTCTATAAAAATGTATGAACATGTTATTTATTTTCACAAATCTTAAGAGTTTATAATAACTGTATATTTTAAGAAAAAAAGCTGGAAAATTTCTCGTGGTGCACCGTACCATTTATTTTTTCAAACTTTCTTCAAGTCAATTTTATTTATATTCCTTTAATTTCCCCTCTTTTACTCTGAATATCAGAATAATTCGTTTTACATTTTTGTTGAAAGTGCTAATAAAACTACATAGCTACTTATATTCCTATCTAAACACATTTATCATTTTACTATATAATCTCTTTCAATACAACTATAGCTTAAAGAGTGATTATGTGTTGTACTTTTTCCAAGATTAATTTAAATAGTTAATAGTAAAATGACAAATGACCATGGAGAATAATCTGGACGGATCAGTCAATGGATATATAAGATTATAAATTATAGTTTGCAATGTTGAAACCTTTTTGTATTTAGCGATTTATCGGTTGTATTATTAAAATAAATTAATACTTTAAGAATTATTTGAACTTTAAACACACATTAATCGGTGGTCGCATTAATTAAAGCATTGCACTTGTATTGGACTGGATTACCGTTGACTGGGAGATATGAGATCGTATTCTGGTCAGGTGTATTAAAGGTGGTTTTATCCTAATTGTTTCCCACTATTATTTCACAAAAATATATTTAAATTTCCTCTAATAAAAATAATATGATCCCTATTTAATTGGAATAATTAATATGTGCATAAAACCCGATCAGGTAGAGTGTATTCGCCATAGGAATGGTGGTAGCTAACAACTAGCAGAAGATGTAAAAAAAATTAAAAGATAATTGTTAAGTTATGTAAGTTTTGACAGTCAAACACTACAACAAATCAATTTAGGAAATTTCATTTTACATGGTTTGGTGAAATGATACAAGACAGTTGGTCTGGTTACTTTAGCTAACTATCAGCTACCACCACTACAGTAACGAATAGACTACTAATACGTAGTTGGAGTGAAATATTTTTAAATAACACTACGTTCATTTGGAAATAATCTCAGTGTATTTAAAAATTATAGTTAGTTAATGTTATACTATTAGTACATACTTTTATTCAATGAGATGTGATAATTTTTTAGACAATTTTTTCTATTAATACCAATAAGATTGTTCATTTAAAACTTTATCCCAACTGTATAAAAAAGCATACTCTTTTATCTTAAATATATATTTATTAAATACTAAAACATCAATGACCATGATTCAAGTAGATATATTTACACCCCCATCCATTAATGAAAAATTTCAAAACAGCTGTGAGAAGCACACGATATTATTCTACGTCGTGTTGTACTTAGACTGTTCTTGGTCCAAGGTCCCTACTAAAACCAGATAAGGAAGGTGGAGTTAGGTGGGTAGGGGGATCAATTTGTCATAGTTTCGATTCTGTTCGGCGCACCTCTGCTCGCTACTGCTTTTGTTACAAAGTGGGAGACATTTTAATTACAACAAAGCCTCATTTTCTTCCATTTCTCTCCCACTCGCTATTATTTCTCTCTTTCTTACACTGTACCCTTCCTTGCGATATGTTTCTGTCTTTCCTTTTGCTCCTTAAACTTCCAAACAAACGAGGGTCTTCACGCTTTATCAAAAAAAAATAGAAGTTTATTCCTTTTTTTAATAATATTTGAATGTAGCCTACTTGTGAAAATGTATTAGATAAAAGCGTGGATTTAAACCGAAAAACAGTAATTCTACTATCAAAATTATAAATACGATATTAAATCAACACATGCTTTACCAACCACTTAACTTACGCCTACTATAATAACATTTTAATATAGTTTTTATATTTATTTTAACTTTGCCATAGTACCCGATCGGGATATAAGTATCCATTAATTTAAACTATTTTAATGAGTATGAGAAATTTCAAAGTTAAGTGAAAATGTATTTACATTGACATGTATGATAAAAGCTGTACCTATATTAAGTTAATCTACATTTGCGAGCAGGAAGAGTGTAAAACTATTTAGTAAATAAACACCCTCAATACGCTTGACCAGGATTAGAACCTTGATCCTCCTGTCATCGACAGATAAGTATTTTGCAAGAGTTATGCCATCAAACATTTGACCAGTGAAACGGGTGAAATGCCTTCTTTGCTTTTCAGCTTGAATTGAGAAATATAGAACAACTTTTGTGTCTCAAAATATTGTAAGGTGTTTCCCAATCGACTTCAATCAACAGACTATCCACATTGGAAGGACGTTGTTGAATCATATTTTTTTTTCTCCCTCTATATTTAAAACTAGATGCAACACTGTGTCTACACTGAAGTCAAGGTTCATAGTTTGTGTCACAATATGGGACGTAGATGTTTTACTGGCAGCTCTGTACTTACATTTAATGGTTTTTGGGGTCTCACAGACACACATGCTGTTTGTAATTATCAATAAATTGAATACTATTCTCTTAGCTACATTTAAATGCAACACCGAAGAACTAACCCCTACTACAACGTTTTTAACTACAAGTAGTCTAAACTGAAATAAACCATCCAAATAGATGAAACTTTTATTTATGCAACTAAATGCTTATCTGTGTTTCAAATTTTATTTAAATCTTTACTGCTTAAAACGGATACTTTTAACAAAAAACCACTTGTACTTATTGTGACAGCATCATGATACAACACACAACAACTTACATCAACAAACACCACCTTTTTTTATTTGTAACCATGTTTCTACTGCTATAAGTTGTTCTATGTTTATCCAATAGACAATCAGCTTTATGCTTTTTTCTCAACTGACTTATATCCAAATAAGTGTATAAATTTTAAACTCCGTTCTCGAAACTTGGCCGGAAATATGAAACCAGGTCGTGACAAGAAAACGAGGGAGTATTTCGCGACTGGCTCCCATTTGTGTATCACGTTGTTATAAATTTCTCGCTTGGCCTTTGTTTCGTCTTACCGTTCTCATGTTGCATGCAGTTATCTGTCTCACTTTATTCCGTAACACCCCCAACAAGACCTTAGTACACCTCTAACCTTCCCTTGCGACCATATATCTCTCTCATAGAACACCTGCCCTCCCTCTTACCATTTCTAGCTCGACTATATACATACATACAATCTTTACTGTAACGGCGCGACCTGATACTCATTTGTCTTCGCCAAGTTTCCAACTAAGATGGTAACACCACGGTGTAAGGTTACGGTTACTTTTCGGAGGATTAGGTCTTTGAATTATTATAGATAAGTAAATTTTATTTTCTTCAAAACTTTTAGTAGTCTATAATATAGTTTAGTAAAAGTACAGTACCTGCTTCTATGGCCGCATGTTCTAAGGCGTCATTCTCACAGAAGACTAGACTGTCAATGAAAGGGGTTCTAATCCCTGTCGGGTGTAACGCGTGTTTTTTTACAAAACGGGTTTCCACTCTCCCTTCACTCAAATGTGGGTACACTTCATTTAAATTAAACCTTCCTCATCCATAACGTGCTATCGTAACTAATAATTTTGTGTAAATCCTGAACAGGTAGTAAGACGCAGTGCTAAATAAAAAATAAACAAAACACTATTAGTTGTGGCTCTGGTGATAGTGTTTCCAATAGTATTGTTTATTTTCTAATATAGAGAAAGTGTATAAATCATGAAAATATCCTACCTTTAGATTATGATGACGTTTTACGCAGTCTCAAACTAAAATAAGTGGGTCCTACAATTATTTCTCCCCTTTACTGTCTGTTTATACTCGTCGATTCAGCCTAAATTGTTTAATGGATTTCATTCAAACTTTATATATATATATATATATATATATATGACCTAGGAATTAGGAGAGTATAATTTGGAGGAAGTGTAACCACATCTATGTGGAGGGAAAGGGAGAAAGCATTTAAGAAAAACACCCTCATTACACCTGACTGAGACTCCAAACCTTATTGCCACGTAATCAGGGGTCCAGTCTATTGCAGGATTGACGCTTTAGAGTTTAGAGTAAAGAATCACTGAAGTGGATTATTTTTTGTTAAAATACTTAGTTTAACATATGCACATAATGTCACTGATTAATATGATTAACTTATCAAACCTTGTGTTTATATATATTATTACAAGTTAACGGGAAACGGAAAACACAAAAACTCTTATAAATATATTATAGAAAATAAGTTTAAAATAATGTAATTATGTTAAAAATAACGAAGTAATTTTTTATTACAAAATGATTAAAAACATTTGGTACAAGCTTAAGAAACCAGTCAAGTAAAAGGTTTATAAATTATAAAATAAACCTTACGGGCCTATAATTAATTATACACTCTCAAATGTCATGGAACTTAGTATAGAGAATAAAATTATAAAATTGATACAACTCTTAATAAATATGAAAACATATGTTATATATTTGAGGTTAATCATGAACGTACATAATGTAAATTTATTGGCACTAAAAATTTAATAAAATATTGTTCATGTGTATTGAAATTGATAAAATAAATTAGATTAATATAATAAATTATGAATACCTGCCTCGGTGACCCCATGCTCTAACACGCTACAATTAAAATATACTATACTGACAATAACGGGGAGATCGAGGTTCAAATCTTGGTCAGGTGTACTTAGAAAACAGTTTTCCTCTCTCCCTCCACGCAGATGTGGGTATTCCTCTTCAAACTGTTACCTTCTCAATCCCTAAAACCATTAGCGTGATTGGTACATAATCGTATAACCTGAACGGTAGTAAGACACCGTGCTAAAAATAATTTTTAAATGTGCTTTAAATCACAAATTCCAATGGATTGAATGGGTCCAGCACATCCATAACAAATGTTCACGTCAAGTTCGTTTAATTTGGGCTAACGTTGAAGAGGTTGGGGTTCAAATCCCGACTGGGTGTTCTAATGTTAGTTTTTCCTCAGTTATTTTCCACGTTTTATCTGCGTGGATACGGACGCATTTAGTCTCAGCTATACCTTATTACTAACTACTCTATTAATATAACTAATTGTATATATCAAACGAAAAGTAAGACGCACTTAAAAGCAACTAAAAGATTTTCGATTTAAGAATATTTTAATATAAAATAAAAGTCTTCTGCCATTTATTTTTTAAGGTTAAACTTCCTTTTAACAAATAGAATCTCCTTACATTTCATGATGTTTATGAAATTTCACCCCTTCCTCCCCCTTTTAAGGAATCGCCTAGCTGGATAATTGTTGACCCTTGATAAGGAGGAAGTTGTAGTACAGAGGGGCTATTCGAAAGGACTTAGTTTCTGCGCTAATCCCCAAAGGTTGCTTGCTTAGGTGAATGTGGGGGTGGTTGCGAGGGGGTTGGGAGTACGGGATAAGGGGTGTTAGTGTTGTAGTGAACGTTCGCTTCTGGAGGAGGGGTTAATCCTCTCTACAAGTCTCGTGCCACCTTCGACCCCAGTTAGGGTTGGATAAGACCACCGACAACCCCTCTACAAGAAATCCCCTGGGGCGCACAAGTATTTGTATCGACGTGGAGAGACATAGCGCCCTCCACTTCCCCTGGCATTAAAATTAAACATTTTTCTAAAAATAAATAATTTTTTGTGTTTTAAAATTGGTTGGTGTCTTATGATGAACATTCGTAAAGAAATGGAGTAGCTTCGATTCAATATTTGACATATGTTAATTTCTCATGTGTATTTTTATTAAATAATATTTATATAGCTTGTATATATTGTATACACATCTATATTACTTTAGTTGGAGAATAAAATTAATATAATACCTTATGCTTAGAAAGTGTATACTAAAAAACTCAACTACTATACTTAGCACTGTGTCTTACTACCCTTAGGGGTTATACGCTTAAGTACTAACCTACGCTAATGGGCTAAGAATAGGGAAGGTTAGATATAGAGGAAGTGAGCTTGATTTTGCGTGGAGGGAGAGTGTAAAACGCCTTAGGTAAAACCACCCCAAGTTCACCCGAGCGAGATTCGTACCTAAATATCCTAGTCCTTTTCAGTCTAGCTCAACACGAAACTAGCGCGTTAGCTAACTACGCCACCGAGGCGGGTAAAACCCTCAAATAAAATTAACACATATTTGTAATGCTAGAATATTAGTTAATATTTGTGAGGAAAACTAAATATTTTCGCAATTAAATGTTCTATATGATTTATGTGCCTAGTTAAAAAAAAAATGTTTTTAACTTATTCTGTGTTGATATAGGGAAATTGGTTGAGTTCAATAAATCTTGCAGTCCGTTGGCATCCCTGATCCGAAAACCTTTTTTGTTTGCTTCCAAAGAAAATTTGTTGCTATACTTTACACACAATTTGATATATCGCTACTGGTTTTTTAATCTCATGCAAATATTTACCCAATATTAGCACTTTCAGTAGGGTAGAATGCTTTCAATTTAAAATAAAATAACAACAAAAAGGTATATTAATAAATTAAATAAGCGTTGTTTTAAATTTAAACTTATTTCCGAAATTGCACTAAACATGAATTAGATTTTGTGTTATTGATTAATAATACTAGCAACGCGTCTTACAACCCGTTCGGGCTATACTCTCTTACGGTAATGTGCAATGGTAGGGTGATAGTGAGATGAAATGGAGGACCTACTGTTTAAAATGGAATCCAAACTACAGTGGAGGCCTGGCATTCCACACATGTGTTATTGTTAAGTTTATGTTATAATATTACAATTTATCTAATATTTAGGAAGTACTTTTATTTACATGCCCTAGTGGAAATACTCGTTCTAACAGCAACTTAAAATATTAAATTTATAAAAAACAACAGAATAAGTGTATTTTTAACTAAATATAACATTCACTGTAGAGATCAAGGAAAAATCTGTTGAGTGAAAATAATTTTGCACTCCCGTGGTTTGTATCGAACTAAAAAAAACTATTGGAATTATGCTCTATCTGTACACTAGTAAAATAAATATTAACTATTTTCTTACATTCATGTTTTAAGTCACGTTATCTGTAGATGTCACTTTCGATGGATAATACAAAAGCCTATAAAATAATGCTAACATGACGGTAAAGTAGTATCAATGCAGTCCACAAACATTAATTTCTTATTTTTCAAAAGGTACCCCCACTTTCAGAATCTCACTATAGGTTTACAATTTCAATAAGTCCGTATTGAAAGGCCAATGGGATAAAGCAAGGCATTCACTTCTCCTGGTCTAGTTTACCTGATCAAGTGGAGGTCAGGGTTAAAATCCTGGGCTAGTATCAATAAGTTAATTTCCATGAGGGTATTTAAATTCTTCGTGTAAATACAGGTACATTTTATTTAAATTGTACTTCCATATCACTACCTTCCATGGTGTAAATAAATGGACAGACCAGTCAGCTAACAAAGCATGTCAAATTTAAGAAACTATACACACACATACATACAAACACACAAACCACACTTCATCTCATATTTAAAATTTCAATTTCAATTCCAAATTTTCATTTTTTATAGTGTTTCTTGTATATTTAGATATATGATCAACCATAGTTACATGTATTTCCAATAAAAAGTCATCAAGTTAATTTTGATAATAAAGAACTATATTTATACTACAAAACTAAAATGTGTCCACTTAAGAAACGATCATTACTTATTTATATTTACTAACACTAACGATAATAGAATTTAAAGGTTCTAATTTCCTATTCAGCAGTGAATCATGATAATTCATCAGTGGGTCGCTATTTAGAATTTAGACCCACAGATAAAATTGTGTATGTAGTAGTATAAGTTTAGTAAGAATGTATCGACATATTTTTTCCCTTGAAATATGTGTCAAGTCTGCAGTTTTTAGTAATATATTTCCTTACTAAACCTTTTATTTTTAGGGTATGCCTCTATAAATCTATGTTAACTCTTAAAAATTAGCATCTAGTTTATTTTTTTCTCGTTAAAAGTGTCAAAAATAATCAAAATTTTAAGTTTAGGGATTATAACTCCCTTAGTGCTAAAATTGTAGTCAAAAGTAGGTTTGAAAATCAAAACAATGGCAAACACATAACGAGTGATTGCGTTGAATATTTAGAACAGACAAAACATTAAAAATATTGTTTGCAAAATACAATTATGTATTTAAATATTAATATAAATTTGTGACATATTGAAAAAAAGCTAAAGTTTTATTTCTATACACTTCTTTTTGTACCTCCTTATACTTTCTAGTTCTAATTTTCACTCTCTCTCTTACTTTGACCTGTGCCTACATTTTAATGTGAGCCCTAGAATGATTTCACATGCAAATTAATTCAAGTTAGAAGTCCACAGAGGGAGAAAAATAATATTGAAATATAAAAATAAAGGTCTAAAAAAGTGAAGAGCATGGTAAAAACAGAGGAATAAGAGGATTTAAAAATAAAAATTGGGTAAAGTGAAAGGATTGGCATCAAAGGATACAATGCAAAAGATTATATTCTATGCTTTGAGATAAAGCACATAGAACATTTTTTTCTTTGTTGTGTAAAGGAACTTATAAAACACAAATTGACTTTTCAATCACTTGAAAAATAATATTTAAGCTACAAACATATAAAATATTTTTATATTTTTCAAAAGCTTCATTTAGTTTTGATACTAGGGTTATTAAATAAATTATACTGTTAAACAATAATAGCTGCAGTTAAATAAAATATATACAATAAATAATGATTTTCATTGAATTAAATGGATTCCTTGAACAATATCTTGGCTCTATTATGTTTTTATTAGTAATAGTTATAATTTTACTAAAAACTGGTTGCGTGTGTCTGATTAAATAAGGCGGAAAAAAACTATGAGAAAATATTAATAAAATCATTTTATTTTACCCTATATATATAAATCATTAGCAAAATTATAAACACATGTATATATTTTTAGTGTTGCAATTTTTAAAATGATTAATTTAAAATAAAATAAAATTTATTTTACAATTATTCATAAATAATCTAGTTTTATTGACATTATTCTATGAACTATTTATATTTTTGGTACTTAATGTTGTGTGGGATGCCCTAGATTTATGTAATTTAATTGTTAGTCATATGATGATTCAACACTGTAATAAGAAACTTAACGTTAATATCACAAACAGAAATACGCTTTAACAAAGCACTTTTGGCCACGAACATATTATTTCAATTTTAATATTCACGTTACGACAAACAAAACTTGAAATTCTTGCTACTAATGCACTCTCTTTCATCTTCTCGCAAACTCAAAACCTGAATGAAGAAAGAACAGACGGTAGCTTACCATCATTAGGTTCTTTTGTTTTAACGAACGCGATATTTATGCAAATGAGAAACCAACATGCACACTACCCTCTGCTCCTCAATTTCCCCCTAAACCCTCCCACCCCATACAATTTGAGTAACAATACAGTGTCACTCTAGCTAACACGGTTTTCGAGGAGAGCAAGCTTAGGCTCTGGTTTAACTAGAAACACATGTTGTTTAATGGGAAGATGTGGTTTGAATCTTGCCCCTGGAGAGGTAGACTATACATTGTACACACTCTCAACCCTTCCAACCCACTGTCAACCCACCTCCGACATTCTGGGCTTCGTAGTCATCCCTGTGTACAGTCACAGGCGTATTGCCGTTAAGTTAATATATTGAAATGTTTAGCTATTATAAATTGATGTAACCCACCACAGTTTTGTAAGAATTTGTTAGTGTTTTTGACTCTTTCTATGCAGGCCTGAGTATGAATCCTGGTTGAGTGGGTTTTCTACTTTTTCTCCAGATAAACGGTGGTGGGTTCATTTAAATTTAACCTTTATTGAACTACTTACACGGGTTATTTAAAAGTGTGTATGGTTTAAAAGATATAACTTAATGCATAAAATTAAATAAAAACAGGGTCATGGGACAGAACACTAATTTTATTATTAATACATCCAACATCTTAACCGTTGGGATGATTCCAGCGCCTTTGGCTTATCCCAGGTGACGCCTAGGACTATTTAAACACGTGTTGGCTTTGTTTTACCATGTAGACATTAACATTCCTGACGTTATGGATTTAATTCATATGTCAAATAAATGCATCAAGCATATTAGCAGAGCTAGGGTTGTTTTGTTTTTGTTGTGGCTCGGCGTTTAGATGTTTACAGGTGTATTTTTTCAATTAAAAGATAATTATCCAATATATATATATATATATGTATATATATATATAAAAATTAATTAACAAGGTGCTGGTTTGTGTTTCTATGGTGTGTATACTTTATCGTATAAATTGAATAGAGTGGAGGGTAAAGGTGGAAAATAAAAAGTAAAATTTAAACATCCTTGCATAAACCGCATGACGTCACACGCCTTACGGGACAAGCGTCAAGTTAAGAATTATAATTAATTAAAATGCAAGCGCTCTTATACCCTTTCTTCCCTCCTTCCGCTTACCAGCCAACACACTTTTTTTCCAACCCTTGGTACCTACACCCAACCGAAACCACCCCTTCCTCACAAAATCCTCTATGCAACCCTTTCGTGTCCCTACTCTTCTCTTAACTAATCCCGAGACACTTTGGAAGTAGGCACAGTGACAAAGTGTACTGCAAGAATATGCTACTAGAACATTCATAAATCAAACACACACAAAAAAACACACACCGGAAAGAAGTGCTCTCGGAAAAAGCTGTTGCATTTTCACTTCTTTATAAATGAAAAAAAATACTGTTGGCTTAGAACTTGATTAATAATTGACTATCCCAGTAGAGTTTTTGATTTTTTTCCCAACTTTTTAAGTATATTTGTTGTTAAAGAAAATTATCTCATTTTGACGTAGTTTCAATATATATTTCAGCACATAAATTATCAGCTTAAGTTACTTAAGGTGGGGATGTAGTGAACGTGATAAGAGACCAGCGTGTTTGCAGTATTTATAGAAAAATATTTTTCTGGCTTGAATAAATAAAATATTGCCTCAGTACAAATAAAGAATTTAATTTGCTTCACACGATAATATGTAAAGTTTTTTAATATCTGTCAAAGATGTTTTATAACTTTACGGCAACTTTTTCTTCATGCTTATGACAGATATTCAAGAATTACTGTTGATATAACCATATAAAGAAAATTAAACTTTATCTTTGTATAAAGGAATCATTTGATTTATTTTGGCCAAAAAAATTGGTATAAAAACTTCAAAAATCGACCTTTTTACACGTTTCCTACATTTCCACCTTAAGAATAACACACATTGATGGCGACATGGTCTAGCGCGTAACTATCGTGTTAGACAAAATTTCTAGCAATTAGATCAGTTTTGGGATATTAGTCTAATGATTTAAGGGGGTTTACCTCTTATTATCACATGATCTGACGTACATTTACGTTAATGTAGATTAATAAAGTCCGGTTGTACAAGGTCTTGCAATGGTGTTTATAGTTTACTCTCCGTGTTAGATAACACACATACACAAATATTATACTTTTTGTAGACCTATATAAAATATATTCATCTTATCCTAAACTTATATTTTGATCTTACTGATCGTATTAAAAAGGAAAAATAGACCATGCTTCAAATAAATATTGCGGGAGTGTATTTATAAACACCTCGACTAGTAATCAACCATTTGTTGTTGCCAAACAACCAATCCTGCAGTTCGCAATGCATTATGCAACGGGAAAAGCTTATTTGCATATCCATGTTATAATGACTAATATATACGGTGGTGGCTTTGGGAGGCTTTCCATTTTGTGTTGAGGGAAGGGGTGGTTTTTGCTACGTTACTTAAAAAATATCATGTTTACATCTAATTATACAAAGTGACGCTTCATTGGTTTGCTTGTTTAGTGGGGTTTTTTTTATATCCAAATTATAAATTAGCGCCAACTTTAGGTAATTCACTATAATTTTCACTAAAATTATTCTAAGAGATTTAGATTTAAATTAATCCTAAAATTACAATTTACTTTTCATAGAAAGTAATTTTATTATCTTTTCATATTTTTATATACATCTACACAGGTGCTAGAAAATTAAATTACTATGTTCAGCCTTTTGGAAATAAAACTTATTTTTTATTTAAATATGTGTTTACCACTCTAAGCAATATATATGACACAGAAAGTTGTGATCCAACTTAATATCGAATTTGTAATGTAGCCCTCAGCTCTAAATATTCCCAAATAGACAAACAAGATATTTTTATGTTTAAAATGGAACAAACGCAAAGCGTGTATAAGAAGAAAGCGGAACACAGGCCTATACTAAAAGTCAAAGGCGACATTTAGAAGCCCACCAAAAAAAGGTATAACATTATTATTATTATTATTATTATTATTATTATTATTATTATTATTATTATTATTATTATTATTAGCACCACGTGTTACTACCCGTTCGGGTTATACGCACTTACGCTAATGTGTAATGGTAGGGTGATTGTGAGATGAAATGAAATGAAGGATCTACAGTTTAACGTGGAATCCGAACCACGGTGGAGGCTTGGCATTCCTCACATTCACAAGATGTCTTGTCAGAGGTGAAGGAAGGGTTTGGTAATCAAATAAATCTTTGCCGGGACTGAAAGGTATAACAGATCTAGGTGAGCAAAACTAAACCATTATAATAATGTTAATTAAATATTACTCACAAAAATGATGATATCAGGAATAAACAATATATTTAGTATCCATACTTATTATGGTAGCATCTCAATTTACAATTTAATTTTGATAATACTATAGAGCTGCCTTGAGACAGAGTGTCTGACAATTAATCTTTCATAATGCTATCTAGTGGCTTAGAGATAAAATGTATCACAATTAATATCTGACAATATCATTAAGTAACATCAATACAAGTTAATTATTACGTATATTTAATAATGCCATCTAGTGACCACAATACAAACAAATTTATAGCGAATATTAACTTATTGAAGTGATCTCAAGAATAACAGAATTATGTGAGTCTACCATATTATTTCACCATCTATTTAATATAAATAATCAAGTATTAAAGCCAAAAAAGAGGTTTCACAAAACATTCGATCAAAAAAGTTAAAAGGCTGAAAGATAATTTTAAATACGCATATAAGCAAGTCAGACGGAGAAAATGCTGTTTATGTAGACAGTCGTCGGTGATATTATGAGTGCCTACATAATCGAAACATGCTATTTTATAATCTCGGTCGAAGTCACGTGATCCCAAAAAAGGATATAGGGGAATACGCCAGGACGGCTGAGAGAAGAAATAGAGGGGAACATGGCGCATGCGTAGAACAACTGGATCTCATCCAGTTGGTTATATTAAATTAACATTCTGATAAAGTCTCGAAGTATCTAGATTTTCTACCGGAGTCTTGAGATGTCCGTGGTGTGTACACGATGACTTAATTTTAAACCATCACTCCTCAATCTAAGGGGAGTGTAGAAGAGGGCCGGTTGGGTAATGTCTCTCCAGAAGTGTCTGTTACAAAATGAGTTATCGAGTGTCGGAATGGAATACATCTCTGAAAACCGATTCCTGTTTGTTATTTACCTGTTTGATTGCAGTACAAAACCATAATTTTCAATATATCTTAACACTATTGAATTATTTGTGATAGGAAGTGTGTGTGTGTGTGTACTTAAGCTACAAAATAAATTTAATTAATAATGCAATAATCAGTAATTATAACCTACTAGCAGAAGTACCGGCGTTGCCCGAGGTAACCGCGCAAAGACTTACTTGGTCAGCCCAGGCAACGCTTTTCTTTGCTTCAAATAGAGAGAAAAAAATCTCATTCTATTTCTTCCGACCTAATTTTTAATAAATTTTAAATTCCATCTTCAAGGTCTAAGATTTTGTACACAGGGGCAATTAATTTTAAATTTTGAGCACTTTGAACGCTGTAGATATCGCGCAATGCCCACAAATTACAAACACTTACTATTATTGATATAGATTATATTTAAAAATAAACTCACATGCTTCATTTGAAATTTAAATAGACGTCAGTGCTATATAACCTGTTATTATGGAGGTAGATGAATACCCAAGGTGTCATTTCCCCTGTTATTATTCACCGAGTTATTTCGAATAATACTTTGGCATTTATCTCCTTATATATACACCACTTAAATTCTATCTTTCGCATTAATCGTGTTTGAAATAACATAATAATACAAATATTAAATTTCACATGTTAAAAATATGTTCAGCCTCTAAATAAAGTCAACCAGGGTTAAACAAAATGTATGTGAAGAATGAAATATTTTTCAAGAATATCGAGACAAATTCCTTTAGTATTGGGTTAAATTCCTATATCCCAGTTATGACTTTGGACTTTATTGAAATTAAATCTAGTAGCAAGACTTATCCATCATATATTCATAACGTATAATTTCATGATATATATGCATGAGTCCATAAGACAGTATTCGGGGCCATATTGACCAAACACATTTAAAGATTGAATAATATTTATATTCATTTACTTTCTATTGAGACACTATTTCTTAATAATTTGGAATTAAAAAACTCAAAGCAAGTACACTCAGCCTATCCTAGGAGCTTACAGTCTTACCTTGATAGGTCACGCTGCGGTACTATCATTTAAACTGCATCGTAGTAGAAACTAGCATGAAAATCTTTATACCTTTCGGGGTAAGCTAAGTGTAGGCCTACATTACTTTTAAAAATACACATAGACGTTTCCAAACAACTTTTGTATTTTGAGCAGTATTTTAGCAAATCAAGGTATGGACATATATTTATACACCTGTATGTGCTTCATACCACATATGTAAGATTAAAATTTCACAATGTTATCATCTTCACGACCCATCTCATTAGGAGATTATGCGCCTCACATGAGATTATGTTGATTTTGCATTGTCCATTTTGGGAGTCAAACAAAAGTAAAAGTGATATGATGAATGGATGGGTGTGGTTTATAACGGGCAGGGCAGGGAGACCTCCCAGACACGATGATTACAAATTAGTCAACAGTCAAATGTGCCGAGTGATTGGCCACATCATTGGTGTGTGACGGACAATTGTCAGGAAACGTGTATGTGTGTGTGTTTGGGACGTTATCTCACTGAAACCAGGCACTCACCACATGTGAGTGTGTGTGTTAGAGGGGGGGATGGAGTGTTGGGTATGTGAGAAGAGGAAGGTACTGGTCACAAGAGGAAATAGTTACCAGAAGCCATCTGGGGACGTTAATACCTCTCCAGCAACGCTATATGTACCACTAATCACTACTAAAACACGAGGCTGACATTTCGGAGAGTAATATAGCACATGTCACTGCATAAACATTGGTATGGCAGATGGACAAATAGGGCCTAGTAGGAGCTAGATTCGCTAAAGTGGGATGATTATTATTTGTTCTGGTATAGGGCCTGATCATCTTTGAATATGAAATTAATTTTAAGGTGTTTATAATTTTTGTTAATTCAGCCTACAAATAGTACTAAAAAACTTATTAAGATACTATCATAAGTTTAGACAGAACTACCTGCTCACATAAAAAAAATATTGTTATTATTATTACTACTACTAGCACCTCGTATTACTACCCGTTCGGGTTATACGCACGCTAATGTGTAATGATAGGGTGGTTGTGAGAGGAAATGGAGGACCTAAAGTTTAAAGTGGGATCTAAACCACGATGGAGGCCTGGCATTCCAGACATTCACAAGTTGTGATTAATACACGTCTTGTCAGAGGTAAAGGAAGGGTTTGGCAATCAGATAAATCTATGTCGAGACCGAGGATTGAACCCTGGACCCCCATCACTCAATGGTTTCTTCCCATTGGGTTCACCAGTCAGTAAGTATCCTGAACAATGTTCTAATTTCTTCTGTTTGCGCTGCATGTCCTCCCCACCGTATTCTGCGATATCCTACAAAACAATATAATTTGATAAGTACAGGGTATGTATTGTATTTTAGGTAAATTAATTTATGGACTCAATAATAGTCAATAATAGTTTCTACTAGCACTGGGGTATCTAACATTTACTCCATATCAACCCCAATATTTTTGAAGTATTTTGATTTCAACTATAAATTATTTATTTTACAGTAAAATATATATACTAATATTTTGGCTTATACTAGCATTAACTTTATATTTTAAGTAAAAATTTTAATTGCACTTTTATTTATTTAAATTAAAGGATATAATATATGTTTTATCTTAATACAAACCATACGCATTATAAGGTATTATTAATTACTAAAATTCATACATACATAGCGATATTACATTTGAAAAAGTATTGATATATTTAAATTATGAAAATTGTTATTTAAATATGTTATTTAAAATGAAAAGCATTAAATTTTTTCTAGTAGACTACGAAATCTAATTTGTGAATATTTTAATGATAATTTAGTATAATTTAAGTTTTTTTAGTACCAATATGTTAAATTTATTCATATTGCTGACGCAAACAATCTGATTTTTTCGATTGGCTTAGTTGCTTATCGTTCGTAGCGGAATATTAATCGTAAAATGGCCGACTGTAAAGGGGACTTAGGAAATCTATCAATCGACAGTAACATGGCTACATGCGAGAGGGTGGAGGTTGCTTCCAATATAATCAGTTGTAAAATGTAACAGTCCGTATTAAAAACTCTCAAAACCGGCTTGTTATGTCGGCACAAAAGGGGTTGAAAAAAACATCTCAATAAAGATAGTTTTATCATTGAGTGAATGGTTCCGCATCCAATTTCAATTAGCGATTTCGATATTCGAATGTTTTTCCGCATTATGAATGAATTTGTGTCCCTGTGTTTTCACGGATTACTGAAGCATGGATTAAAATTGTCAATCTTTTTTTTTCTCTTTATTCTTTTTATGGCCCTTTTCATGTGAGGGGACTTGAACATTATTGACATCGTTGATGTGAATTGTTTAATCATACTTTGATTTATGCTTTTTACAGAAAAATATATTAAATGAAAAGAAGTTTAAAATAGGTATGTTAATCCCCCTTAAATTTGAGAGAGATAAAACAAAAATGATAGTCTAAAGTTGTTAAGTTGAATATAATTTTTTTTACAGGATTATTAGAACAATGATGGTTACTAAACTGACTAGAATAGCTGGAAGAGATAATATTTTTGAATACTTTAGCCCAGTATGCAATGGTTCAAGTCTTAATCATTTAAGGTGATTTCATTAAGGAGGGAATGCAGGGAACTCTATTAAAAAGGCAGTCTTATTTTGAAGTCTTTTTATTTCAAAACAGTTCTTTGGCCAAAATATACATACAAAATCTCTCAAGGAAAAAACATAAGAGTTAAATTTTCTTCGCGTTATGATATCATCAATTATTATTCTTTAATAACTGTCAAGGGTTTCCTGGAGTTTAATGAATAATTTTTCTTTTCATTTAAAAGGTTCATCATTAAATGCTGATTTACCCATAGCAGATATTAATTTATAACCTTTCATCTTGTTTGCCGCCTAAGTTGCTTTTGTGTATCTTTCTAATGTTTACGAGCTTTGGCAGAATATATGGGGAACAAATGTTAGGTCTTCTTATCAATCAGTTGTGGTTCATTCTAATGAAAACGAGCATTTGCCAAAAATTTAAGACAGTAGGTTCAATTGTCAAAGCCATCATTCTTGCTATGTAGGATTTAAAACAATACCCTAATGGGAATGACCTTTGATTTGACCAAGAAGTGTTTTTGCAGTTTTTATGGCAATATTTTTTTTAACAATGATAAACAAAATACTGCTTCAGAACAAATATAAAGTTAATTTTCTTCACATGTTGATATCAACAGTTCCTGAATATCCATCATGAGTATAGCGGCATTAGATGATAATTTTTTTTAAATTAAGAGAAATGTAGTCATTAAATTCCAGAACACACTTGACATAAATTCAAAAAATGTTGAAGTCACCATGTGGAAAAAAAATTAAACTCTTTGTATGTGTTTGTATCTTTAATTTATTTTAGCCAAATAATTTTTTTGCCATAAAAACTGCAAAAAACACTGGATTTATCTCGCTTCCCCTTTCAACCCACCAGACAATAAACTCGTTTCTAGGATACTGAAACTGGGTTTCAGTCGGTCTAGGCTAAGGCGTCATTACAAATGTTGTCCTACATTATATCAGTGAGAAGTTACGCTTTAAGTGCATAAATTAGGAATAACTTAAACAAATATAAAATCAGACTTATAAAGAGAAGTATACAATCAGGTTTACTTAGAAACGTATACTATGTTTGAGCTTTGTAGGGGTCTTGGTTTTGAAGTTACCCTCGCCAGTGCTCTATCATCTTAAAGCCTTTTAATATTTGAGTATATTATGTAAATAAATTACTGCTTATGTGCACACATTCAGGTTTCTAGTAGTTTAGTTTGATTTAATTTAGTTTTAGTTTTCAAAAGACAGAATATTACTATCAAGACTTATGTGAAATGTCTGATCCAGAGGATATAGCGTTAACACGACTATTTAGAGGGTATAGGAAAAAATAGGCAGGGTCCAATTTTCATTCAAATTAAGTTAGTGCAGTTATCTATTAAACAATCATGAGAAATTTCTCATGGACTTTAGATTAAGGTTAGTAGATGTCTCTGTCGTCGTATTTAAAATAATTAAAAATATATTTGATGGTGTTTTTAAAGGGTTTGACATGTAAGAGCTGCTTTCATCGAAAATGTGAGTAATTGGACTTTTATTATTCTTTCCTCGTGCCCTTCGATTATATTATTTTTATTTATATGAGCATAATGTCTTGACTTTTGCAACTATGAAATTTTATCTGTCTTTTAAATGGGAGAAATCATATTTTTATCTAAATAATTAACAATCAATTCATATAAATATGTGGAACGTTATCTGTGTAGTTTTTACTTGCTAAACAAATATATTTTAACTACTAATGTGAATATGAGACAACCAGCCAAACAAAAACAAGTTACAATTAATAGCTCCTGAAACTTACTTTTGATTTCAACTTGAAATATCTAGTGTAATTTCCCGTTTGATTTAATGTGATATTGTTCCTTTGGGATCAGGTTGTACAGAAATATCTCTAGGTGCTAACCATTAGGTTTTCACAAATACGTATAACGAGTCAGAGTTAAATGTGTTGAATGTTTCACAACATTTCACGTTTTTACAAATGTCAAAAACTGTTTTAAAATGTATATGATTCAATGTAAATGTAGTGTCCAAAAAATGCTTTGGCAGTGGTAGTCGTTTTTTGTCTGCTTTACATGACAACGTATAACATGAAAATGTAATCAGTCAGATGAACAATATTTTTTTCCACCTCTATTCACTCCCTTACTATTCTCGTCCTGATGTGCACTATGGAACAATGTTTTTGTCGGGTTTTTTTAGTCACATATAAGCACGTTGTTAAGCTACGAGATCTCACCGGATGTTGGAACAATTCCTAGCTCTCCTTCAAGCGATGTGTTCGAGTAACAAGAAAGAACGGTTTGTTCTCAGGGTAGAAATTCCACCATAACTCATCCACCCCTTAACGCGTTCATAAGGGTTGAAATTAGAAAAGAAAAATTTGCCACTTTCTTTGCCACATTTAGCTATCGTATAGAAATCTGTATTGTAAAACTATCTTAGTTTAATCCCCTAAGATTGATTCAGGAGTTAACTATTTCACGTTTATTTTCACACATCAGTTTCATAATGTTAACTCAATACATTAAAATCTTCAAGGAGTGATTCAGAAACTAACCAGTTCAAGTTTGGACATAATTTAGTACTGAAAACCTAGAGAACCTGAGCGTTAGTCAAACCCAGACCTCTCTGTCATTGGTAAGATGAAACTGACATCTATATCCCCCATTAAAACTGGAAAATTATAAATACTTTAGTAATTATTATATTTTTTCTATTAAAACAATAGTAGAATAGAGTTTAATCTAAAATTAACACAATTATCTCAGTAAATAAAATTGGGTGACCTAGTGGTTTAGGGGTAAGGTGTCAGACTTCTATGCTGGCGTCCGGGGTTCAATCCTCGGTCCCGGCAAAAATTTATTTGATTACCAAACCCTTCCTTCACCTTTGACAAGACATCTTGTGAATGTGAGGAATGCCAGGTCTTCACCGTGGTTTGGATTCCACGTTAAACTGTAGGTCCTTCATTTCATCTCACAATCACCCTACCATTGCACATTAGCGTAAGTAGCACATTAGCGTAAGTGCGTATAACCCTAACGGGTAGTAAGACGCGGTGCTAATAATAATAATAATAATAATAATAATAATAGTAAATAAAATTGTTTCTTAATAATTCTTCCCTTAAATATTGTTGGTATGATGCCTCTAAATTCTGCTCTACTCATCCTTACCCTATTAGTGTGAATATGTGGTTAGAATGTCCATGTATAGGTCGATTCTGCAAGTAATAAAACCATTTGATACTTACAAAATCACACTAATAATATAGTAACATTATATCAATCTTGACTTCAAAAAAAAGATGTTTGAATTTTAAAAAGGTTTCTTCCTAACAAAATCATATTATAATAATACCTGGTACCTATAGAATTTATAGTACTTCAGTTGACCTTATTAATTATAAAAAGTAAAGATTCAATACTTATGCGGAAATAATTAAATCAATAAAATTAGTAAAATGTTATTTAATTCACTTCTATAAACACAGTTCTATAAACATAAAATAAAACTATGATATAAATTCTTTCTCGTAATCTCAAGTGCATCACTTATAACCATGATTCCCCATTTAACGTTCATATGCCATGTTCTTGCGCGCTTAACGTTCAATTTGGGAGCCCCCTAGTCCTCCCATTTCCTTTTATGCTCATTTTTATGTCCATGCTCTTAATTTTCACGGGAACCCTCATTTATCGGTATGTTCTTGCGCACATATTCATGCCCTTCCCACTCCTAGCCTGAACGAATTTTTTTTTGTTCACCCCCTCCTCACCCCTTTTCCACCCTTTTCTACTAGGGTGGTTATGATAAAGTGGCTACTCTAGCTTAATGGGGCTCCATACATAACACAGGGTTCCAGACAGGAAATTTGGTTTTTGTGCACTTTACCCCCTGCCACCCCCTCCGCACCCCTTTCATTTCGGCTAGCGAAACCAGATGGGTATGGGAATGTCGGGACTAATCCATACATGTCTTTATTACAAAATGATATACTGCCTTTCCACGCTATTTGTCGCACGTATAGACCTCCGTTTACAAAATCACAAGAGAAAAATGGAGCTGTGTAAAATTATGAAATTGCGTTCTGTCGTTTANACCATTGAGATCTTGACCGACATAACTACATATTTTTACAGGTATAATAGTTAGAAATAAACCATTTTTCACTTTGGACTTCTTAATCCTGAAAATATATCACACATCTAAACGCTTAGTCATTAGAATTTTTATTTTAGTCATTTTCTTCCAACTACTTAGAAAGTACCGACGTGATTAGTTAATTAATTTCTTAGTACCACATCTTACTACCCATTCGGTTGATGCACTTAAGTACTAATTACGCTAATGCATTAGGAATTAGGAAGGTGTAATTTAGAGGAAGTGAACCCACATTTGCGTGGAGGGAGAGTGTAAAACCACTAAGAAGAAACCACCTCAGTTCATCCGATTGAGATTCGAACCTCAATATCCCCGTCCTAGGCAGTTAGGCTCAACACGTTAGCTAACTACGCCACCAAGTTGGGTTACAGATCTGAATCGTTGTCCGCGTGGTCCAAGGTGTCACTCTTGCAATAGACTATACTGCTGATAACGAAGAGATCGGTATTCGAATCCCAATCGAGTTTACTGACGGTGGTTTTTCCTTAATGGTGTTCCACTCCCCCTCCACGCAAATGTGAGTTCACTTTCTCTAAATGTATCCCTTATCATGCCTAACTCTTTAGTGTAATTATTACACATGCGTATAATCCAAACAAGAAGCAAGACGCGGTGCAAGAAAAACAAAGATATATTAGTTTGAGCTGTATTCATTTTGGCGTTATCCACGGGATAAGGCGGGCTCTCAAGTGTTATGACAGCTACTATAACCCATCTAATACCATTGGTTCAACTAAGGAGAAATTTGAAATGAAGCTATAATTTAATTTATGAAATTTCCATTTGCATGTTCGTGTCTTAACATTATTTTATGAATAACATCCGTTCCTTTTATATCCATGAATCGCGCAGGACGTCCGAAATCTTAGCTAAGCTAGCAGTTGGTCTGCCTGCAAAACTAAAGGTCCCGAGTTCAATTTCTGGCTTGGCCGTAAAACTCATCATTGTTGAGATGTGGGCTTCCCCTTTCCACAGTGATAAGTTAATTTCCCGAGGGGGGGGGGGGCGGCTTGATTATAGGA
>CABFOW010000027.1:119554-140330 GCA_902141385.1 Timema californicum
CCTCTGACAAGACATCTTGTGAATGTGTGGAATGCCAGGCCTCCACCGTGGTTCGAATTCCACGTTAAACTGTAGGTCCTCCATTTCATCTCACAATCACCCTACCATTGCACATTAGAGTAAGTGCGTATAACCCGAACTGGTAGTAAGATGCGGTGCTAATAATAATAATAATAATAATAATAATAATAATTTAGTATTATCAATAATAGTAAAACACATTTTTCAAACACACTGTACATATCATATGACAATATAATCAAGCCTCTCAAACTCCTCAAGTAAGCCGGAGTTGGGGAATGTCTGCGGTGAAAGCATAGCAGAGGTATTAGCGAAGATGCAGGCAGTCTAATAATGTGGAGTGTTATACTTGACGCAGAGAGAGATGTTCTGGTGAGGAGTTTGGAAACCGACCAAAACTTTCTAGTGCTGGTAGGGCGGTGATGATGACTTTCGCTTTTGATGTTCATTACACTTAATCTAGAATCAAGTACTGTCTCTATCCACACATAATAGACGTGTGTAAATGCTTTCGGCTCGAGGCGAGGTAGGGCGTTGTGATTTGTTCAGGTACTAGACTCGTAAGTAAACATATCCGCCTTTGTAGGCCTCGTTGCTTCGTTCTACAGCCATCTGTGAGCATTTCCGTTTGATTCCCGGAAGAAGACTGTGAGCATGGATAACCAAGCAATCATTGTTCCAATCAATGGAAGAATGTGATTAAGGCACTACACGGAGTTAAAAACATAAATAGCAAAACTTCTAGAATAATAGAGAATATCACATTGGTATATTCACAAAGAAGACTTAAGGGGAGATGGAAGGGGTTGCGAGATAATGCCAGTATTTTTGCAGTTTTTATGGCAGAACTTTTTTGTTGTTGCTATAATGAATGAAATATTGTGCCAGTACAGAGAGTTTAATTTTCTTCACATGTTGATATCCATAGTTTCTAAATATCCATCATGAGCACAGCAGGATTAGATTTATTTAAACTAAAAATATTTTTTGTTATGAAAATTGAAAAAAGATACTGACCATATCTAGTATTCCCTTCCATCCAAACTTAACCTATACTCTTTTGTGAATCGCCTTCACTGAAGTTATAAGGTTGGGATTTTTAGGTGGATATTTTGAATGAAAGAAGTAATATGGTTTGAGTATTTATGACAAGTTGGTTATGCATGCTATGTTCAGGATAAACTTGTCAATTTAATATATTAACCAGTTTCATGGTCAGCCTTATTATACCTCAAGTGAGGCGCTATAATAAATACAAGATGGCACCTATCTTTACCAGAATAGAATAGGTCATATTCAAATGTGAATCTGGCCTAGGCCATTAATAATTCTCTCTATGAAACTAGTCCTCAAATATGAATAGGTAAAATTGTAGAGTATTTAATTAACAAACAATACACATGTAAACTAAGAAAAAATTGTCTTATATTTTTTATTTAATTAGTGAAAAATTACTAAAATATAGTAAGCTATTTTTAATATTACTATTAATTGTTTAAACACGTATTAAACAAATATTTTGTACACATTTAATACCAATTTTCATGTTGATTGGTGTTATAGAACATAGTTTCTCAAAATAAAGTTCGCCCATTCCCTTCTCTAAGAACGTGCAAATAATTTTTCTAGGGTAACATATGCTTATTTAATAACCATCTAGTTCATAGGTTACTTCAAGAGGAATTTGTTATTTAGAATAACGTTGAATTTTGCCATCTTTATTACGCAGCCCAAATTGTGTTCCAACAGCTCCCTTAGCTTCAATTTTACCCACTTCAGTGGCCGAATAGGCCTATTCTAAGCCGTCACTCTTTTGTTAAACTGGCCTGCTGAATACTGGAAGATCAGGGTTTGAACCCCAGCCGTTTCTACTGCGAGTGGTTTTTCCTATAATGGTTTCCCAATCTCCATCCATATAAATGCGGGTGTATTACCTGTTTTCTTCCTTATTCGTGTCTCCATAAAGTAATTAGAATTTATTCATAGACTCTAACCTTAACAGGTAATTAATTCTCAAACAATACAATGAAATCACATACGGTGATAAAAAAATCTAGTTTCTTGTTTATGAAGTGTTTTTGTTTAGTTATTATATATAATTTGCTTTTGATTGATAACCTCATTTACTTTAACATTATTGTGAGTATGGTTGGATAACTTTGGTGGAGTTTTGTGTGGTCAAAATATGAAGAATGTAAACATTTATCGCAATTTTCTCATGAATGGTCATATCTGACAGCTAGGAAAAGCTACTAGATATGCTTTCCCGTATTCGTAAGTCAAGTCATGTGATCTGTTGCTGTCACTTTTGATATATATTTTCATCACCAATCAAATAACATTGATTAAAGTTTTATTAATGTTGGCCGAAAAGATATGTTTGTATTTTTTAAAGATTATATAAATCTCTATCGAAGTTTTAAATAGCCAAATAAAGTTCTTGATGGCTAGACAGAAAGAATGAACAAGAGGCGCGATATTATCCCAGTTGGGGTGGATAGAATTAGTGGAGAGGAGAAGAGGGGAAGGTGGACTCTAAAAGTCTTATAGATACTGTTTTAAAATTTGATGTTTAATATTTTAAGAAATAACTCACAAAACTTCAGGCAATATTTAGTTTTCAAGAGCAGAGCTAGTTCACCGTTGTGATAGTACAATTTGAATTGTAAAAGTGTTCCGCGTGACTTATCGCGGTGACAGTTTTGATAAGAACAGCAAATAATGGTATATGGCTGCTAGGTTAAATTTCGGTGATTCCCAATAATGCCACTAGTTTCAATTTCGGTGATTCCCAATAATGCCACTAGTTTCGTTTGGAAAATTATATAAATAGTGTTGACTAAAGATTAGTTGGGGACTGAAACTTTTCGCACACATTGCTTACATGTTCTAGTGGATTAATTTTTCATTTATTTACTAAAATGTTTCATTTCTTAGTGTGTATACATATATATATTTTTTATAAAGATAATATAAGGTAACCTTGGTTTGAAAAATAAAGTTTTAGGAATGAATATGAATTTTTCAATCAGATTAAAATACATACTTCTTAATTCCATCATAAAATGTACTTCTGTTTTTTTAATTATAATTTAATACAATACCAACATTATAGGAAAATCCAGAGTATTAAAAATATATATTTAATTACATAGGCAAGCTATTTAAAATAGGAAACTAGCCCATATGCCATACGTTTCCTATTGAGATTAAGAAATTTTATTTAATCCACTTTAAAAAATGTACCTTACAAACCTGCGATTATTCTCTTGTTTCTTGACCACCCTGTGAAGATGTAGTTATTCTGGACTAGCCACTAAGGTCCATTCGCTCCCCCTCCCTCCCTCCCTTCCTTATTCTCAGCCTCTTAGAACGAGACTAAGCCACAACAAACATTCAACGCCGCCGTTACCAACCGAAATTAAATTACATGAAACGAAACCATAAACGCGTTCCCAGACTTCTTTTCCAACCCTCTTTCCTACTATCTAGACAAACACACATACACACAAAAAGAGGAAGATAGAGAGAGGGAAAACACTACGCAGTCCGAAACTGCTTGTACAATGTAGTTGAAGTTGGTGAAGAAGAAATGAAGTTTTTAGTTGGATAACGTTACCAGGCTAATGTTGAATAAAAGACGCTCAAGTATGCTGAATAAAGCTGCGTAAACATGTTTAATAAAGCTGCTAGAGGGAGAAAAATGGCGCTACCTAGAGTAGTTCTATTAAATATTATAATAAACGTGACTTGACTTTGAGGTCACTATGCTGTTAAAATAAATATTGTACTGTTCAATTTTTACAGACAAAAAAACGCTACTAGATCTGCTTTCAAGTGTTCATACGTTAAGTAGTGTGATGTTTAGCTGTATTTTTTGATGATATAATTGATGCCTATATAATAAAACTAATAAAATATAATTTAATATTATAAATTTTGATTGCAAACATTTTTTAAATAATTATTTTCTAAACGGTTCCTTCTAAAAACTTGGACTGTAGTTTGATTTGGGGCTTTGTTGTGTAGGTTCATTTATTTGAGTCCAAGCATTCTTGACTAATCTAAATAAACCATTTGAAATAAATCATTCTCTCATGCACATATCACGGTGCGTAGCTAATATGAGTATCAAGGATAAAACTCGATTTTCATATAAAAGGGCATTTAAAAAAATAAAAAATGGTATCAGCTTAATATATATCAGTGTTATTTTATAGATATTGCTAATATATATACATAGTCGCAGCTACAAATCATATGGCTTGACTTATTAATACGTTAAATTAAATATAGTAACTCTTATAGCTAATCCGTTTCATTTGCAAATTTGACTGTCTATCCTAAATGATGTGTTTTATTAAGAGAAAGTGTAGAAATTAATGGTAGTATATAAGGAAGTTTTAACATAGATTATGAAAATAACATGCACACATTTTAAAATTAAAGATTGTCTCATAAACCCCAGCTACAAATACTTTAACTTTATACTAATTTTTGATAGGTTAGCTCAATATTTCCAATATTTCTATTGTGATGTTAGCTATTAGAAACTTAAAACTATCCTTTCTAAGTGAACATGGGGAGTGATTAAAATTTCTTAACAGTTACCAGAGTTTGACTGAAGAATGTATTGAAAACTTAAACTTCGAGAAGAAAAAAAAAATTTCCTTTGCCACAAATTCGGGGATCGACATCTGACCTCCAAATTCAGCTTCAAGCAAGCTGGTGTACACCCCATCGTACCGCTTCGAGTTTATAATATACTTATTTCTGAGTTAGTTTGGCATAGGCATCGCTATTAAAATGATCTAAATTTTTTATTAAGAGTTAAAATAAAGTTAATTTTTAAATATAACTTTGTGAAACTCTTAACACAAGCTAAGGGATTAAAACTTATCTAATCACGTCTAACTGAAATTTGAATCACTAGTAAACAACCAACTTGTACCAAACATAGGAGCTAAATGGCCTTCGCTTTACCTGAACAAGAAGTAAAACGCGGATGAAAAACAAAACAAAATATCCTCGCCCCAACCGAGAAGATGCCTATCAAATTTTCCAGAAGATGCACAGTCCAAAACAAAACGCCTTAGGGAGCTAGCGCATGCCCAAAGTACACTATGCTTGTAAACATTTTGTGATATTAACATTGGACTGCGTATTTTTTAGAGAAATAATTAAAATATTTTCCGATTTTGAGATGTTTACAATTAAAGTGGATTAATAGTAACTAGTTTCTTATTAAATATCTACTTTTTTTTGCAATTAACATTCTATTATTTACTATGCCATAATTCTCCCAGAGTAGTCCACACCCGAAGACCCGATTAGAGGACTATTTTATCTCCGGAAAAGTTCCCCCCTCCCCTCTAAGGAATAGAGACGGAATTTTTTTTACGTGTTTCTTGATGGAGATTTTTTTGTTACGATGAGAGCTCATTTCACACATTCCCAACCCCTAAAGATGGAGGATAACCCTATCGGCTGTCCACGATTGTTTATTCAATATATTCCCATCTACTCTTTATAAAGGCCATATCCTCTATCCACGGCCTGAGGACGCGCTGTGACGTGGATGATAGGGACCCACGAAGCAGTTAACATTATTCTATACATATTTTAATTGCAAGTAGAATTGTTTTACAAAATAAATTTTAAAGTTTTATGAAAATTCTCATAGAAATTTAACATTTAAACAGGCCTATCTTTTTTTTAAAGATATTATTTTCTTATTTCCCAAATATTACTCAATATTTTTCTAGCCAAATCTGCAACAACAACAAATTTGAAGTAAGAAGCTACTGAACAAGACAGCAATGACTAGATAATTAAGGAAATTAATGTATTTTAGGGAAATGACACCAAGGGATTAAACTTATTATAGCGAGAGGTATTTTACGTATGTGTGTATTCTATTATGTTGGAATGAAGTGATGTTTTAGTAAGAGATGTCTTTGTGCATGTGTGTAAGATGTTTTGATGGTGAAGGATGTTTTATATGCATGTGTGTAATGTGAGTTGATGGTGATTGATGTATTTGTGCGTGTGTGTAGGGTGTTTTGATGGTTAAGGATGTTTTTATGTGTGTGTGTAATGTGATTTGATGGTGATTGATGTATTTGTGCGTGTGTGTAGGGTATTTTGATGGTGAAGGATGTTTTTGTACATGTTTGTAATGTGTGTTGATGGTGATTGATGTATTTGTGCGTGTGTGTAGGGTGTTTTGATGGTGAGGGATGTTTTTGTGCATGTGTGTAATGATGTGTGATGGTGAGTGATGTATTTGTGCGTGTGCATAAGATGGTTTGGTCGAGTAGTTTTGGGGACGAGAGTGAGGTTTGTTGCCCTTAGAGAGGGAAAGTAAGGGGTGCGGGAGGAATGGACGTTGTGTGAAAACACACTCAGGAGATTTTCTAATTTTCTCGCGCTAGAAGCTTCTCTCTCTAGATTTTGTGGAAGAGTTGTTTGGTAAAAGGAGGCATAGGAAGGAAGGGAAAGTTGGAGGTTGGTAAGGCTTTGTGGCAGAACACTGTGGTTAATTGAAGGTTTAAAAGGGGACTGGAGCTTCTAAAATAGAACACATCATTGTTATTGTGTTTGTGTATATTGTGGTTGACGTATTTAAACTTCTACTTTATCCAATTTATCTAGTCTAAATCAAACTGTTGGGTTAATGTTACTTACTACTTACTGCTAGTTCCTAAAGATTATTTATATTCATAAAAAATATTATATTAAAAACCAAACTTCGTGGTTATTGAAAGGAATTAAAGAAATATATGTGAGCATATTTTATCTAAATAAATAATATATATTATTTGAGGATTGTACAGCTAAGAACTATCAAAAATAAGGCAGCTGGATGTTGGACGTTATAATTTGGTACAGTTTTGGCACTGCTTGACCGAGCTAAGAACGAGTCAGTCCGCTAGCATAAATATAAAGCAATAATATTTTTTTTAAATAACTACCATCCATTTTACTTTTTAATAAAATAATTTAATCATTATTGTAAAACTTTTAATTGCATGTTTAGTGTGTTGGTAGACCTATATCTGATTGTACGTGGTATATTCATCACTATTATAGTGTGGTTTCTATATGGTAATATTGTGCGAGTTTATGAACGTATTAAAAAGTGAAAATGTACGAAAGTATCATTAATATGGTTACAATGTGCATGTGAATTGAATTAAATATAAATAGAATTATTCCAAATATTGTTATTAATTCTGAGGATGTTCTGAAAAACAGCTCTCGTATGGAATATTAATAAAATCATACTTTAAAAAATTATTAACGTTGACAACACACTACACATATGATAAAATGTTTGCCATGATTTGAATAATATTATTTGTTTGAGTTTTTACTTTGTTTTCTTTCCAGTTTAAACTATCCCTCTGGTTTGAAAATATAGGCACAGAATCTTTTAATCTATATTTAAAGTTGGGAAAATCAATCGTATATCAAAATATAGATTTCTACCATTGGCGTTTTATTACTTACCTATTATATGGCATTAGGAGCTCGAAAGTTCATTGCCAAACTTTAAATGTACGCGACCTATCCCTATCTTGAGCTAGTTCTATTCAGTCCACCTCATTATACCCTAACTCTTTCAGTTTCATTCTAATGTCCTCTCATCTGATTCTAGATCTTCTCAATGGTTTCTTACCATTTGGTTTACCAGTGAATACCATGAACACAGTTCTTCTAGATTCTTCCTTTCACGCTGCATGTCCATTTTTTTTATCATGCGTAAATAAACTCACATTTATTTTTATCAAAAATATTTGATTGAAACTTTTGTACACCACACATAATTTTATATAAATATAATAATGGATGTTTTTATTCCTCCGAATTAATAAAATGATACAAATGGATTAATACTTATCAAGTGTGTAACAAATTTAGTGTAGTATCTTATATTAAAGGTATCTAGGGGTCTGACAGTAAAGGTTGTTATCAATTTACTCCTTATCTATAGAAAATATTACAGTTTTTTTATTAAAAAGTGCTAATAAATATATTTGGACCAAATAGAGATGAACAAAAAATAGAATAGAGAATGTTTCTTATTGGAGATCCACATGTCTTTTATGCATCCCCAAACATGTCAGGGATAATTAAGATGCTCAGGCGAAGGTGGAATGTGATGTGACGCGTGTGGGTGGTGGTCACAGACGTGTACACAGAATTTTATCCAGGAAATCTTAAGAAACAAGATTCATTTTGTAAGACCTTTACGAGAAGATTTTTTTGAAGATATATTTGAACTAAGTAGACATCAATTAAGGATTGGATGAAGATGTCTATTTAGGGTTAAATAGCGAGATTCGTTCTGGTGGTCATGAATTTTAATTTATTTAAAGCCATCTATTTCATCAACTATCTACGATATAAGTTAATACAACTTTTTATTTTATTTTAAAACACACAATATGTTAATATCTGCTTTTGTGGCTGCATGTACTGTCGATGACAGGAAGATCGGGGCTAGAATCCCGATCGGGTGTACCAAGGGTATATTTTCCTAAATTATTTTTCATTCTCCCTCCGAGTAAACGTGGGCATACTTCTTTTTTATTCAAAACTCCTAATCCCTAATTCATTAGCATAATTAGAACATATTATTATTAGCACCGCGTCTTACTACCCGTTCGTGTTATACGCACTTACGCTAATGTGCTATGGTAGGGTGATTGTGAGATGAAATGGAGGACCTACAGTTTAACGTGGAATCCGAACCACGGTGGAGACCTGGCATTCCTCACATCCACAAGATGTCTTGTCAGAGGTGAAGGAAGGGTTTGGTAATCAGATAAATCTATGCCTGGACCGAGGATCGAACCCCGTACGCCAGCATAGAAGTCTGACACCTTACACCTAGACCACCAGGTCACCTAATTAGAACATAGAAGTATAGCCCAAACGATCAGTATAAGACTTGGTGCAAATAAAATGTTGGTATTTTCATTTTTAGCTATCCATATAGCGATTATCAAGTTAGCTTAATATACTTCCTGAATACTCTTCCTCTTATAGAAACAGCTATAAATTAAACATTGTGTTGTTTTGATAAATTTGATTAAAATTCCTTAGTTATGAATCAAATTATTCTAGGCTTACTCTAAATAACACATCATAAATTACACTCCTTAAATGATGTGTGCACTTTTTAAAATTAACTAAAATATCTAACATCTTAAAATGTACAAGTATAATAAACACATATTGATTCCGTTAGTGCTAATTATAGAGTAAACGGTGACTGTTAAACAACACTTTGAATTAATATTAACTTAATTTTCTTCTTTCATACAGTTATATTTTCTTAGAATGTACCCTATATAGCAAATCTACAATATAAGTTCAGAGCACCCAACATAGAAAAGGTCGCCTAATTTATCTTAAACCGGTCCAAATTTTTATCTTGTATCAAATTCCCCAGCTGTATAACAATCTTCTGGATACATTTCTTCCAATGGCACTCCTAACTATATTATATTACATCTCAAACCATTGAGCTCTGCACATACTTTTTGGTAAGGAGCAGTGGTGGCTGGTAGCTAAAATTAGTGTGGGTGCTGCTCCAGAAAATGTTTAGCCTTTATTTAAAAGTGTGTAAAAGGAAAAATCATATATAAAACGTAAATTTTTTCTGGTACTTGTTAAAATCTTAACGAAAAAAACAAACTTTTGTACTTACTTTAACTTAAATTGTTAGAGTTCAAGCTTGATATATTCATTTAAAAATTAAATCCATTCTGCTTGTTTGAATTCGCGCAAAATGTTCAATAATTTTCTCCTTGATATCTGGATGACAATTGAGGAAATTTCTTTCCGTTGAATATATTGCAAGCGCATTCTGTTAAATAAAGTTTAAAAAAATCTAATAGAATAGCTGGAAGCAGAATAATAATCTAATTCTACACTCTTCTATACTTTATCACATTCAAGAATATGGTACACGATTTTGAAGCACAATACACGCTGAGTAAAATAATAATTCCTTCCACCATCATGCCAGAGCCGGCACTGCGAGATCCACAGTGATCTCTCTACCTGGCAGCCCCGCCTTCCTCCCTACCCCCTTCTATATGCGCATGTGCACAACAGTCAAACACCACGTTGCTGGCACTGTGAAACGCTCAGTTCCATACAAAGATGTGTGTATATTTTTCCTAAATTGGGGGATGGCTACTGAAGTACTTACATTAATCTTAAGGAATATATATTGTACTACAAAAATAAAGAGAGAATTAAAGACAAAATACTCACTGTATTAAATGTTATTGATAATATCAAGTGGAAATAGAAGGTTCTGCAGTTTCGAAGTGCCTATACACGAGCCGCCACTGATAAGGAGGTCCTAGGCTTCATATTTCCTTAGCAACAAACACAACGTATCGTTTTTCATTCATACCCACAAAGTCTTCGTATCTTTATACAGTCAACCCCGAAGTTTCCGGCTTTTGAGAGGTTTTGGCAATAGTGGTTTTTGGAAAGTCGAGACTTCAAAGGGACCACTCCAAACGGTGTTCCCAAGAAGTAGGATGGGGGGGGGAGGGAGGAAGGGGGCCACAGTAAGAGCACAAGCTATATCTCCTATCACCCTCTTTCCTGTGTTATTCGTCCCTTCCCCCCTCCTCTCTCAAAACCCGGTGACGCTGTTTAATTGCAGCTATGGTAATGAGTAAAACCCAACTTTGTGCAAACTTGGAATGAGGTGGTGAAAGGGAAAAGGAATTGGTAGGTGTGTGGGGGTAGAGGGGTAAGGTTTGCTTGGCTGAAAGGAAAGTGATGGGAGATATTCAAGGAGATGGAGGGGGAACTCATTTGAACGTGAAGAAAAGAAAGGAGGGGTTTTAGCCTGGAAATCAATATTTTTATTTAAAAAAATATAAAAATATAAAAGTACTTAATTTGTATAGTCATTTTACAACTGTACGAAAAATTATATATATATAGATATATATGCCCCATGTCTTGCTATTTTTCGTGTCTATGGACTAGTTAAACTAATTTGTTAATAATTAGGAAGGTTGAATTTAGAAGCGGCTATATGTTGTATAAGAATGTGTAAAAAGACAAACATTAAGATTTTTGAAGAATAAAAGAGCATGTATGACTCGGTGTATGTATGTTGTTGAAGTGAACGAAGTGGCGGAGGGGTCTATGCAAGGAAATGGATGTGTGAAAAAAGTTATTGAGGCAGGATTAAGTACGGAATTGTTTTTCTAGCTATGTGTGAAATTTCTTGCCTAACCCGTAAGAGAGCGTCGTGATTTATAATGTATAAGTTTAAAGAAAGGGTAACTGCATTCGCGTTAAGGAAGATTGGAAACCCATTTTGGAAATACAACCCTCAGTTCCCTCGATAGAGATCCAGACTCAATCTCCCGGTCTTCCGCATTCTAGTCTAGAGCGAGAGTATTTTTTGCCATAGACCATTCCGTCACTGAAATGGATTTTATAAAAATTAAAATGAGTATCACGTGAACTAAGTTAGATGACTGAGAAATCAAATAAATATACTATACAGTTTCGGTGTTTCTAGTTAAACGGGATTAGGTGTGCTATCAAAAATTTTAACTAAAAGAATCAACCACTATTTTCAACATCCCGTCTTACTACCCGTTAAGCCTATTCAAATATGAGATAGTTACGCCAATGTGTGAGAGATGAGTATGGTTGAATTTAGAGGAGGTATAGAGACCTACCCCCATTTGTGTGGAGAGACATAGTGGAAAACTATTGTACCCTCCTTAAAGGTTTAGAGAAGGTAGCACACACATAAAGAAAGAAATACAAAATAAACTGAAAACAAAACGTCCAGTATAATGAGCCTTGTGAGTACAGGCAAATGAAACAATAGGGGTTAACTAAAGCCAATAACTGTTTGGGATCAATATCCAGGATCATAAAGGCTCCCGATAAGACAATCCCTACAACTCGCCCACTACAACTAAGTGAACAGTGGCGGGTCAATAATTATAAACATTTTAAGAAACCCTTGAACTGACCTCAAGAAAGAAATAGCTTGGTTTAATGTCTATACCCCAATGAAAATGACCACTAACCCATCAGCTTGTGCTCACTCAGGTTCTTAAGAAGCCTAGCTACTTAGTTATCTAGTAATTATGCAATGCTCTATCTCTGGCAGCTAATATTGAGTTAACATCATATTCTCTTATACTGGGATAATTAGCCCCAGTTAGGGCAAAATAGCTACAGCCTAGAGCTATAGTGGTCGTACTCACGAAAAAAACTTTTCTACAAGGTATACCTAACTAGTCCAAGTACAACAATTGTACGACATAAGGAGGCCGCCCACACGGCTGCAAATAAACAAGCAATAAAGATATAAAGACTGCCCGAGGGTAGAGCCGAATATATAATAGGAAGTGACTCAAGACGTTCCCTTCTTGGCTATTCAAACAACATTGCTTAGCAACCAATCTAACGTTAATTAGCTACATAGCCATAGTGATGGCTGTTTATAAACATAATTCTAACATAACTCATGCGGATAAGCCGCTTAGCACAGTAAACAACACAAGTAGTACATATCACCAAGAAACTATATCTGCTCATTGAACTATCATGCCCTAGTTACTCTTGTGACAACTCTTGTAATATCAGCTTAATTAGTTCAATACTTATATACACCAATTTACCAGGGGATTGACTTAGAAATAAACGAGCACTTCATGACTCCCAAATAAGTTGAGCCGATGCTTAATCTTCACATTACTTGTCGCTATACTTTTAGAATTACATATCAAAAGATACACAACTCGGCGAGCAACAGTACAAATCTTACGTAGACGGGAATTAGCCAGTCCGGCTAGCAAACAGTCCGTGCGAAACCCAACTCAAACGTAGAAATCAGCTGTGACAGCAGCAGCGTTATTGTAACCCCAGTGGTAGAGCAGGCCGTACACTTCTAGTGCACCAGCGATAGACTATGGTGGTGTTGGTGATCCAGGTGAAGTGGGATGCTACCTACGGGTAACCCCTGCGTTTACTCCACAGGAATCCATTCCGGCCAGGGCCTGATCAGATTAACTGCTACAGTAGAGAAGGTACAGTTAGAGACCAATCAGTCGTAAATTATTACTAGTGCTGTCTCTTATTCTGCTCGAGTGGTTTATTAAAACAACTTCCAGAATGAGAAGAAAAATAGGAAGGGGAGACTAGGTGTCACGTCTTACAGTAACAGTACAGCCCAGAGCGGTCATCAATGAGGTTAGCGCATGCGCAGTAAGAGCAAAGTTAAAGAGGCAATACGAAACGAGTGAAGACCCAACATTACAATTTCTTGAGAGGTGAAAAAATCACTTTATTTAGGAAATCCACTGAAGTATCCAGTATTGCTCGGGTAGTTTTGAATTAATTTTAAAAATATATAATATAAGTTTAAAAATATGGATTTTAAGTGGACACGTTCGGGCATAGGGGGGTACTAATTTTTAAAATTTCAGATCTCTCTATGTGGTAGATACCGCTCAGTGCTCATTTAAGACACACACTTAATGTATTATAGTAATTGAAATCCAGACAATAGTTTTAGTTTTGGGTGAATACTAAAAATTAAATTATGTAAATATTGTTTTATAAATGCTATCATGTGTGTTCAGATCTTTAAACATTTGACATGGTTAAATTCAGGCTCACGGTCGCTGTTCATATATTTTAGTTGACACTATGGCAAAGCGCGTGAATTTTTCAGGCCTGAAGGACGTGTTAGGAATTCCTATTGAGTTTCGGGAGCCCTCTCTCTTCCTATTCCATCCCCCTAGAAGTTAGGTATGCGACACAAACAGGGGCTGCCAGCAGCTACGGGTCATATCACTTTATACAGTCTGTTTTATTAACTTTGAGCACACCTGGAGTTCACACTTGTCACAAACTAGGTTTCTGTGATTTAAGCCACCACATAAAGAGAGACCACATCAAAGTTAAGAAGCAATGCCCAGGTGTACCAAACTAATGTTACGCTGAAGATATAGGGTAGCGAGAAATAGCCGGTGTTTTTGCAGTTTTTATAGCACAGAATTTATTTGGCCAATATATATCAAATATTACTCCACTGCAAACATAGATTAATTTTCTTTAGGTAGTGATATCAACAGTTCTTGAATATCGGTCATGATCATAGTGGAAATAGAAGGAGAAACTTTTCAAATAAATAGAAAAAATTGTCGTTAAACTCAAGGATATCATTGAAAGATATTCAAGAAATATTGACATAACCATCTGAATAAAATTAAACTCTTATATTTGTACTGGAGCAATATTTTATTTATTTTTAAAAAACTAGAACGGTACTGAGAGAGGGAAGGTTTCACCCTCGCTTTCCCTACGTCCACACCTTAAATACCTTTATTTCAAGCTTAAAATGCCTCATTCGTTTTAGATTAAGATTATTCACATTTTTATTTTCTAATTCATATCCTCTTACGCAAGTTATGTAGATTTCCAAATTAAAACTATTTAACCTTAAGGGGACATATTACTTACTGTTAATTCTAAATATATTCACCAGTATTTGCTTTAAGGGAATGTGTAAAACCCTTTAAAAAGTAAAACCATTCCCATTTAAGTATTTTAGGATGAACGTGGCACTAACCCTCACTTTCAATTTGGTCAGAGCTAAGCACACTATCATCTTGCCTAATCAAACCATTAACAGGTTAACATAACAAAAATACCTTGGTTTAAACGTGAATAACCTCTCTCTATCTATTGCGACTCAAGTCATTAAAGAAATTCATGACACTAGTTTTGCTCTCCTCGTCACCCCTCGCTGGCCACTGAACTCAAGAGCCATTCAGTACACTATCGTTCTTCTTGGTTGCTAGACTAATAACTCTTCTACACATTCTAATATCCTTCAGTTGGCCCTTCTTGCTCAAAATATTTATTCCCCTTTACTTGTTATCTTACCCAGAGCCATCCAACAAACTCTCATATCGTTCGTTTTGTCCACCTTAGTCAAAATAGTTATAATCCCTTGCTGAATGTTGCATTCTGAGCCACCCAAAACACTAATATCGATTGTTTTGTCTTCCTATGTCAACATGTTTACATCCACTTTCTAGGTATTGTACTTAATGCCACCAAACCCTCACAGATTGTAAGTTTTGCCCTCATTGTTTGTAATGCTTACCAGCCACTACTAGTTCTTGTACCCAGAGTCATAAAACTCTTAAAACGGTTTGTCATCATCGTCCCCTTTTTGGTTGAAATATTCCCCACCCTTCACTGGTTGCTGCACTTAGAGCATTCACTCATTTAGGATTCCACCCGGGATGTGTGTTTGTGTTAGCCTTCACGCACGGACGTGCATGGAATCACGGACACCCTTTCTATGACCGCCACGTCCTCTGGCGAGGGACATGGTGGCGTGTGCAAAGGATGTCGCAGGCCGAGGGAGTGATTGGGGGTCAGGTGGGGTCCCAGACGGTCCGTGTCACCACCGCCGTGGCCAGAATTTCATTGACACCTTGTTGAGTACAAAATAAACTTATACACTGACCAGTTAGAGGTTTTATCTCTCACCTCTCTTGACGTGGCACGTCTGACAGTTTGTTCAGTGGTTTTCTGAGAAATACCGGCAAAGAAGGGAAACAACTTGGCTAACACTTTATAAAATAGGTGACCTGGTCGTCTAAGGGTAAGGTGTCAGACTTTTGTGCTGGGGGTCCGGGGCTAAGTCCTCGGTCGCAGCACAGATTTATCTGATTGCCAAACCCTTCCTCCACCGCTGACAAGATCTATATTATTCACAACTTGTGAATGTGTTGAATGCCAGGCCTCCACCGTGGTTCGGATTCCACGTTAAACTGTAGGTCTTCCATTTCATCTCACAATCACCCAACCATTACACATTAGCGTAGGTGCGTATAACCCGAACGGGTAGTAAAACGCGGTGAAAATAATAATAATAATACTTTATAAAAAAAATTATTTTGACGTCGATGTTAAACGATAACTAAGCCTATACTATAGATGGTCTTAAAGTAACGTATAGCTATCTAAGTGGTAACTTGTTTAATCACGTTTTTCAAGTGGTATTATACCCAAATAAACTTAACAATTTGTTCGTGTTTGTAGTGAAGGATTCTAGGACACTAAGTAGTCTAATACAGAATCTACGTGATGATAGTCAAACTGAAGTGACGTCACTTAAACTAGGCAATACAAATTATTATGATTTTCTTACTTAGTGTCATACATACATACATAATCGAGATTTTAAAGTAAACCAATCTTTCATATAACTAAAATTTCTTGTAATTTGAATAATGTAAAATCTGTTGACTTTTTTTCTTGGTTTTTTCATAATATAAATAGAATGAATACCGATTATTATTATTATTATATACTAAGATATTGATGATGAGAAACCTTAAGAAATTTTAGTTTTAATTGAATAGGTTATGGTTAGTATATATAACATTTCACTTTATTATTACCAGCTTCAATGACCGCATGGTCTAATGTCTCACTCTTGCAATAGACTATACCGTCAATGACAGGTAGATTAAGGATCAAGTTTTTGTTGACGCTATTGAGGGTGGATTTTCCTACATGGTTTTCCACTTTACCCCCACGCAAATATGGGTGTACATCCTCTAAATTCAATTCAACCTTCCTCATACTTAGCACGTTAGCGCAATTAGTACGTATGCATATAATCTAAAAATGTAAGTAAGTTGGTAAAATATATGCGTATAATCTTGAAAAGGTAAATAAAGTAAGGTAAAAAGTAAGACCCGCTGCTAAAATAATAAAACCTTGTTTTTATTAGTTTGATTTCTAAGAAAAGTGAGAGTTACTGATAATATGAATTTCCCTATGCCAATATGGACATGGTTTTAGTAACTTTCAAAATGGTTAACATAAGATGATTTATATGTAAATCGGACTCTAACTATAATATTTGCGAGAGATCAAATATTTTATGTTAGGACACATTTTCTTGACGGGACTTTACTCACCACACGCGTGCGCGAGTGTGTGTGTGTGTGCGCCCAGAACGTGTGAATAGTAGATGATTAAGATGTGTTAAAGCTTCTGGAAGCTCACCAAACCAAGTCAGTGAAGGGGTGGATTGTGAACGGTTTGGAAGGGGATGGGAGGGTTTCAATGTGAGTGTGAGGTGGGGAACTAGGGTTTCCAAGCAAGGGGGAGGGCGGGAAGCGTGGGCAAACAAATACCTCCAAACGAGTAGACATGAAAATTTGGCTTGTGTTCATTAGGGTTCTATCATAGTCTACGTAAACTAGGTTAAATATTATTTTTATTATTAATTTCTTAGAGAAACTTATATCAACATTTTGGTAAATTACCTTTTATTTACTGGAGGATATGAATAAAAAAAGTTAATTATATAAAATATAGAATGTGTAAAGAAATTGGTACAAGACTTTAACTCACAATAATTAGAGCTTACATATATATTTTTAATTTGGTATGACTGTTAAATATATGTTAACATAATGGCAAAGGGCCACCAAGGAATACCCACGATGGTTTTGGAGATTTTATCATTTCGTTAGTTCATATTCCCTAAATCTTTGTTTTAAATTATTTACTATGAAATAATGATATCCAAAACTGCCTGATAAATTAAATAGGTACCTAGGAAATACTACTCCTAAATTGTGTTCAGTTGATTAAAATTAATGTGTAAGTACCAACTCGTCTTTACTTCGAATAAATTAAATGTGCCAGATGCAATTCAGCGAATTATTGATTAATTTAAATGTATTAAAATGCATAGGGTGTCCATGTCAGATTGCACACTTCATTAAATAGATTTTTATTTATTCAAGCTCGTTTAAAATATATTTCCGTTATGGTTTTTGAGAAGATCTGTGTTGGTAATGAAACTAGGGACTAAACCAGTTGAAAACTATTTAAATTTATATTTTTACTTTCTTGCTATCTTGCAGGTAGAGAAAGTATTTTGATAGTCAAAAAACTCAAACTCCATATTTTCATGAATCTCGACGTTTCATAGCCCCATGAATCCGAAAAATTTGTTTTTGAATTTCCGTCTGTTTGTCTACCTGTACCTCCGACTAGATCCTAAACTATTATACCGATCGGGCTAAAACTTTGTATCCAGGGTTTTTATAGAGTTGCCTAGAGGGATTTTTGGAATTTGATAGCCAACCCTAAAATTAAGGGTTGTTTACTGAAGGGCAAAAAGAGAAAAAGTCGATTTTCCCCAAATCGGCTATAACAATTTTGATTAAATTTCATTTAAAAACATTTATATATATTCCAAACAAAATGGATACTCTCAATACTTCGGCAAAATGACTTTAAGAGCTCCGGTCTGATGCGTAAATTATCATTTTTTATTATATCTCCGCAACTATTTGAGATACTAAATAACTTATCGTAGCAAAATTGTAGTACTCTTAAAAATAGAAACTTTTATATTAATTATATTTTTACAAAACCAACTTTTTCTGATATATTGGCAAATATATTAATTCAATTTTGTCATCTTTAGTTGTAGAAAGAGACTACTTAAATTTTAACGTAATAATCTCTAATACCATTGAGTAAGTAATGAGTAAGTCTCTCAAAGCTTATATGTTCTCTTTCTTTCAACCTCTTAGGAAATATGTTTTTACGACAATGATTTATCTTTATAATTTTAGATTCAATAGTCAATATTTATTGTATTGGTCAAAATTTATAAATGAGGAATATAATAGCAATTCAATAACCATAAGATGTGCAACCCCTGATAAAATGTAAAAAATTTTAAACAAGAAGTCGACATTTCAATACGAAGTGTTGACCCTTGGGGACCCAATATCAATATTTCTTTCTCACTACCTTACAGGAATAGAAATTATTGTTATCGTAAAAANNNNAAAAAAAAAAAAAAATTGAACTCAAGATTTGATGGATGTCGATGTCTCATGACCCCCGAACCCTAAAAGGTTATTTTCGCAATGCCATCTATCTGTCTGTCCGTCCATCTATACCTCGGAATGGAACCTAAAATATTTCACCGATTAGGCTAAACCTTGGTATATAAGGTTTTCATATGTTTACCTTTAGGAATTTGATATCCAACCCTAAAATTAAGGGTAGTTTTCTTAAGAGTGGAAAGATAAAAAAATCAATTTTATCAAAATCGGCTTTAACACTTTTGTTTAGATTTCATTTCCGAGCTTTGATCAATATTACAAACCAAATGGCTACTTACTTAATGGTTCCGGTCTGAAGCGTAAATTCTAATTTTTAATTTTATCTCCGTAAGTCTTCGAGATATGAAATTACTTATCATTGCATACATGTGGATCTATTTATACTAAACACCTTTTACCTGAAATAAATGTTCATAAAACCAAAAGTTTTTAAGCTGTAAACACATATATTTTTATTTTGACAACACTTTTAAGGTAAAGTATTACGACCGTCAAAAAAATCTAGCCCAAGATGTTGATGTCGACGTTTCATGGACCCCTCCCTCCCCACCCTAAAAAGTGTTTTTTGCAAAGCCTTCTGTATGTGTGTCTGTCTAACCCTAAAATTAATACCAGTTTACTATAGGATGAAAAGGAAAATTTATATTTTCTTAAAATCAGCTATAACGATTCTCTCTCTCATTTTAGACTCAATAGTCAATAATTAGCTATGTTATTGGTCAAAATTTATAAAAGAGAGATTTAATAGCATTGCGATAGCTATAGCATATGCATACATTAGTAAAATGGCGAAAATTTTAACTGGAATTAAAAATTTTAATACGAAATGTTGGCCTTCGGGGACCCAATATCGATATTTGTTATTGGTCCAAATATACAAATGAAGACGAAAATGTTATACTTATGTCTAGCGCGATTCGTTCTCGGTTTGCTAGCGCATATTCTACTACGAATTTTGAGTAAATGGGTCTATCTCCATTTTTAAACAATAAAGTTCGTGCAGAGTTCCGTACCATTTATTTAATTAATTGGGAGTGATCGTGCAATTACCTGACTGCTTCGAGATAATAAATAAAGTAAAACAAATGAATGTATGCAATAAATGAGATTATATATTAATTTGATTAAAAATAATCTAATATAAATGAATATTCTGATCTATATGCCAGCTGACCATGTCCTTAAAATATAGTCAAGGTTCTTTTTATTTTGATATGAAAAAATACCAAACAAATTAATAGTATTTTCAGAATCTATGATTTGGATTAGGGACTAAAATAATACCGTAGCCCTTAAAATAATTTTATTATAAGACTTTAAATAATTTACTACTTTACGAACTAGGAAAAAAAACGATCATATATACTACACTTTAAACGGTTTTGACGTCCGTTGATATTAATGTGTCACTATCCACTAGTCCGTATAACCTCTTACCACAAGTCATAGAGGAGGATACGGCATTCAATATATCGTCCCCGCCATAATCGATAATATCGTATTTCTTTTCTTGCGGCCAAGTAATTGGAATGACAAGACCCGAGGATACTCCCCACTCTTACAAATACTAACCCCTCCCACTCTTGTAAAAAAAAAAGAGAAAGTGAATAAAAAATGTCGATGGATGAGAAAAATGTGCAGGAAGAAGGGGGAGTTCAGATTGAAGGGATGGGAGAACAATATCGAAAAGACTTGAAGAAAGACCCACCCCTTTATACTACTCTTCTCTTCTTATACCCCTTTACTTTGCCCCCTTACCCCCCCTTTTTTTTGCTATCCTC
>CABFOW010000027.1:147402-182491 GCA_902141385.1 Timema californicum
ATAATGATATATTAGGGATTACTTCTAGTAATATTTTGAGCTGTCATCTAGGTAAACTTAGCTCCTAATAATACTGTTAGGGTCACCATGTGAAGAAAATTAAACTCTATGTTTATACTGGAGAAAAATATTATTTCTTTTTGCAAAAAAAGTTTTGATATAAAGACTGCAAAAACTTTGCCCTTAATTCATGCTCTCTACATTTCCACCTTATTGTGCATATTATGTGAATATCCAGGACGGGTAGTAAGAAGCTGAAAAATCCCAAAATATTCTTGGACAAGAAGGTCAAGTTGTTTTTTAAATATAAAATTTAATCAACTTAACCGCATTTAGTCCTAATCATAGCGATTGATAGATTTGTAGAAGGATTAATAAAAACAAATTATTTTAATTTATCTTTAAATTTGTTTCATTAACAAGTCAAATAAATTGTGTAAAGTAATCTTTTAAATATGTAAAAATTGATTATTGCTCATTTCTGTTCACACTCTTTTCTTCTGTTATTCCCCCTCTTAATAATGTAAATATTATTGATTCATACATGTAGTGGAGACAATCAATATTTCGTTAATAATTTATTGTTGGTTTTATAGAAAGAGCGCGCTGAAAGACAAGTACGATGTTTGTGTTAACGTTGAATTGCTCTCAATAAAAGCCTTTGTTCTGGTTGGCAGTCATGTTTTCATATTTATTCAAGGGTTCTTCTTGTTTTTTAGCTCTTCAAAAGTTGGAACAAATACAAATTTGTTTTTTTACTTTTTAACGTTCCTTTTTTATTTGACGTATACTTACCCGTACACAAAAAATCTAAAATAATTGAGATTAAATTAAATGCTTTGTTATATTTTAAAACAATTTTATGTTTCAAAATGTATACGCTTTCTAAATTTCTAAGATTTGTTTTTAAATACACGACAAAAAGATAGGTACGCTAAAGCTTATATAGTTTTATATAAAGTGATATTAGCTACGCATAGCAAGATATACTTATTACATCAAATATTATTATTTTATTATTTTTTATTATTATATTTTACCATTATTACTATTAGTATGAGAGTTGAAAAACCATGTTTATAGCTACGTATACTTTTAGTAAGTTTATAAATGATCAATAAGGTATTTTTTCTTAATAGCTCTAAACTTGATTCGTTAATTTTATTTCTTATTTGGTTCACCACGTCCTACTAGTTACTATTCGTTCGGGCTATCTCCATATTTACACTAATATTATATGGATGAGTAGGTAAATATTTAAATGTATTTGTACCGAAATGTGCATGGAAGGAACATTTAGGAAACAATCCCCTCAGCACACCCAGCTCGGGTTTCGAACCTTATTTCCCCGTCACCGCCTATTTAGTCTAGTGTGAAAGAGACGTGTTAAACCATACGAACACCATTTCAAATGATTCTTAGTTTTTTAAAGTTGTATTTTAACTAGCGAGACCATTTTAATATATTTTAATAAATAGGCTACAACCAAACTGAAACAATAGAAAAACTATTACGGATCCCAGTTTTTTCTTTCTCTAAGTGAAGAATGCAGACAATCGCACTTTGGTGTGATATCTGGTTAAAGGACTATCTTGTAACTAATATATTAGTTAATCTGTCGTAAGATGAGCTCTTTAGTTGGGAACATAGAAAACGCTAGAAAATCCAGTGTTTTTGAAGTGGTTTTTTCTATCAAAAAACTTTTTTGGTCAGAATAAGTCAAATATTGCTTTAACTTGGTAACCTCAACATTTCTTGAATATGTGGTACTGGTGTCCTGGAACTATTTAATGACAACATTTCTCTTCATTTAAAAGTTTTTAATTCACTGCCGCTATACTGATTACAATTTATATTCAAGAACTGTTTATATCACTATCTTATATTTAGCTCAATGTTTATACTGAAGCAATATTCTATTTATTTTGGGCGAAAAATAATTGGCTACATAAACTCCAAAAACACGCATTTTCTCGCGTTCCCTACATAATAACCTTAAATATAAAACCTCTAATAGAATATTTTAAAAATTTAGTTACGTTTTGTCACTTATCTAAGGTAAAACATGCTAATTTTCTATCATCTTCAACTGAAACATTTTAAATTTATGCTAGCTGTTGTATCAAATTAAGAGGCTCACCTTAATGATGTCATCCACAACCGCATTTATAGCTGAGAGATCCTAACCCTAACAAGTATCCTTTATTTCTAGACAAGTTGTTATAATCATCGCTGATCATGATAAGTGATCAAATGTTCTTAGGCATAAATACTTATTATACAACATTATTTTGGTGGAAAGTCTTGAAATTCGATTTCGGCTGGGCAGCTAAAGGGTAGTTTTCTTTGGTTTTCCCCTATTTTATTTCGGGTCAATACGGGTGCACTTATATATTGCTATCCACACTCTATCCCTCAGTTTTAGCCGTTAATAACTATGGTGATAGATATGTTAGTCAAATAATAATGACGAACGTTGTGCTGATTTTTTAAAACTATTGTTTATTCTGTTTGATATATGAAGGGATACTTGAACAAGTTTAATTAGGCTTTAGTTTTTTTATGATTATCAATATAACTAGCTTTGTCGATAATTTTAACTGTGAATACTTGAACAAGTTTAATTAGGTTTTAGTTTTTTTATGATTATCAATATATCTAGCTTTGTCGATAATTTTAACTGTGATTAGGGTATGTAAATGAATTTTTCTTGAAATATTGTTAAGCGAAATAATTACAATGAAAGGTAGTTTTGTATTATTAATTTAAAATATAATGTAAATCTAGAAATTAAACTAACCTTAATAATATTCATACTATTTATATTAGTATCATAAATAAATTATTTATACTGATTATTTTTCTGACAAAAATCAAGATAGGAACACTACTATTTTATTAGTAAAGCATATAATTGTATTGGAGCCAAGTATAGACCATTTTTATCAATATACGGGTTTTAGGGCGTACAGATATTCATATTGGTCTATAGACCTTAATAGGTGGAGAGTGAGGAATTTTTAATATCTTTGTCTTGGAAAGCTAGAAAACAAATAATGTTGTTGCTCTAAAATTTAATAAGTTCAAAATTATTGAAAATATTAACATATACACATATTTTGGGAATTCACTTTTACAATGACCCAAACTAGTTGGCATTCGGAATAAATAAAAGTCTTATCTATTCTGATGACAAAGATATCAGAGTTCTAAGCCCGGCAAGGCGCTCTTGAATGTGTTTTCCCTATAGGGTTTTACATTAACCCCACACCAAAATTCGGGTAAACTTCTGAGTAAACTAATCCTTCCTCATTTATATATTAATCCTAAATTAATTTATTTCATCCTTGACGGGTATTAAAAGACTTAGAAATAAAACTGTGCTGCATAAATATAAAAGTAATAAATTGTTCCATATTAAAATGTTTGGCATATAAATTATAGCTATTGATTATCTAACTTTATTTATACCCACTTTGGTGGCCACATGGACAAAGATGTTACTCTTGAAATAGACTATACTGCCGATGATGGGGCTATTATGGTTCTTATCCCGATCTCGTGTACTGAGAGGGTTTTTTGATAAATTGTTTTCCAGTGTCCCTCCATGAGTTTTCCTGTACATTTTCTATAAATTCAACATTCCTTAGCCCTCGGACATCAATAGTTTAATTAGTATATAGGTGTACAGCCCTAACGAATAGTAAAACGTGGTGATAAAGCAACTTTATATTTTAAGAATCCTTTGAAATTATCCTTTTTTAAAGATTACACCCATTTATTTTATTTTCACTCTAATAAAGGTAGTAAATTACATTTAAGAATTGTGGCTAGGTCCCTTGTTTAAGAGTCATTTATAAACTGCATTTATTAAACTTTATTAAAAAAAAGGATATACCTTAGTTTATTTAATTAAGAGAAAAAGATAGGTTTAGAAAATAATGTTATAGGTTAGGAAATAAGTTCAAGTAAAAAAATTATTATAAATATTAACTTACATACAAAGTACTATATCCCACTTAGAATGTTTTCTCAACCATTAGTAAATCAGCTAAGGGATGGATGTTTTGGGAAGTGCTAGTAGTCGTAAGTTTATCAGAGGGATGTTGGCAGGATTGAGGACGCGCTTGGGCCCCTCTCTATACAAGCTCAACTGTAGCCCCTACATGACAACATTTACATGTAAATTGAATAAGAAGGATGTGTGCTGGTCTCTGGGGGACTTCCCTAAGACCCCGAGGGGTTAAAGTCAGTGAGAGGGGTGTAAGTAAAATAAGGAGTGAGGGGGTGGAATGACTTAAGGGGGGCCATCACAAAGCTGATCGTTAAAGCCGTGGATTGAAACAAAATGTAAATTTGACGCGGACAAGTTTCCATCGTCTAATTTACAAAGTTTGATACAATCTTTATAAAAAAAATTGGTTTTGTTTTGTTACTCACACATAAGAAATCAATTTTTGACATTTTATCATTTTCTTCTAAAACGAACTAATAAGATATTTAATGTTTTAATATTGAATATTATAAATATATGATTAAAATGAAATATAGATATTTTTATAGGCTTCCAGATTTAAACCATGGTTTTCCTATATGAATTACTAAGTTAATAACTATTATTTAATTTTAATTTCAGGCTTTTTATAATTCAATTTTAAAAACATATGTTTAATTTGTTGTAAATGATTCTAAGAAAATCAAAATTTTCAGCCATACAGCTGTATTTCATAATATACAGGTTAAAACAAATTAATAACAAGATTGGTGATTGAAAGGTCTAACACAGAGGTGGGTAAATTTTTTCTCCGAGGGTCACATGGACGGACATCTGTGGATGTCGAGTGGGCCGCATGTGACAAAAATCTAATTTTACTAAATAATAAATTTTACCTTCACACACAAATACATTTACTAGTCACATAATTACCGTAAACACTAGTTAACACACATGTAACATTATAAACGAGCTTGGTCGTTTGTTCACATGTTTAAAAACACACAATGATTAAGTATTCAAGTTGTCATTTTTGTTAATGGAATCACGAAAGTTTTAAATTTGCGCGCGGGCTGCACAAATTAACGTCCAGTTACAAATTATGAGAGAATGTTAAAGGTTCCACCTTCCTTAAGTTAAATATTCTTTCACTGTGATATATTTCTAATGAAAATGGCTGAGCCAATGCTTCAAAACCACAAAAATAATTTTAAAAGAGCTTAAAGAGTTATTTTATAACCATTACATAAAATTTGTATAGCCTGAATAGTTAGTAAGACGTGGTAGTAAAAAATAGATAAGCAATAAATCAAATTACTTGATTTGTTTAGGGAAGGATTGATCTAGATACAAATACCCTTCACTTCAATCCCAAAATTGTGATAGTTGGCATAAAGCATCGTTGAGAATTAGCTTATTTTATATTGTTATATGTTTTTTAAACTATTCTGCTCAAAATAAAAGGTTTATGGTATCTTTTAACTTCATTTTGGTGTAAAAGACCATTTTAAATATAGATGGACAACTGTATTTTACAAGGAGTTTAAACGCATCAGAAGTCACCCTCCTTAAGGTGGCCCCAGGGTATAAGGCATCATTCTCATAATATACTAGACTTCAGATAACAGAAAAATTGAGATTCAAATCCATGCTGGTTGTAATTAAGGTGTTTTTTCCTAAATGTTTTTACTCTTTCCACGTAAATTAAGGTAAAGTTACAATTTGTAAGATGTAGCGATAAAAAAAAACTATAGATGACTGAAAAGCATTTGTGTTCTTCAATACATTCTAGAATATCTTTCGAATATTCAATTGCACAAAACTAGTGCTAGGTTTTATTTATCTGTCAAGAAAGGGGGATCTTACTTTACCGAATAACATTTTATATTTCTAAAAGAGAACCTCGACAAAAACCCAACAAAGACGGGAGGAAGTCATTTCACGACTATTCATGCCCATCTTGTGTTGAGTACAAACATTTTCTCAGGAAATGGTTTACGTGTAACATGTCTCTTCCATATTTCCTGACTCCACACACGACATACACATGATATACACACACAAAAATATATTTTTTATTTCCTTTTTGCTTCGTTATTTCTTCGAAAAGATGTGGCATTGTATATTACTTCCTGCTTGACATTGGAAGCGATTCCTTCTTCAATTCTCTCCACCCTGATTCTCTACGGGTTCGTTTCTCTCTATCTCTCTTTCTCCTTATATGTCCTGTCCAAGTCTCCTGTGATAAGAGCAATACATGGGAGATGTGTCCACCCCCCTCCCTAACACTATCATCTTCCCAATGCCACTAGTAACCAACTTGTACGACTCTCAACACTTGACAAGGATTTGAAGATATCATAAGAAGGACATGAAACTCTGAGTGCAATAACAGTCAAAGTGAGATTTATCATTCAGTAAATTTGCTAGTAAATGCCCATGCGTTATCTAGGAGAGTTACAAAATGTGTGTTTTTTATATATTCAAAACATCAACCACTCACGAAAGTAATTTTTTTAGTGTTTAGTGTTAAATGTTTGTTTTAGACTAAATTGCTTTGCACATCATGTGCTGAAGTATGAAAGTAGTTTAGAAATAACACACAAGCTTAAGGATATGTATTTAGAAACTAAAACTTGTAGGATAAATTAGAACGTCTTTAGTGAATATTAAGACCCCTTTAAATATTATGTATAACTATATTTTTACATATAAACTAGAGTAAGATCATAACTCTGAAAAATGAAAGATTTATTTAAAAGTTTAGATGATAATAATAATACTTAGCACCGCGTATTACTAACCATTTAGGTTATACGCTTAAGTACTAATTACAAAAATGGGTTAGGAATTGGGAAGATTGTATATAGAAGAAGTGAGCCCGCATTTGCGTGGAGGGGGAGTGGAAAAGCATTTAGGAAAAATCACCCCAGTTCACCAGAGTGAGATTCGAACCTCCATCTCCCCGTCCTAGGAATACTAGATAAACACGAAACTAGCGCGTTAGCTAACTACGCCACCGATGTGGGCTTTAAATTTTAGAATATACACACTTAATTATTGATAAGATTATTACAAGGATCTATTTTTTTTATCACCCCATCTTATTACCCGTTCGGGTGTATACGCCAATGTACTTATTACGATAATGAGTTAGGGATGAGTAAGGTTGAATTTAGAGGAAGTGTACCCACATTTGCTTGGGGAGAACGTGGGAACTATTTAGGGAAAACCACCCTCAATACACCAATCGTAATAGGACCACTATCTCCCCGTCACCATGTTAGTCTATTGTGAGAGACCATGTGACCACTAAAGTAGGTAGTTAGGCTATAAAGAATTTAATTTAAAAGAGGGTAATTTATAGAAGATTAAATCGCGCTATACCTGTATCAACTTGTGTCAACGCTGGATCATTGCTGTAACCGGCTCCTTCTACGGTTAAAATCCTCACTTCTTCCGCCTTAGATAGCGTCGACACATTTCTACCGTTATTAGATTATTGTGTTTTCACGAGAGTTTTTTATCACCCTACCATTACACATTAGCGTAAGTGCGTATAACCCGGACGGGTAGTAAGACGCGGTGCTAATAATAATAATAGTAATGATATATATATTTATTTGATTTAAATGACAAATGTTTAATGCAGAAATATTTGAGTGTACTACGTTTAAAGATTCTTATAAATTAACATCATATGTTCATTAGCCTAAAAATTAACTGCATATATTGATGTGGTAGAGAAGTTAAGGAAATAAAAAAAACTTCAGTACTAAGACACACATAAAAAAAAGCCTGATTCCGGAAAAATGAGGGATCTTCTTGTGAAAGGGAAATTTTCAAATGTCACTGGAATTTTTAGATATATTTATGTTATGACAAATTCTAAGAAATATTATTTAATACATTGAAGGTTTACAGTCTTAGGACTGCGTATGTCATAGTAAAATATTTATTAAAATTGTTTTTAAAATCACACCTTCTAAGAATTATTTATTACATTTAACGTAAGAACTTGAGAAAATAACTTAATTTTTGATTTATGGCTATGTAAGAGAAAAAATAGCAGAAATCCGTATTTTTTGTATGCAGAAAACTTTAAAAAGTCAGATCATTTCAAAACATACCAAGTGTATTTATTATCCCTGATCTTGTTCACTTTTCAAAAGCTATGACAGCTTCTTATGGGAGTCACTACATACATGTTGAAAGTAGCCTTGTAATCCCGTCTAAAACTGACCGTGGGCCTGCTGCCAGCTGTTGGGGAAGTTTTACCTTCCTTTAATCTCCCCTTCACTACTACAGACTGGAGTAGTGTGTTCTACTGAGCTCGACTTCTTTAGAGACCAAACACTCCTGTAGGATTTATCCAAGAGCTTTTGGTGGAAGTCTGTTGAATTCCCATAGATAGCCTTTTATTGGTGTGTTTTACTTGCATGAATTGGTTTGTATATTCTATTAATGACAATTAAAATTACTCAATTTTATTTAAAATATTTTCAAATTTCTTATCAATAATTAAATAAAACACCAAAATGACACACCCAAAACAGTAGCTTTAACTACGAATAAAACAAATATAATTGGGAATTATATGTCTAAATAAAAAAATTATTATATGAAATATACTGACTCTCAATGTAAAACTAGGAGATCTAGATTCAAATATAGCTTTAATTAACTATTTTCATTAATTTTATGACCTACAATGGTGCACGGAATTTGAATCCGTGACCCATGGATTCTCACACCATTTTCCCCAACATATATTTATCCAGGAATCATCTCGAGCTCATGGTATTATCTACTTAGAGGTTTAAGAAAGAACTTATTGATAGAGTTTCTACTTCACAGAAAAATCTGAGAGCGCCGGGAACGGAAACCAGGATTTCTGGATCTGTACCAAAGAACTCTGACCACCAGACAACCGAGGCGGCAAATAAATTTTCTAAGCAGGATAAATTAATATTCATCTGGAATATACTATTACATTTGTTTTAGTATTCAATATTGCAACCAGAACTTTAAGAGTATTGTTTTAACATAACAAAGCAAAATGAATTAAGAAAAGGCATTCATACTCATGCGAGGTATATTTCTGTGACTTTAAGGACAATGCTAGGTGATTCCCCAACCACTCACCCTTTCTCTCATCACCACTGCCCTCCCCTTCCGGAACTAGACCTCAACTGCCGCGACTTTAGTTGGTCCCAGAGCACTCGTAACGTCACTGCAAGGTGAGGGGCTGGAAGTCAAACATCAAGAAAACAATGGTCCGAGTCATATATGCCCGTCCAGTCCATGCGACGGTTATCAGGTCGCGGAACTCGTTTGCTCTCGTCTAACAAAGCTATGTTTAGAAATAGGCACAATACTTGATGGAGAATGATTTGGTACTCGTGGTCTGTTAACAACAACAAATGCTTCAAATATTTATGATGGGGCTTTATTGACGATCTCCTTACTTTTGAGATGCGAAAACAATGCTTCAGGCATAGCCAATAGGTATTAGTATATTAAATGTCTTAATGTAAGAGCGAATGAGACGCATTTCAAACGCCAAGATATCCCTCATTATTTTGGAAGTTTTTTGATACTTGCAATAGGTTTTTCAACTAAGTTTAGGCAAAAATTATCATAGGAAGGTTTCTGAACAGTTAAACAGTTTAAATTTTTGGTTTAAAGTTTAAAAAAATATTTTTAAACGACATTTTACGCGAACATTTGTACTTCTGGATGACTCCTTTACAGATTCACCCGAATGTTTCCCTGAATGTTAGGCCAAATAACGGCGTCACGAATAAAGACGAATGCGATACATCCACACATTCGGCTCCATTCGAGTTAAGCCTAGTTTCATAGAGAGGTGAGCTCACGTTGGTTCTTTTGACTCGGGCCATAAAAAAAAAGGACTCGCTTGGTGTTAAGGAGTGACTCCGAGCGAAGATGAGTGCACCGTCTATACACTCGTCCTCTTGCTTGCTCGAGTCTGCTCACCGAATGTGTAAAGGAGGCATGAGATTAAAGGAGAAAAGTTTATAGACCTAGATTTATCTTTCCTCTTTCACAGCGGTTCTCCACCTTTTTTTCTTCTGCGTACTCCTCGGCAGCATATTTCCATAAATAATGGTATCCTTAACATTATCAAAACGTTTAATTACTATAGAAGTAGTTATTTTTAATTTATCTGTTGCGACTAAAAATTAATGATATGATAATTGGATTAAGATTAATGTAATATTAAGGAGGAAAATATTTTTTCATATTGAAAAAGAAAAGGTTACAATATAAACTAACACGTTTAACCTATTTATTAATTTATTAATACTTATAAAACTATTTTATATTTGAAATTGAAATCATTTTCTCAAGGTCATAAATAGAAGAAAGCCTGTAACGCCTCTCACCACATTGTTGTGGTTAATTTAATAATTTTTGACTAATCTTATGTCTTACACTGCTTGCATATGTAGCTCTTTCTGCTATCATTCAAATATTTCCACGTACCCCCAAACTTCCTTGCACGTACGGTCATCGTACCCCCCTTTGGGAACCGCTGCTCTATCTGATAAAGTCATGTTTTTTTAGGGTCACTTCAGAAAGTGTTAAGAAATGTGGGATTGTTCAATAGGGTATATGTACAGTAAGTTATCACACATTTTTCATGAGACATAAGAACTTAAATTTAAACGTTTTAGCTGGTCGGTACGTTCGACCTATTTGAGTGAAAACAATATTAAGATATATTAAACCACTCAATAAATAATTCGCTATTTCTAAACGTATCCAACACTTCTTTGTGTTCTCCACTTTAACTATTCCTTTATGATATCGAGAAGCCTATCATAGTAGCGTCAAAAAACATCTTAACGTAAATTATAAATATACCCTTTAATTTATAAAATAATTACCTTATCTATTTGTATAGGAATATATAATTTACTTTATATGTATGAAGGTATGTTCAGAATAAATTAAAAAGTTTTTCTTTAAAAATAATAGTTGGTTATTTTATTATTTCATCACTATTGTTCAGATAGAAAAATTGTGAAAAATGTTATTTGATGAATGAATATTTTAGGTATACAAGTTGCTTTAGTAATTTTTGTAACTGCCCATCACCTAACATTGTTTGGTATTCACACTATGCAGGTATACTTCACCTTTAAGTATTTAAAACTTGATGTGGCAAGTTTAAAATATATAGAATCATCGTTTATGGCTATATTATTAATATTTTGATCAGAATTATCATTTAAAGGGTAAATTAAAAGGCAAAAATAAATTTGGAAATTATTTTTTAATAAGTTTTAATCCAAAATCAAATGTGCTTCCTGAAAGTAAAATACACAAGTCTAAATGTAAAATTAAACTGTATAATTTAAGAATATAATGAAAGCTCATTCTTCATAGAAAGAATGTAATTTCAATAATAGTCTAACATATTAAAATTTGTATTATTTAGTGAATCAATGAGTGTATAGTGAAAATTATTCATCAACGACCATGAAGTGAAGAAAATCACCTTTCTCTCTTACCAATGACCTGAGGATGGTGTATACTTACATCGAAACTAGAAACCAAATGTGGACTTATCGCGCAGCGTCACAACATACGGAAACAGTGATAACTACTACAATTATTATTATTATTATTATTATTATTATTATTATTAGCACCGCTTCTTACTACCCGTTCAGGTTTTACACACTTAACGCTAATGTGTAATGGTAAGGTGATTGTGAGGTGAAATTGAGGACCTACAGTTTAACGTGGGATCCAAACCACAGTGGAGGCCTGGCATTCCCCACATTCACAAGTTGTGATAAATACACCTCCTCTCAGAGGTAGAGGAAAGGTTTGGTAATCAGATAAATCTGTGCTGTGACCGAGGATTGAGCCCTGGACCCTCAGCACAAAACTCTTACACCTTGCCCCTAGACCACCAGGTCACCCTGACTATTACTATAATTTTTAATCAGTAAACTAAATTTTTTTATATCTCTTTATTAATATTTTACCATTTCTCAGTAACCTTTTCTAAAACTAATTCCCTAGTCTTTCTGTTTCAACTAGTATATCAAATAGATCATCATCCATGATAAGTATTAAAATATTGAGATTATAACTTAAAAATGTATTTAAAACAACCAATTATTTGACCATTGTTCAAGAGCCTAATAATCTTAAATCTAATATGCTTCAGTTTTAATGTTGACATTTTCTGACTATCGTTCTTTATTATATAAAAGTAATATTTCAAATACATTTTCTAAACTTGTTTAATATATTTTAATACTACTTTAATACTTTTTATCTACAGGATTAACAGTTAGTTATACTTTTCATTTAATGTATTATTTAGTAATCAAGGATTTTTCTTTTAATTCTTTCTATTCAATATGTGAAGAAAATTTGAAAATATTATGGGGAATGCTATATTTACTTTTAATAGTGGTTTTAGGGGGCTCAATATTAAGATGATTACTATTTCCTAACCCTAGAATGATTTGTTTACCAATATTATTAAGATTAAAACTTTATGTGTTTGTTTAGTGGGGGGATGGTTTGGTTATTTATTGAATTCTTAATTTAATATGATTTTGTATTCATTAATGTCAATAGGTTCGATATGATTTATACCTTCAATTAGAACTTATGGTCTTAATTGTCAATATTTATACATTGGCTCATATATTAATAGGAGATCACTCTGTGTGATTTAAAAAAATTCTCACTACACACATTGATTCACAAATAATATAGGGTGTCCACCATGAACTCCCATAAATTGAACGCCCATTATTTCTTCATTTAAGGTTGTACAGTTTTTATTCTGGATGGAACGGAAGTAGATACTCACAAAGCTCACTTGAAAATTTAGTAGTCTTTGTCAGACCCACAGTGGCGCCGAAAGTCAATCATTTTATAAAACGGTGATTCCAAGCGAGCGATGGCAGGTTGTGTGGTGGTACGTAGAAACAAAATTGTTCACTGGGGTGCGGCAAAACTTCCGCCGTGTCTTCAATAAGGACCCTCCAACATTCAAGAGTGTCAATAAGTGGTGTGATCAGCTTTTGGCGACCGCTAGTATATTGAAAGGACACGATGGCGGAAATCCCGGCTTCTTGGAAGAGGCTGTAGAAAATGTGTGGAGAATATTAGAAAGAAACCCCTAGAAGTCAGTCAGACAAGGAGCGATAAAACTTGGAATGAAACGGTGGATGTTTCGTAAAGTTCTTTGCCGTCAAATGTGCTTTCACGCCTATGAATTACAACTTTTTTAGTAAATCAAACTCGATGATTGACCAAAACGACAATCATTTGCAATTTATATGCTAAATCTAATCGATGATGATATTCACTTTTTATCGTATATAACGTTTTCACACAAGGAAATCTTTCACATTTTGGGGAAAGTGAATCGGTATAATGTGCGAACTTGGGGATCAGAAAATCTGCATGTTTTCGAAGGACACTTGCGTGGTAGTCCGAAAGCTAATGCTTGATGTGGGCTCATACACAATATGATTGTTGGACCTTTTTTCTTCGCTGTAAACGCTGTCACTGGGGTGGAATACCTAGATAGGCCTATGTTTAAGATTTTTGCCGTACCACAAATAGTAACCAACCATAATTTATCAGCAGTGTTGTGCCCCACCCAAGTGAAGCTATGATGTCCGATATATCCTGAATAACAAATTCCCCAACCTTTATATAGGTCATGATGGTCCAATTCATTGGCCTCTGCGTTCCTACGACAATAGACCATTAGATTGGTTCTTATAAGGGTAGTTCAAAGAGAAAGTATAAGTTACTCACCGAAAGTTATCAGCATAATGGATTTGAGACAGCGCATAAGAGATACCATAAACATTATCAGAGTAGACAAGTTACAAAACACATAGCTTAAAACTGACTACAGACTAAACATTTTTCGTTCCACCAAAATCACCTATATAGAGGTGCACTTAATTAAACTGAACTTAACAAAGACTTTGTAAGTTTTAGTATAATTTCATGTCTAATAATGATTATGTAAATATTTTTCTTCAAACTGTATCTATTTCAAAAGTTGGCGTCTCATGGTATCTTATTTCCCTTTACTAAATTTCAAATATGTTTAAAATATGCTACCATCTTGCCATCGATATTTATACATTATAATGATATGGGTTGTTAGATTTTAGAATAGTTTTCAGTTAGATTGAAAGAGGAAAATGAAGCCTATATTCCGCAAGATATCCTTACATATTATTTGAATGATTACGTTGCTTTAAATTACACTAAAAATTAAAGGTATTGTCTAGGGGGAAAAAAATTCAGAAATTGATTTTTGTGTTTCTTACGATCTTTAGTATCTAGAAAGACTCGGTGGAATATTGTTCTAGGTTGTCTGAAAACCACATGCATCTATGAGAGTCACGTAATCAGTTCACATATCCTGATTAAACAGTTTGTTACTCCGAGCAACAACCCATAAGCTTTTCTATTTTTATGTATCATGTTATAACAAAGTTAATGAATACATCTAAGTCACAAACACACCCTTTCATTAATTTTATTCCACTTCCAAGGTTTTCTAATTTTGGTTAAATATAATCAACCTTTTTTTTCCAAGTTTTTTTTAGATACATGCTAACTTAAGCTTTACTTCCACCAAACATTACATTCTCTTCCTCTAGAGAGAAGTGCACTATNGAGAAGCGCACTATTTTGTGGAAGGGGGGAAGAAGGGGGGAGGGTGTAATGGCGAGGGAAAGGTTCGGGTGGTTTTTCATACAGTTGGTACGCCTATAGCGAGCCCCTCAGAACCGTGCCTTAGGGAACGCTTCAAAGCTGGCGCTAGGGTTGACGACAGCGGTGGACACGATCGCCAGTTTGCATTCTCTGATAGGACGAAATGTACCTCGACAAGGGACGTACGATTCCCCCACCCCTCTCTACCCTTCAGTCCTCCACTTGTAACCCTCCCACCCAAGTTCCTAAATAGGGCCATTCCTGTCCTTCGTGCTACCCTGTCCACATTTCAGCTCTTACCAAGATGGCGGGGAAGGCGATATTAAGAGACGTTGTTTTAGAATGAGAAAAGGGAATGTACACACTGCTGAAGACAATAAAACAACCAGATTCTTAATAGGTTAATTAAGTTCTTGGGAATTTTGCCTCTTTAGTTTGGCTTATACGTTTAGCATAGCCTTTCAAGACCGTAAGTAGAACCATATATTTTCTCACCGCGTCTTACTACCCATTCTGGCTAGATTATAATGGGTTAGAGATGAGGAAGGTAGAATTTACAGAAACTGTATCAACATTTGCGTTGATGGAGAGAGGAAAATCAACCAAAGAAAAACTTGTTCCCATTCACAGGTAGACTAGATTAGATGAACATGTCACCTTAATCATTCACTGATAGAGATAAAGTTTTTACTCAGCCAAGGAGAATGAAGTACTTTTTTTTTGATCTAATGAAATCTAACTAATACATCAATGAGTAATCAAAATAACTTTTGCATCTTAAATGTCAAATTGGTATTTAGTTTTTACTTAAGGAATTGTTGAAGATACTAAAAATAGATTTATAATCTCTCCTCTAAGGTTCAATAAAACAATTTTACAAAAATAATTAATTGAATGTTGGCTTAAATGCATCAGACTGAATATTGAAATTTTGTTACCCTGCACTTAAAGTTGTTTCATCTTGGAGTGGACTGTACATTAACAGAACCATAGCAAAGCAGTAATGGAACCTAGAATTCCTGTAGACCGATGGAGGTCCGGTAGTTAGTTTGCAAGTCAGGGCCGCCATGACAATTTTAACTATAAGGCATCATGGGCGATCTTTGTTTAATTGTGCGGGACTTGAAGATTTTAGGGGCCAAACAAATAATACTGTAGAGCTGTGGAAACTAACATTTGTCTACTTGCATTGAGCTCCGACTAAAGCTCCAGCTAAACTTATGTATTGGCTTAATTATATTGACTATATTTATTTAGGTTTGAATATGTTGAATTAGATATTCTAGTCCCTTAAAATATGTTTGGTAATTAAAACTAATTTTAACTTGTTTTTTAACGTACACCCAAGCAATTTATTTTTTAAGGTTCATTTTCTTAACCGATTGATTATATAAGCACACGGGACATTAGATAGTTGATAACGTTCTGAACTAAGATAGTTATTATTATTATTATTATTAGCACCGCGTCTTACTACCCATTTGGGTTATACGCACTTACACTAATGTGTAATGGTAGGGTAATTGTGAGATGAAATGAAGGACCTACAGTTTAACGTGGAATCCGAACCACGTTGGAGGCCTGGCATTCCTCACATTCACAAGATGTCTTGTCAGTAGTGAAGGAAGGGTTTGGTAATCAGGTAAGCTAAGATAATTCATATTTAATTTAAAAACAAATTCAGAAATAGTTTCATATGAATTATATTAAATAAACTTGTTGAACCAATCTTTCAAATTTTATGATTATGCTGGCAATATCCGTTGCAAACTTATAAGATAACTAGTAACTACAATGTGTTTTAAATGTTGATTGAATGCAAATTATAAAAGATTGAGTAGTTTTTTTGATTTAAATATTTTAAAGTAAAAGATGAAAAATATACCCCCTCATTTAATTAGGTGATATTATTTCAAAGCATTGTATTTTATTTGATAATCTTGAGCTTTCAGAATTGTGTTTAAATAAAACTTCTTCTTTTCAAATTGATCCCGAACTTACTAAAAGGGTAAAAGAGATCTTTGGTAAACATCCAAACTTAATATATGTGCGAAAAAAAACCTTAGTTCTGTTTGTTTTTCTCATATTTCTTTAATGCATATCAACAACCCTCTATTTTCTTTCACCGATTCTCCTTTTTTTCCCTTATTTTTTCTTTTAAATCCTACATCTCGAGTTGCTAGCCCTCACGTTACAGGTTGTGTAAGGATCTACACGTAAATAAGACAAATCGGTTCCTCCGTTATGCGTATAAGCAAGATGTGCGTTTACACATAGTAAAACAGATGTTTTCCCTCTTCTTTTTTTCCTTGGACATTAGGACGGTTTTCGATGCATTTTAAATTTAGAAGAGAAAGAAGGGAGGGTCAACCAGTAATATGGTTCCCTTGATATTATGTATAAAGCTTTTTTTTATATTTGTATGTTTTTTTTTAATGCTACATCAGAAATACAGGCCAAATGGGTTGTGTTCCTTGACTGATTCTAGAGGTAATAATTTCATTCATGACTAGATGCATTTAAACTGTGTTGTTTTCTTTGTCTATATATTCTTAAAATATTCTCCAAACTTAAGATATGTGCAGCTATCCTGGTGATTATTAATTTTTGTACTCAAATTGATCGTTAATTTAATAGTATTTTATAATATAGCTTAAAAATATGGCTAAACAAGTGTATATGAGAAATACTGGCACTAAATTTGATCACCGTTAATAAGGAGATTGGTATTTTAACACCTACTGAATGCATATAGAGAAGTTTCCACCGTTTTCATCCCTGCCATAATATAAAATTATAGAATTTTTTTATTTGTTAACTTATTCTTCATATTAATATTTACATTATATTAATTTAATTTTGTTTTATATTTGTATAAGTTTTAAGCCTTTCTACAGGCTGACTATAACAACATTACCTAACGTTATGAATTAAAACTTAGCCCTCAACTCTTAAATGTATAAGTTGTCTCGGTGGTCTTGGGGTAAAATGCTTGCCTAATGACCCGATAGTCGTGTGTATGTGTTTCAAATCCCATCTGGGGTCAACGGATTTTTCTTTATCGACAAAAATCCGTAGCACTGCTTTATTCGGAGGGGAAGTAAAATCGTTGGTCTCGTGTCAATTGTGTCAATTGTGTCATGTAAAATAACCCTGGAAGGTAGGTGAAAATACCTTTCCCGGCAAAATTGAAAGGTCATTTCGCTCTCACTCATAAAAATTCTCGTGTGTTGGAATAATCAATTAGTTCAGAAAGTGCAAGTTATATACCTGTAAGAAGTTAATATTGGTTATATGGCTAGGTATATTTTAGTTTGGTCTAGCTTGGAAATAAGAAGTTAAAAATGAATTATGACAAATACAATATGTGGTTTATGGTATGGTTTTATGTTTACTCGTCTCTCTCTCTCTCTCTCTNNCTCGTCTCTCTCTCTCTCTCTCTCTATATATATATATATATATATATATATATATACACTTGGTAACAAATGTTTAATATTATTTTATTTTATATAACGTTTGGTGTTTCGTACTTTATTCTCACTTGGTGTGCAGTTACTCAACAATTGCCCCAAATTCATATTTCAGGGTCATCGGTAATTATAAAAAATCTTCTTTACAAACATACGAGCATATAATTTTAAGCCAAGATTAATTATTTATTATAGATGGTTTTTAAAATGTATATTTTAAAGATTGTGAGGAGGTTCACAGTTGTTATTGTTAGTATCCCTCCGAGATATTGAAAAGGCACCGATGTCCATCAGTAAAACATGGTGCCCTGGCTGATTGGCGTGACGTAATCAAGCCCTTGTCTGTTGTCCACACAAGAGAGAATAGGCCAACCTTTCTTTATTGTATGGACGTAAAAGCGGAGAGAGAATGAAGGGAAAATGGGGGGAAAAAGAGAACAAAGAAACATACTGTCCTGTGTTGTCAGACGAGGTGGAAATATGACTTGGTATCTGGTAAATGGGCTATGAGATTAAGGTAAACTTATTAAATAAATGTTATTAGCTGGGAAGGGGATAGTGGAAACTAGTGAATTTTCATAATTTTAGCTTTCACTGGACATAAATATAATTATAACTACATGTATTAATATCAACAGAACTTAATTAAAAAGAGGTGATAATTAGGAGTCTAAATGGGGGAAAACCCTCTCCATTAGACGAATGTTTTCCACACTCATTCTATATAAATGTGGCTACACTTCCTTTAACTATAACTTTCCTAATCCTTTAAACCATTAGTGTAATTAGTACATAAGCGTATAACCCAAATAAGTATAGAAGTAAAATGCGGTGCTAAAAAAAGTTTGAAAACTAAATAACTTATAAAATGTTTAAAATTTGCATTAAATTTAATTTGCTGTCTCTTTCTAAAGGTAAGTTATGTATAAAATGGTTATTTTTAAAACAAAGTAAAATTAATAATTCAGAATAAATAATATTAATAAATAGAACTAATATAGACATTAAATATAAGTGGGCCCTCCCGATTAATGGATACAAAAAGAACGTCACAAATTTCTAATAGACGTATATAATGTAATAATTTTTATTCAATGATGCCAAAACAAGTTTACCTAAGTTGGTCTTACAGTTGTTCCGTACATGATTGGTAAGTGAAGACCAAGACGGTATTACTGAGTAAAACAAATATTATAAAGTATGTAACATAAAACGTTTTTCTAAAAGAGTTTCAGATTCCAATGCAGAGTAATTATTTCGCGCACAAAGTTGATATAATATGTGCATTGATATTTGAAAGGACTAACTAATGTTATACCCAAGTAATTTCAGGGTGTCACATAGTAGATCACTGAGATGCGTTGTAGACGTTTGTAAATCCTGCATTATTTAATAAGTTGTTTGATGATATTTAATATCGTTTTCAACAAAATGTAGGTGAAAATTATTAGCAGGTCTCAGGCCAGATGAAAATTTTTAAATTTTTATTTCAAATTCGTCCAATACAAATTTCAACAACTCTTTACGCAAAAATGTGTATTTCTGAGATTAAATCAAAATTTACAAACCAAGATCTAGCCTTGCTCTATCAAATACAGTAATGTTTTGATAGGGTCACAACAAATACATTTAAGATAGTGCCGGACTGTTTCATAAGGTTTTATGTAAGTTGATACACATTTATTAAAAAACAATCTAGACTAAAAATTTGAACATTTAGTTGGTAAAAATATTCACCTTCCTTTTTTATGAAATAATTATTTTAAAAAATATCAAAGACCAATTAATAAATGATCCTGTATTTCTGTCTGTAGCTCTTCTTAGACCTAGTTTGATGGTATCATTATCTAAGGCGTCACTTTCATGTTAGACTTTACGCCGATTATAAGGAGATCGGGGTTCCTAACCCTGGGTGTTATACTGATAGTGCTTTTCCAAAATGGTTTTACACTCTCCCTCTACGCAAATGCAGGTACACTTCCTCTGAATTCAACGATCTTAATCCCTAGCTCAATTGCGTAGTTACTACACATGCGTACACCTTGATAGTAAGACGTGGTACTTAAAACAAAAACTCTTCTCAGTGTTCCTTTACGCATCATTCGAAGACGTTCTCATTTTGTTTCGCAATAGAGAGGAATAAATTTGGTGACAGACTAATATTAATATATGTTTATATATATATATATATATATATATGCCTAGCAGGATACGGCTCCTCATATAAGTCGTAAAAGAGAAGTCTCATGTAAGACAAAGATGGAGGGAGAGAGAGAGAGAGAGATGAGGCTATAAAGAGGATGATTGTGCTCCCTAACCCAATCTCATATCCTTTCCTCGATAACAACAGTTTAAAGGGGTATGAGGGGGTTAAGAGGTGGGGGTAAAGAGTAGAAAATACCCTGAGCTGCGTAAACCAGACGATCTCTCTGGATAACGTGCAACACTTCGTAACTTATACGGGCCATTCGAGTTTTATAGGAAGAAAAGAATAAGGGGGGAAAAAATACACTCTCGTAAAGTGCATCCCAAAGATTATATGAGTTTGAGTCTTGTCGAGTACTTGGTATTGTTAATAAGAATGCCGTGCGAAGTATGAGTGGTTTTAATATTTCCTTTTTTTGGGGAAAAAAAACCTTAACAAAAAGTCAGTCTTTTGTATTGAAATAAAACAAAGTTTGACACGTTACTTTGATGGAAACTCTTAATGCTACTTTTTAATATCTTCTCCCCAAGTTCTCTTCCAGGAAACCATTTTTCCTCCCACTTAGCACACAAATGTTGAAATATTTGGATTGAATTGATTGGTATAAAAATTGATTTGATTTTTGTTGTATGTATTTTCCTGCCACTTCTAATTAACCGTCCAGGCTATATAAATTTGAATTACAATAACGGGGTAGGGATGAACACGACAGAATTTTAAAGAAATATGTCCACATTTTCATGGAAGAGAGACAGACCGATATTCGAGCCCAAACTACCCATCACTGGCCCACAATATTATATGAGACTGACAATTGGTTTACCTAGCTTACCCATCATTGCAAGTAGATGTTTAAAATAAATAGTATTTGATAATTTTTATATATTCCAAAATATTCCATCTTTATGGGAAATAAGAAACAAATTTAAATGCTTACCTCTCTTAAACTGAATAGATATAAGTATCTAAGTATTTAAAATAAATTAAGTTAATAGGAAAATAGGCAATTTAAGAAGATTTTGTCTATATATAGGCCTACTGTATATATACATTATGTATAAATATATATATATTTGTAAAAATGTTTAAGTAATGATTTTGTTTTCATGCCTTTATATTATAAGGATTTTCCTGAGTCCACCTTTAATGATTGCTCATACCAAAACATATCGGATATAGACCACTACCAACCTAAACTATTTGTCGAGATATAAAGAAGAAATAAGACGATGACATAAGAACACTCTTAAGACAGAAGCAAAAAATATTTTAAAAATGGGTAGGATAAGAAGGAGATGTTACGAAATGGAGGGAGGAAGAAAGCCTTTTTAATAATGGAAGGCCTTTTTTTTATTCCTCTTTTCCTTGTAAGATGTGTTATATACTGTAGCAGCCCTCCTTCAAGAGCAATATTTCCTACTTTAAAGTTAAGTATAAGAAGGACATCCTTCCTTTCACCCCTGGCCTACTCCTACCCCATTTCCTACCCGGTCCTTCCCTTGGTCCTTCCCTTATCCTCGTGGTTATGACGAGAACAGTCATGTCCTGGCTGCAGCAGGGCGCTTTAACAACCTCATAATCCTTGGATACCATTTATAACCAGGATCAGTCTGGAAGGTTCTTATTATTTTATAACCTAGAGATATCTTCAGGGTTCTAATATTTTATTGTAAATCCATATGTTTGTAAGTCTTTATATTATTTGATTATTTAATCCATTCACTATATATCTTACAGGTGACCTGGAGGTCTAGGGAGAAGGTGTCAGACTTTTCTGCTTGGGGTCCGGGGTTGAATCCTCGGTCCCAGCACAGATTTATCTGATTGCCAAACCCTTCCTTCACCTCTGACAAGACGTGTATTAATCACAACTTGTGAATGTGTGGAATACCAGGCCTCCACCGTGGTTCGGATACCACGTTAAGCTGTGGGTCCTCCATTTCATCTCACAATCACACTACCATTACACATGAGCTTAAGTGCATATAACCCGAACGGGTAGTAATATGTGAGGATATTATTAATAATAATAATATATTTTACAAACGTGGATCCTAAACCAACGTTAGATAACTAAATGAAATTTTGTTACACTAAATTTGTCATATTAAATTAAATTCAAACAATTGTTTAAATACATTTTAAAGTTTAGTAAGGAGATATAGTATATATTATTTATAAAGATATTAACGCTTTGTGAAAATATATGAAATTATAGATTGTATCAGAGAGAGTTTTCTTAAAAACTAAACGATCTTGGAATATATACGTTAAACATGATTAGTTAAATCATAAAGGATAATGGTAAAAAATAGCCGTTATCATAAGAGCCTTTGTACCAATAAAACAAAACATATTAAAATTAAGAAACATTACATTTAAAATTAACTGGCATGTGGACAGTGGTGAAATAGATTGTTATAATGTCTATAATTTTTATATTATTAATTTAATATATTAATAAACTTAGAACTGATGATGATGTATATTAATGAAAGCAAAAAGAATAAGGAAACTATTTCAAACATGGTTTTCTATTCTTCTTGCTATTATTATTATATAAGCAATACTTCTTACTACCCTTTCGGGTTATACGCACTTACGCTAATGTGTAATGGTAGGGTGATTGTGATATGAAATGGAGGACCTACAGTTTAACGTGGAATCGAAACCACGGTGTAGGCTTGGCATTCCCCACATTCACAAGTTTTAATTAATACACGTCTTGTCAGAGGTGAAGGAAGAGTTTGGCAATCATATAAATCTATGCTGGGACCGAGGATTGAGCCCCGAACCCCCTTCACAGAATTTTGACACCTTACTCCTTGACCACCAGCTCACCCTATTCCTTATTCTTTTTGCTTTAATTAATATTACATCATCATCAGTTCTAAATTTATTAAAATAATAAGTGAATAGTAAAAAAATCATGCAAGTTATATATATTATATCTATAAGTATGACGCAGTGATATATATATATATATATATATGATCCAGTGATAAATATATACATATATATATCACCACGTCATACTATCTGCTCAGCTATACGCCAATTACACAATAAATACGTGAAACGCGAACGAGCTAAAATGTAAAAACGAGAGTTAATATATTTTTCCATCTCAAAACTAGTATATTTTGGATTTAATTATATAATTAGTATTTAAATAACACTTCAAAAAACACAAGTTTATACCAGCAAAAGACTCATTATACAAGGACAGCTCACTCGACCCAATCTTAGTGTTAGGAGAAAGCATTTGATTTTGAGTAATGGGATGAACCCAGACACAAATATAACAACTATAGACATATATTGGGATGGAACTAGTGTCTTCAAGACATTTTATTGCCATTTGCATCTTGGATTGAGGACAAAATGTGATTACTTGAAACTCTTGGCCATTGTTGTAATATACTTCATCATTTTTATTCACCTTCTTTTATGTATAGCGGCATCTTCTTTCACATCTACGAGAAGGTAGACTGTAAGAGAGGGTGGTAGAAGGTTCTAAGACCAGAAAACTAGAAAATAAAGACTTGTGATAATCCGCCACAACCTTTTCCGAGGATTATCTCTTACCTTGTTAGTTCAGTGTCGCGGTAGGAGGTTGTTCACAGTACCTTGTGAGACTTGCGAGGTTTTGTTGGGAGAAGCGTCCATCCACCAACACCATTTAAGTACCATTCTACATGAAATTGCTTCAAGTTAGAATGGGTTTATATTCATGGATAACACATGACCATTTTGTTTTTGTGTGTGTTTGAGGAACTTAAAGTGAACTATATCACCCGAGTGATTATTTCAAACTTGTAAGCTATCAAAGTTAAATATAGAACTAGCACATCACCCGGCCCCCGACCATTAATTCATCACTGTTAATCTGGTAACCCACATTTCACCAATTATACCTATTTAAATAATGCCTGGAATTGAAACCGGGACACCTTGTTCAGTAGACATATGCACTATTGAATCAGCTAAGATGTCGTCTATTAGTATTTAAATTACTCATTTTGCAGGAAGCCAATAAGCCCAGAAGTTTAATCGAGCGCTGGGCTAACCACACGGGTATAACAGATTATATAGGCCTGACATTAAGTGCATGTACCTACAGGTGAGAGTCAATATGTGTATCTATTAGTAGCGACACATACGATAATGCTAGTAATGACGTTCCTATATTGATATGAGGAATTATGCATTTTTGTGATACTGTAATTTCGATTTTATAAGATTTCTCTTTTATCAACCTAAATATAGTTGAAGTTTAAAAACACTATTTAACTTATATAAATATTAATTCACATGCGGTTTTTTAACCAAATATTTTATTTTTAATAAAATAGTTCACTTTAGTGTTTTTTCTTCTAAAATTTTCATTTCACTATATAATTATATGCTGTGGTATTTGACATATGAAACTCTTATTATATTTATGACTGATTAAATAAATATAACTTTATCGTCAACTTTTTCCATGATTGCCAGAGAAGTGATGAGAAGAGAAAAGACTTATTAGTTTTTCTATGCGCTTTTGCTACATCAAGTCCCATTTCAAATATTTTTTCCTATTTTTATTTGATCATATTTGAGATTTCTTGATATTTTATTTATATCTGTGTAGCGAGGAACGAGGAAGTGAAGGGTATTCCAACTAAAAGGAGGGAGGTAGAACAGGGTAGAAGCAGGCTTTCCTATCCCGGAACAGACGAAGTTTTCCGCATGGTGGGTGAACAATGTTCCAGATACATTTTTCATTGCTCTCCCAGGAGGAAAATGTGAGGAAAACTCAAGAGAGATAGACAGAAAAAGACGATGAAAGAGGGTAAGGGTAGGGGGAGAATCTGCACTTATACGTTGTTTAAATTATTCTGTTCATGTTGGTCTTAATTTTTTTTATAACTTCAAAATTGAAAATCCAAACTGTTTTGAATTATATTTTATTGAAGTGTAAAATTAAGGATAAGCTTTACTTCCCACTGCAGTTTTTTGTAGTGTTTTTTAAGTTACACATTCTGTGCGTCTTTCATTTAAAGTATTTTAATATTTGTTAGTTTCTCAAGTAGATGATATGAGGTGACCTTACCCACTAGGGTCACATTATTCTAAGTTGAAAACTGATACTAAATCATTACTTTCATGGTATTAAGCCGAGTCTGTCAGCTACCATGGTAATACACCGTGAGTAATGAAGTTGTTAAAAGATGAAAGCCAATAATCTCTCTTCACACGGTGAGAATGTTTTGGTTAATTCTTTCCAGCTGAACGACACTGGCTCTCCTTTACTACCTTAAGTTTGTTGCAACTATTCTAAAAAATTCAATTAAGGGAATAATAACAACCCAGAAACGTTAATTGAATCCAAGGAGTTTGATTCGGTGAAGCAATACTCTACCATTGATTTAGACTGTTTCATCTCGTATATAGTTATTTGTATTATGTTGAGTATAATTTTGATTGTGGACAACTCTAATTTGATCAGTTACCACAAATTAGACTACTACAATACAACGAGTGAAGGAGGGCCCTGAATACGAGACGAACCAATATATATCAGTGGTAGAGTTTGTGTGTTCAAAACCTAAGGTCCCAGGCTTGACTCCCGTTTCCAAGTTAAATTTTTTCTCTTAATTGAGTTTGATTTCCCCATCGGACTGATATTGTGGGCCTGCCTCTTGGTCTAGTGGCCAGAATCACTGCATACTAATCTAGAAAACCTGGGCTCGAATCGCGTTGATCTAATAGGTAAATTTAAACTGTTCCAATGGGTTCCATGGTTTGGTTAATTAGGCTTCAACTTATACTTGCACCACATAATCATAATCATAATCATAATAATCATTATTATCACATTGGGCTGAAGTAATTGCACCTACATAGTGGTGGACCAGCCCTTGAAGACGGCTTCATATCCACCACTTCCGGTAGAAGATCACACCCGGGTGGAATACGTTAAAAAAAAAGTGGACAATTATTACGTATCAGTTAGTGATAAATGTTAATTCTACACCATAATTAAATAAATATTATTAATTGGTTTGTCCGTTTTCTTAGTTTGATTAGCATATTAATTGTCGTTTATCTTAAGTTATAGTCGTACATTGAAGTAACACAAATCATAAGGGCTAACCTATAGTACTAAAACTATTGTTTATTTTTTTTGTGATTTTTTATTTCTATTTTTCAAGTCCAAATTTGTTTATAATATAATTTTAGAAGTCACAAATAAATAAATAATTTCAATTTAATTGTGAAAAAAATATCGACTTATGAGAAACGATTTAGAAGGGGTTAAAATAGGGTTAGGAACGGGTTGTACTGTTTGACATCCCGGTAATTGTAGCAAGCTAGGGAATATTGTGTGTGACGATTAGGAAGAAAAGGTTGTGGTGGGCGTGCATTATAGTTTGATAAGTGCAATCGTTTGAAGAATGGTCAATATTTTTGATGAGTTTGACAGTGCTTTGAAGGGGTAGAAGAGGGATATGCGTGGTAGGTGAGGGGGAGGTGACAGGGAGGAAAACGAATTGATTTATTACAAAAATGACAATCTATATCGGTGATTGTCTCATATTTGGGACAGAAGGGGATTTTATGCTACATTCTAACTTTAGTGCAATAGATTTTCGAAAACTATAGATAATACTGAGAATTTTCTCGTATTTTCCCAAATATTGACGAAACGTTTTTTGATGGTATATACCTATAGCAAGTACTTAGTCGAATTATTGGTTGATTCCTAAAAATATTATATGGGCAAAAAATATTGCTTCGAATTCCTGAAAATAATTTATTATTATGTTTAGTTTATTACCTATATTGTCTGCCATTTGTCTTGATTTTCTTTTTTAGGATAATCTCTTATTACTAATAATTATTTTTAACGGATTATTAATTTAATTAACAAACACAACAATCACTTATATCTAGAGTTATATCTTTATACATTTTCAACAATAGATAATTTCTATTGGCTTGTAATCCAAAATTTTACTTTTTACAACCTTTGTATAAAAGACATTAGAGCTTTGTTTTATTAAATGTCCTCTTGTTTAATTCAATATTTAGTCTGGTTAAATTTGTGATAACTATCATTTTATTAGAGGAGTTATATGTAACAATTGTATCCTTCTAATTGGAAATGAGTGTGCAATCATTTCTTATTTTAAAATATAAGTTTTTAGTACCAGTAGTATTTTAGATATTTTTCCAACAAGGTTTGAATAAGAATATTATGAAAACAAATAACTAATCCCATTAAATATTAGCTCACGAGTAATATAACAATATTGAAAAATAAATCTTCTTACATTGGTCCAATATGGGCATATATATTTATAATAAATTATAAATATTTATATCAAATTAATAGTTATATTACTCAAATAGAATTCTATTGAAGATTACAAATATGTGAAATCATCTTTTAACGTTTGGTCGGGTGAGTAGGTAAGAACATATTTCAAGTATAGTTTTAACACGCTCTGCTTACACCCCCAATTCCCCATGGCATGCCAATATCATGTTATGGTTATTAATGGATGTACATACATTAATAATTAACTGAGATTTTTAGATCCCACGAAAACTCTGACAATCTAAGAAGGAAATAACCCAAGAGGTTTTACTTTTTTTTTTATTTATTCAGTGTTTGCTGGCCCGGTATCTTACAATCTTTAAATCCGGGCCGTTTTTTCACATAGCTTTCACTATGTTACTATGTTACATTTTTTGTTTGGTGTGCCCTTTAAAGTTCCCCTTATGTTATTTATGAAATAACAACAAAATAGTAAGACGTCAGTAACAGCCAGCCTATTGTCATCGGCCGTCACACCACCCATATTCCTTCATCTGCTCCTTCCTTACCTGCAACAGTGTTAAAAAAAAATGTTCCCACAGCAAGATTTGACTACATTTTTACTTTCTCGCTCTCTTACTGGTATAGAAAGTATAGTGATCGTCAAAAAAAATCGGACTCGAGATTATGATCAATATCGACGTTTCATGACCCCCCCGAATCCAAAAAAGTTGTTTTTGAATGTCCGTCTGTCTATCTGTACCTCCGGTTAGAGCCTAAAATATTTTACCAATCAGGCGAAAGCTTGGTATATAGGGTTTACATAGGGCTGCACCAATGGATTTTTATAATTGAATATCTAACCATAAAATTGAGGGTAATTTACTGAAGGGCAAAAAGAGAAAAAGCTGATTTTCTCAAAATCAGCTCAAACGATTATGATTAAACTTCATTTATAAATATTCCAAACAAAATGGCTACTCTCAATATTTCGGAATAATGACTTTAACGGTTCCGGTCTGATGCGTAAATTCTTATTTATGCTCTAACGATTTTGATTAAAATTTGTATCTATGCGTAAATTAAGATCACAAATAAAATGATATTTTCATTTTCCCATGAATATGAATTTAAGGTACTTTACAGAAGCTGAAATTTCCGTATATTCGCAATTATTTAGGATACTAAATAACATATCATTGCAAATTGTAGTATTATTTAAAATAAAATAAAAATTATTTGAAATATATTTTTATAAATCCAACAGTTTATGAGACATTCTCAACTATATTAATACAATTTTGTGAGCTTCAGTTGTACAGAGATACTACTTAAGTTTCAACGCAATAATTATCCAATGCTATATAGAGAGTAATTATATATAAGTAATCTCTAAATATTTATGTTATATTTCCTAAAACCTCTTAGGAGAAATTTTCGTACAACAATGATATATTTCCATTTTAGACTCAATAGTCAATATTTACATTTTGTATTGGTCAAAATGTATAAATGAAGAATTTAATAGCAATGTGATGACCTAAAGATGTGCAACAACTAATAAAATGTCAAAAATTCTAACCGGAAGTAGAAATTTTAATACAAAGTGTTGACCCCTGTAGACCCAATAGCGATCTTTTTTTTTATGGTCTAAACATACAATGAGGACATTATTTCTTTAAAAATAAAATTTAAACTTGGAATAAAAAAAAGTTTTACACAAGTATAGTGCAATTTATGCTTGGGTTTGCTAGTGTATATTATTTCATTTCACATATATTACTAGTTTTGAGTAAATAGCTCCATTTTCAAACGATAGAGTGAGAAAGTTACGTACCATTTATTTAACTTGTTGAAGGATGTAATCAACTATATTTAATATTACTTCTCCCAGGGGCGTAGTTCATTTTTGAATTCAATAAAATTAAATGTTTCGCGATAGTTACATAAATAAAACCGTTCAGAATAAATTTTTATATAACTAGTTGTAAACATAAATAACCAAAGTTTCATTTTAAAAGTATTTCTTTGTGGCTTACTGGTGAGTAAAAATAATGTAAACACTGAAAATTATCTGAAAACAATTAGTAAAAAAAAGGTTATCAAATAAAAGTCGTTACAAGGAATAACCGAAAATTTCTTTTTCCATCACATCTTGGGCTATTCGCATTTTATGTACTACTGTAATTAAGCTAATATGTTATGAATTCGATGGTTGAGCTTAGAGGAAGTGTACTAACATTTACGTGGAGGAGCAATGAAAAAGAATTTAGTAAAAAAACAGATTATGTAAACCTACCAGGATTTGAAACTGTCATCGGCAGTTAAGTCTATTGTGAAAGTGGCATCTTAGAACATTCGACCACCAAAGTGGTTTTGAAAATTATTGAATTATAATACCAATAATGTCATCACATTAAACAATAATTGAAGCTTTATAAACATGTACAAATCCTCTCATGGCCCTGAAAGATAACAAACGTATGCGGCATACACAAGAACTGTCTCTCAGCCTACCAAACACTATGCACTCTCTCCCTAAGTCCTATAACCTCAACCCTCTACCACTTTTTTTTTCTTTTTAATTTTGGTGTGGTGCTGTGAAGCAATTCCGTCCCATACCCCCCACCTCACTCAAGCTTGTTGCCACCTCTTCCTTCTCAGGCTTGTTTAAATTCTGTCGTCGTACAGAGAAGCTAGGGGCACGGCATTGCTACTACACATTTGAGTCTCCTATCCCCGTTTCCCCACATCCACACGACCCTACTACTCGCTCTGCCCTTCTTCATGAAGTCCCATGACCCGGTTTGCTCCCCTAACCCCCTACTCTACAACTACCCTACACCCTATGACCCCTTACCAGAGGACAAACGCGACTGAATCTTAATATAAGGGTCTTCATAAACTCCCAGGCGCCGTATTTAGACAGGCACCAAATAGAGAGAGAAAGAGGAAGTGAACGAAAGAGAAAAGGAAATAGACAAAATGAGACTTTGGTGTTTATGTGCACTCTTCTTTATGTCAAAAAATTTGGAACAAGTATTTCACTTTTTATTATTTCCAACCGGGTATAGGGGGGAGCAAGAAGAGTGTGTTCTACCTTAATAAAAAGTGTAATATTGATGACATTTTAGGAATGGCTTTGGAGTATTACTTTTTAATGTGCTTTATGTAAATAATGTTTTTTATAGTTTCATATGTATCACGGGTTTTACCGTAACCTTATTACCAGCATGCATTTATTTAATTAAATCTATGATACTATTATAGAACTGAAGAAGATCAATATCATTAATAATCAATAGTTTAGTGAATAACGACCGTAACCCGATTCACTGGCCTAATGGTCCAAGATTCTGATGACAAGGATATTGGGTTTAAAATTCTGGTTAGGTAAAGTGAGGGAGTGTTTATTCTAAATGGTTTTCAACTCTCATTCCACGCTAATGTTGTTGGAATACCTCTAAAATGCTTCAATCCTCATCCCTACCCTACTAGACTAATTATAATATATTAGTGTAGAACCTAAACAGGTAGTAGGACGCAGTTGTAAAAAAAATTAAGGAATAACAATAATAATTATTGTTGTGAGATGATTTCATAAATAATTATTCTTTTTTATTTATATCCCATGTATTGAACAATATTCGCCACTATGAGCTCTCGTAATGACTTTCCCATAAAACTCAAATATCAATCAACGGTGTCACATATAACCTAGTAAAATAGTTTGGTTGGTCATTTTTACTATTTAATAATGAGGTCAATGAACACTTGTTCAATTAAAAAGAATGTTTTTAAGGACTTAAAATCATTTATTGTATCTTCAGAATAATAAAATAATAAAACACAACTCAATACATTGCACTGTCTATGATTTCTCAAATTTTATGTTAATATTGATAATTATGTTCATTTATCCTTTCATTATCAATTCCTGTTAAAATAGTTGTAAAAATAAATATTAATAGATACTACAATTTTAATTGAAAATATATGGTTTTAAGAAATACTTAAATTTATATTATTTGTTATTGGCTTCTTCCTAAATATGTTTTCTTATTTGCTATATTTATAGGACGTAGGTTTGTTATTATTTTATTTTGATGTTATTTGCTACGTGTTTTTCGTTAGATATCAAATATAATAATATAATAAATATCAAATCAAATAATTTCAAATGCCATAGATTAAAATATAACATACATACCTAACTACGCCATTCCCATACGGGCTAGGCAAAAAAAATGTGCATATATATTTTTAAAAAACTCTGTACGTTCTTCCCTATCCGTACATACATCTTTCGCTTCAACAACATCCATATGTAGAGTCATACATGCTCTTTTATTCTTTAAAATCTGAATGTTTCTCTTTTTCACACATTTACCTACAGCATTTAGCCACGTCTTACATGGCCTAACCCTTTATTTTTGATCCACACACACACACACACTGTACTATCATATATTTGCCTCGTCACTCGAGCCACACTCATCCTCTCAACATGCCCAAAACCAACGCAAAACACTTCTTCCACATTGACCTATTGGATTCCCTTACAACTATCGTCTTACTTTAATACCAGGATTATAATTCTATTTTAAATATGAGACAAAGTGATATCGGCCCGTACTCGGATTGCTTGTAAATGATCATATGTTACTTATAAAATAATATCTACTCAGCTCTTTGATGTTTTAAAGAATAGAAGGATATACAAACTTATACAATTCAGATAAATACTTACACCATTTATTTTACCAAATTGGCCTTGCCATTCATAACTTTTTGGATAGTGAAAATTATTTTTATTAAATAATATGCACGAATGAAAACTCACTTAGAGTTATGTTAAAACATTTTAGAGGTGGATGGATCCAAACTAAGGTTTCTAGTAAAACTTTAGTTTTATTCTACAAAAGACATAAAGTAATGTACTCGTAATATTTTTCATAAGTTTGTATGACTAATCAAATTCTAACCCTGTAATTAGAAGTAAGTACAAACGGAGATTTTCTAAGTCAATGATGATTAAAACCTTTATTTATATAGTTGCGTTTTTAGAAGTGCATTTTAAATGAACAAAATTTAGAGATAAACCCAATAAATTTCATAAACTCTTCTAAGGTTCTGTTGAAAATAGGTTCATCGACACTGCTAAATGTTTATTTTTCATTGGAATTAAAATTATGTTTCTTTCATTATTTATATTGTCTTTGTTATAATCTCGTTAAATAATTGTGCTCTAGATATAAGTGGGAAAGTTTCGTCAGTAAACTTTCACATTAGAGGAATACGGATAACATTGTCAGGCTTAAACAAAGTTTGAGAGCAGCGAAACTTGATTATCGAATTATCCATGTGTTAAATCAACGTTGACAAGGCAAAAGTTTGGGCATAGGTAATTTCATTATTGGGACAGCTTACTGTTTACTATGAAAACCTGCATTGCAATTAGCTTGATCGAAAAAATTGTACACTACTTAACAATATTGTATTTTTTGAAATAAAACGCTCGTTGACATGATTCTTTCACGTTCGCCCCCTCCTCGTCCCCTCACCCAACTAAACCCTAAGCTTCTCTCTACATAATGAACTTCACTTTACGCTTATGTGCTTAATTTGATCCATTATTTTAGTTTTACAAATAGCTTTATATCAACACTATGTGAGTTATTTGTTTGAGTTTAATCTACAATAATAAATCATGGTAGCTATATTATTTATGTATCTCGTCAAATACATCTTCTATTAATTTTAATTTCACAACTTAATTGTTTGAATAATAATTTAATTCTTACAATATATCTTCAGAAGTTACTCTCACGAATATATTTTATTATTATAACAAGTTGTACTAACCAAATGTGTGAATGATAGCCAGAAATGAAAGACGTGAAAGAAAATGACCAATATATTAATTTTTATAGGCAGAAAATATATTGAAAGCTCGTACTCAAATATATTTTATCTTGTCTAGATCAATAGAACTTCTTCCTGCTGATTTAAGTGCTTCGTGTTCTCATCCAACACACTGGTACTAAAGCGCACAAATACACCGATATAATTTTTGTATTCCAAAAACTTTGATAAAAGCTACAATGTACGATACGGGTTTTAACTCAACTTCACGTATATCTAAGATTTTGTCAATAAGATTAGGCCTATGTATTTTTCTTCTCACATCTGAATATAATGGGCGTTGATTAATGTAGACACAAATAATTAATTATTTTTGGTAAAGCATATTATAATATTTGAGCAACAAACAGGAAAAAGACTATCAAAGCAAACGTGTAAATCCTAACATCATACTCGTTAAATATAAATAATACATTATATTAAAATGCATTATTTTACTAGTTCTAAAAAGTTGTTTTAATTAAGGATAAAACCAGCATATATATGATGTACTGTAACCAGTAGGACTCCCTTCAGCGGTAGAAAAGGGTCACAAAAACAATTAAAAAGCTCACACAAACATTGTGTCTAATTTGACATTGATTCCGATATGTAGTCATGTTCGTACTCCTGTAATGTGGAGCTGCTCAATATTATAAGAAGTGCTCAAAATGGCTACCCTCAGCCTGAATGGAAGCTCAATTAGGACACATGTTTGTATTAACTTTTTTCCCATTATTATTGAGTCTCCTATTCACCGCTAAAGTGAGTCCAAAGTGCTACGGTACACTCTGTATATAATTTTTTTTTGAAGTGACTATATATTTGAACATTCGTTAAAATGAAGATACCAACTAAATTAGAACAAAAAACTATTTTATTATTACTTTCTATTTTTAAAAGCTATTATGTCAAAAAATAACTTTTCTAAATTATGTTTATTATCATTTATTAAAATTGTATCCATCTCATAAACATGATATCATTTTATATTTGCTCTGCTATTTGCTATTTTTAATAATTCTTGTGTAAAAATTGTTAGACATTTAAACAATTAATAGGTGACCTATATTTTGTTTTCTATTATATTTAACTATGATTGACTAAGGTTTTAAATTAATCAAAAGTCTAAGATTTTTTTAGAAATTTATCACCATTAACTACTTTTTCTTCAAATTATTGATTATTGTAAATAATGAAAAGGGACGACATTTTTGAAACGATTTAATTTCCTTGAATGAAGCTAGAGTATTATTGTGTGCTTTTTTTTTAAAAACGAAACTTATATAAGGAAACGTATTTATCTCGGGCTTACTGTTTTGTCGACAAAAGCTTTTACTCATTATATTAATTAGTACCATCTTCAAACTCGCACATGTTAATTTAATAGCTAAAATAAACCCATGACAGCTTCTACTAAAACGGCAACTCCCTTTGAGATAATTCTACGGCGATAATAAGAG
>CABFOW010000027.1:183653-210795 GCA_902141385.1 Timema californicum
ATGTATACAATTTACCAACCTATTATATAATGAGCCTAGAACACGGATACAAGGGGGAGGGGTTTACACTTTCAACTCAGTTACACCCAAATAGTTTATTACGTCATTCTGACACACTTGGTAGGTTTTCCCAGCCGCTGATTGGACGCTTCGTAGTAGCCCGGCCGTATTCTGATTTCTCTACCAATGTGAAGGCATGGAAGTTCGGCGTGGCATCTTCATATCCCTCCGCCAGACGGCAAACCAGGTTCAGTTAGTTTGGCAGAGGGAGGTCTAGTAAACATCGGCTAGTTTATTTTCAATGATCGGGTGGAGTAGACCGTCGATCCGTCCTTCGAGATGTTGTTGTCCAACTCTTGTTTAGTAGTGCGTTTGACTCGCAAGCGGCGTAGCCAAGGAATCTGGACGAAGGTACGTTTGAACAGTTACTTAATTTCACTGTTTATAATGGATTTTGAATGTTTGCTTTGAATACTGGTTGGGGCTGGATAGGGCTATAATAGAGAATAATACTATTATAGATTTAATTTGAAGGTATTCTGGGGGTGGGTAGTACGTCTCTTGGCAATTTACTTGGTGATGTTAGGTTAGGTGGGGAGTCATTGTACAATACAAGGCTTGTATTGTTACAAGAGGGTGAATATAGTAGATTTCTGGTAGAAAGACGATAATAAGAGGATGAATATAGTATATTTCTGGTAGAAAGAAGCTTAATAAAATACAAACATATTTTTTTAGTAAAAACTAACTCCATTTCATAGGTACAGGATATTGATAAAGTAAGAGCTAGTTGTTATGATAACAATCGATAGAGACCCGATAAGCCGTCATTATTAGAGTATAACAAAAATAAACGATTTTTTTTTAGCACCGCGTCTTACTTTCCGTTTGTGATATACGTCTGTGTACTACATTACATTAATAATAATAATTTTAGTAATAATAATAATAATAATAGTATTAATGTCTTTATTTGGGCGAAGCTAAGGCCAGAACATTTTCTTGCACTTAACCCTTTAGTAAAAATGAATATTAATTAAATACTTACGTGCTAAGAACTAATTTACATCATTTATAATTTATAATATAACGGGTACAAAAAATATTATTAATAATAAAACAATTGACCGCATACATAATTGTTAATGTAGAACATAGTAAATTAAATGAGTAAAGTATAACTAAATAAAGGAGAGAGAAAGAAAACAAAAAGAAACACTATCAATCCACACACGCACATACACATGACATTTACAACGTATAATAATCTATGTCTAAACATGTTGGAGATAGCAATTAATAATTATAAAAGAAAACAATTTTGATGAAATATAAAAGCTATATAAGCATTTATATAATAATAATAATAATCATAATAATTTTATTTCACACATACACACATTCTCTATATCCCTCCATTTTCCCTCGCATCAACGAATGAGAGACTGCTCACATACCTTGAGCAAGCTTACACTCAAATGATTTTAATGCCAATGTGTTAGAGATAAGTAAGGTTGGATTTAGGGGAAGTGTATCCGTATTTGCATAGAGATAGAGTAATCCACTCTTAAATGGGCGAGCTTTATATATTAGATTCCCTCATCCATATCCCTCATCTTAATTTGTTAATAATCATAGTGGTGAATTTGATCATATTTTGATATTAATACCCCATAAAACTCCTAAAAATACCGTTGATCCAATTTAACCAGGTAGTAGCTTACTTACATATGATAGTACTGAAATCGCTCATCCTTAAATAAAATAACCCGTATATCTAGACACATTATTCAGGGCATTAGTCCTGTCTGATCTGGTGGGTGAAATGAGGTGTTTTATCAAATATGCTTTCTCGCGTGAATATCAATACTTTCTTCAAAATTATGTATCATCAACGTCCTTATGCGGATAGTCGCTAAGCCGGTAATGAGACGTAGTGCAATTATATATATATATGACATATATGTCATACGTGTGTGTTACGTATGGGCCAATATGTGTTACATATTATATATTACATATACATGCATGGTACAAATACATCATATACATATTACCCCAGTTATTTGCGGTTTTTTTAGCACTTCTCACAACCTTAGGTTAAGTACATAGTAACACAGCTCGGTCCATAAATCAAGGGTGGTGTACGCACTCTGTAGTAATTAGCGCCTCAACCATGTCGCAAACATTTCAGTAGTGAGTGTACCAACTCTCATCAGCTGTTAGTGACAGATAGTACCCCTACCGGCCCCTCCTCCCCCCCACTCTCCCTTTCCCTCATTTCCTATTGCCGGTACCTCCCCATAGACACGGGTTTGTCACATATATAATGTCAACAGCTGCTACTCCCGGGGCTTATAAGCAGTAATGTATTGTCTATTGATACAACAACCTTGTGCGTGCATGCAAGCCACAAAGCATATTGGGGCGGGAGGGGGGGGTTGTAGTTTCAGAGACAAGCTTGAAAGGTTCCCCCTCTCTCTCACCACCCCCTATCAAACCCCCTCTCCAAAGCTGGCTAGAGGGCTATAGTAATAATAATAATAATAATATTTTGTTCTCACACACACACACCATAGTGGTATTTAATCTATATGTGTCCACGTTCAGAAACTTAATAAGAAGATGGTACTATGTTTTGAAATAAGACTAATAGACCTAATTTAATAAAATCGATGCCGGGTATATATTCACACATTACCAATAGCGAGTGGTCTGAACATGTGGACACGCGGGATAAGATATCAGTCTCATCCAGTTTGGTATGGTTTCCGGTAAAAAATTTTACGCAGTCGTGGCTTGTGACGTACTGAGCAGGTAGAATAACTGTGTTAGTGAAGGTGTCGTTTGGAGCGTTAAAACGGTGTTTTGGGGAATGACTAGGGAAGGGGCTAATTAGATAAGAATTTGTTTGCGAATACTAAATCCAAACAAATAGTGATAATTGGGGGTTAACATATTTTGGTAAAATCTTCAGACCATTGAATCCAAAAGGAAAGGGGATGTATTTGTAAAGGTTTTTAATTAAATATTGTAGTATTAACATATGGATACAAAGCTATTGACTCACCTGTCAAGCACTGTATTCTATATGCGAGTGTGATAACTGATAAGAGAACTAGAATCACTGTTTTATTCGTAACTAATTTGATAAATATTAACGTACTCATATGAAATTTCTGAAAATGTTCCGTATAAAAGGAAGGTAACATTTCCCACTAATTTTTCCATTACACAACTCCAGTAAACAATCATAGAACTATAAAGTTGAATAAATATTGTTTAAAATTATGAACCTATACGCACATGTAAAATGTGTTAGATAATATCCAGGATCGATACGGGTTATCTTTCACACATAAAACCTAAAGAACCACTCGGTCACGTTGACGAGCTTATAGAACGTATTAAAAGTCGATACACGAATGAACGTGTTTCACACCCTGTTGCTAACAGAGCAAATTTATCACGTCTGTTCCTCCTTCCCGTCACGAGTTTGTGTCTAGGAGAAGATGTGTGTGTGTGTGTGTTCGGGCGCGTCACGGCCGATTAATCACTCGGGGACTGTGAAATATTAAACCCGAGAAGCCGCTAACTGGATTATGACGGAGATCGTTCATTTCTCCTTCTTTCCTCTCGGATAAAACCTTCATCCCTTCTTTCCCTCGCCCAGAGTACGCCACTCTTGCTGAGCCTTTCTTTCGCCCGTGAACTAGTGACGTCACATATGTTAAAGAAAGTGTGTTGTCTGTGCACCGCTTCCTACTACACCTGTGGGCTATCAGCGTACTAGAACCAATGGGATAGGGGATGAAAAAAAATAATAAATTTAGTAAAAGTGTGGATAAAATGGGAAACTATTTTGAAAGAACTGTCTTAATACACTAAGCCTGTACTTGAACCCCAAGCTATTTGTCCTCAGAAAACCAGACCAGAAGAGACTAATACTTTTAACCACGTGTACACTGGTGTGGGCCTTAAGAAAGTTAAAAAAAAACAATGTATTTTTTATCAATAGATATACTTTTGTAGGATAAAGCACTTAATGTCACACATCATATGAAGATAATTTCCAGCCACATCTTAGCTCAGTCAGTAGTAAGCTTCCTCAGGAGCTAAGAACACTGAATTGTATTCCCGATATGGCCAAAATTCATAAATGGTTAGAAAGGAGATCTACCCTTTCACAGTTATGAATTTATATCTGTGGAGGGAGTGTGTTATAGTTATATATATATAAGTTTGTTTTAAATTGTGTGCTACAAGTGTACCCTCAAATGTTACTTCCTGACGTCAGAAAGAAACACATTTTATAACTTCTATCAACTATGAGTGTGTTTACTAAATTAAAATATCTGGAATAGACAACAAACAATGTAGTTATTTTGAAAAATAATAATTAAATATTATTTATTTAGATTATTTAATTGCTAATAAATTAAAATATGATATTTAGGTTGCTATTTATAAACGATGACAGTCAAAATGAAACGTGTGTCAAGTTTTGTGTATCAAACCTCAACTCTAGTGATCATGAGGGATATCGCCATGACACATAGCCTTACGTATTACTTCGTAGTATTTTATTTTCATATTTTGCTATTTTTATTGCTAAAATAAAGTATTACTAAGCAATTTATCAGAGGTTTAAGTATGTTTGATAAATATACTCAGATTATCGTGAATAGAGAAGGAAAACCCCCTATGAAGACCATATGATAAGTCCAACCTTATTTACAAGACAGAGACTAGTAAACGTTAAGTGAGTTTCATATTTATTTGTACTATATCTAGCCTACTAATCACGATTCGGCCAGGAGTATTTGTGAATAATTATGAATACCTTTGGAGAGTGCCAATCAAACCAGCCGTGTCTCAAGACAGGATAAAGTGAGAAACGGCAGAATGACGTCGAAACGAGATCTAACACCAAGGAGAACGACTAGAGAATAGAAAGGGGCTTGGAGGTAGAAGCGTCCACAATACAATTTAATGAGTGAAAACATAGAGTTGAGGAATAATCCTCTATTATAACACCAATTCAATCTGATGTCAATTTGATGTCAATGAGCGAGATGATTGACATGTAAACTACAGCGGTATGGACTGAAAAACAAATGACTAAAGAAACAGTTCATTTTTGAACCTAAAGGACAATACCATGAGCTGCAGGAGGTTCAACAGGATATTCGAGAGCGTATACAGGGACGGTGTACCCTTATGAACGTTTATAAGTTATTATAACAAACGGTACTGGTACAGCCTATATATAAAGAATCTCTGGTTGAAATACAAACAAGTTCAATAATTTGATTCACATTACATCAGTAAGACAGGGAAATAGATAAATTAATTGTGAGCAACAAAGTGTCGAAATAATATTTTTGAGGCAAGTCGATAAATATAATATCCAAAGTAAGGATTTTCGGGTGAATGAATGCAATGCAATAGGATGACCAATATACGTCAAGGAGCAAACGATAAATTACAAGAGAAATTCCACGTGAATTATGTCCCAAGAGAGAATAATAGTATTTTTTTAAATAAATCTTTAGGTAACGTGAAGGAAAGTCAATTTTAGAAAATAAGAGAGGATAAAATAATAACATTTAATTGCATCAATACAACAGCAGATATCCATGATGGTGGGAATGTAAATAGTTTGAATGGAGTTCCAGTTAAAGAAGACTAGTCAAGGACTAGATTAATAAGCTTTGTTAAGGAAATACAACATTTACTACCACCCTCACTAAGAATAACAGAAACAGGCGAGAAAGAATAACTAGAATTCAAAAATCGGATAGCTAGACGGAATCGAAGAAGGGAAAGGAAGCTCTAAGACTCAATACTCCTGCCAAATATAAAACAAGTCAGTGGGTTTGATTAGGGCATATCACTTATCACCTACTCTCTCCAAGAAGATTGATAAGTTATTTGTACTTTGCCTAGGGCCAAATCAAGCCTTGTCAATTGCGAGTTCATGTACATATGGGACTCATGAACCTAATACACAATTAAAAACATTTGGCACATTCTATTCGAGTAATCTCAAGAAATATGTTAAGCAGGAACAGTAACCACTGGTAGAAGTGAAGTGAATAATGGGACATGGTTTTGACCGGAGGCACCAGTTTGACGCCAGAAACTTACCTAGTAAGAAATAGAAAATAAAAATTTAATGCCAATGTGAAATATCCAAATAATTGAGCTGATCTGACGATGATCATTATGTAATTTGTTCTTTTCTGGCGTAAATGGTGTTATATAACTCAAGATATATTTATTGTAATGCATGGTTTTTGTTTTAACTAGTTAGGTGAACGTAGGTAAAGACGGCTGTTATCATTATTTGGGGGAAACAAGGGGTCAGCAAGGATAAGTGAGCACAAGGTGTAAGGAATTTCCTGCGGACTTTAGGTTGTTGTTTCGCTGACTAGTTAGAGGAATAAACTGAGTAAAGTTGATGAACTAATCCTTTGTAGACTTCAGTGTGTAAATGTTATGTCCATTATATTGAAATGTATGTGTCATTGTAAAGGATATACGCACGTCTTTATGATGATCAGGATGTGAAGGTTTGACTTCTAATCACGATGTGTAGGGATCCCGCTTCTCACTAACCAAAAATATGTAACGTTTACGGCGAACTTCCATATTTAATCATCCAATTCTGACACTAAAATATAAGGCTAGGCCGACATTATACTACTATCTGACACAAAATACAAGAGACTGCTGGCTAGAATTCTGTAAGTGAGAGGTCTAATCAGGTAGCTTAGAATAAAGTGAGGCACATCACACTACTATAGGTGTATTCGGGAAAGAATCTGCCTTCATATATTGTGGTCACAATGACTAGTGTCGTTCACCCTTCCCCGGACAACATTATCATCACGTGTCATCGCCCAGGATATATCACTTTCCTTGGCAGCAGTGGGATTACAACTCTCTAACTACTGTCTTAACCATTGTTTAACCAATGCCTAACCAATTTCTTAGTCATGGTTACGCTCATGGCACGCGAGGCACGCCATCAATAAACGGACTCATCTTAATACACAATTGACAACTGTCTAGAACCAACCGAATGAATCAACTGTCCAAACCAACTGTCCAAAACTCTGTTATAGGATACATACTAGCTAGAATCTGCCAACTAGGAGATTCCAATGAAGGCATTAAGAACCAATCAATGGCCTAAATTCACGTCACCAAAACCACGTGATGCTTTAACATCGCTTCTCACAGATTCGATGTTTTCTCGCTGGAATCAGCAGTTATGGGCCTACGTGTGGATTGCACAGGAAATATCTCAAATATCAGATTCTTGAGTCTACACTTACAAGCTGACAGGTGATATAGGAATTTATAATAGATATCAAACATCATGAGAATAAATCACTGAGTTGAAAGAGGTCTAATCAGGTAGCTTAGAATAAAGTGAGGCACATCACACTACTATAGGTGTATTCGGGAAAGAATCTGCCTTCATACATTGTGGTCGCAATGACTAGTGTCGTTCACCCTTCCCCGGACAACATTATCATCACGTGTCATCGCCCAGGATATATTACTTTCCTTGGCAGCAGTGGGATCACAACTCTCTAACTACTGTCTTAACCATTGTTTAACCAATGCCTAACCAATTTCTTAATCATGGTTACGCTCATGGCACGTGAGGCACGCCATCAATAAACGGACTCATCTTAATACACAATTGACAACTGTCTAGAACCAACCGAACGAATCAACTGTCCACACCAATTGTCCAAAACTCTGTTCTAGGATACATACTAGCTAGAATCTGCCAACTAGGAGATTCCAATGAAGGCATTAAGCACCAATCAATGGCCTAAATTCACGTCACCAAAACCACGCGATGCTTTAACATCGCTTCTCACAGATTCGACGTTTTCTCGCTGGAATCAGCAGTTATGGGCCTACGTGTGGATTGCACAGGAAATATCTCAAATTTCAGATACTTGAGTCTACACTTACAAGCTGACAGGTGATATAGGAATTTATAATAGATATCAAACATCTTGAGAATAAATCACTGAGTTGAGAGCGTCACAGTCACTATGTCACTATCATAGGAGTGATAGAAGAAGAGTAAGTAAATAAATGTACAAATATTGTGTTTGTTGAGGGAAGCAGTTGTCCCGGGCAAAAGTTTCACCATAAATCTAATCAGTAGAAATTGTAATAGATATTCTTAAACAATAAATTTGTATATATATATATATATATATTTGTGTATTTATATATATATATTTATTTGTATATATATATATATATATCTGTATATATATATATATATCTGTATATATATATATATTTGTATATATATATATTGCTCCTATTTAGTTAATCAACCCTAAATATCATCGCAAGTTAATATGCTAATTTTCAAAGTAAAAATCAATGATTGTTGCGTTTTAGCAGGGTGTAAATTGAATGGAAAAACATTTATACTAAATGGACTCTATTTAATATCTTCATAATATATTTTATAGCGCATTCACATTTTTTTTAAACAATCACTAGATATACTACCCTATTATTTTATTATAACTGGCATTAGCTACTTTATTCTAGTTGAACCAGATCATTCTCTTTAGGCTGGTTTTTATTGATGAGGTATTTCAATAACTTTAGTATTGATTTAAAAACTATGTTATCTAAATAATTATTTTCAAGCGATTTTTAAAACATTGTTTAGTTGCCTTAATGCTGCCACTAAGTAAATCCCTTTCATAATATTTATATCTCATTATGTAGGCAAATATCTTGTAAAATATTATTGTGGTGAAAGGATTTAAATTTTTGGGGAAAAACTTAAATAAGCTAGTTGTATAACGACGGGCACACACATTGAGTTATTGTAAGCAGTGATTTTCTCTGTATCGTTTAGGTAATTACTTAAAACGTTCATATAGTAACCAAACTCTAGATGATAAATCTTAAAGAACTAAACCATCAAACCACTTAAGAGAAGATACTGTCCTAATTTAGTGGGGGCCTGTCGGATCTTACCACGCCACGACAAAGTCAGGAGTGCTAACCGATCCACCATTTCTGATGGTATGTTGACATGTTGTGTATGAAAATAATGGGAAGGGGAAACGTTAAGAAACAAGAAATGAAGGAAGAACAGCGAATGGGAAAGAGAGGGTTGATGGGATGATCCGAATTTCCCACGGGGGTTCATCTCTCTTTCATCATAACACTGCAAGAGAGAGCCTAGCAGCGGTTTGGAGGGGGTGAATGAGGGATGTTTGTTGCTTGTCACTTTAATGAGGCCCGCGGTGCAGTCTTCTCACATTGACTGCCCTTCTTTCACTCCCTCAGGGTGTTTCAGGAGAGCTTCATAAACGCGAATGGTTATAAAAGGCGAGACAAAATCGCTTAAACCACTTCGGGTGTCATGTAGGTTTTTAAGTCAACATGGCAAAAGTGCAGGTTTTTCGATATAGGGACATTCATAAAATATTATTCTAAATACAACTCTTAAGTTTGACTTATATATTCTTATTTCATTCTATGTTATAAATGTTTTTTTAAAAATATCCAAAATTAACCTCTGGCAATAAAACTGATTCTTTATGTTGCATTGAAGCATACTTAATTTAAAGTAGGAGCTTACTCATTTGAGATATTTTCTTATGCGCGAATTTTAAGACATAGCCCTAGTTAAACTAATCTTTTATTTTACAGTTTTTGACTTTGATTTAACTTAATGCGAGCTTAGAAATTTAAATTTAAAAAAACAGATTTCACGAAGCATTTTCTAAAGATTTTTAATTCTTTTGATCTTCAAAGATCCTCGATATCATTTCGATTCAACACATCTAAGACCGTATATTAAATTGTATTTAAAGCTAACAAATGTTCACAGTGACTTTAGGGTCTATTTATAGAAATATATGGTCCTTCTTAGCTCTCAGACTGTACACTATAGCTTTTTTTTTAAGTCACCATTGTTCTTACCTACGTGCGCAGGTCGTTACGGGACTAAAGAGGAACAGAAACAAATGGTCTGTTCGTGGCGGCGCTAGTGTTTCGGTTTCCGATGAGAAATGAACATTGCGCCCCCACCTCCCCCTTCCCTTTCCCGCCCACCATCTTTCCCCTTGCCACACTTTCCCTTTTGTTTTCTTGTTTCACCCCTCCAGTCCAGGATAGATGTGCAGGGGGTGAAGGGAGTAGGAAAACGTCGTGTCGTAACGTAAGATGTAGGTTAGGGGTGATTGAAGGGAAAAGAGAGGTAAAGGGAAAGTTGGTTACTATCTCTCTCTTTTATTTTATCCCATTTTCTTTGCACACTTTCTGTATTTCGTTTCGTGTTTCCTCCATTACGTTATGGTCTTCTACTGCTTTTCGTTGCCATCCAAGCCAACAAACAGCTTTTTTTTTTTTTTTTTNTTTTTTTTTCTTTCTTTGCCTCTTTTCTTCTTTTTTTTTTTTTTTTTACTAAACCTTTCTCTGTTCATTTCTGGGTCTGCACCCGAAGGGGGAAAGGAAACCAATAAAATATCGACGTTGTGGAAATTCCTTGTTACGGCTGTTTGTGTTCACGTGTGTGTATATTTTTTTATTTTGATCCCGTCATATTCGTCAGGGGACCGTTCTTGGTGATGTAACGTTGCTTGTTATGGACTTTTTTGTGTGTGGTAAGCTAATGGTGAGGTTTACATCCGCAAGGAAAACGTATCCTACAGTAAGAGCATTTGTGGTGGCGTGCACACGTATTTTCAAGAAGGTAGTTAATCCATTAAACGAGGTTCGGTGTGAAATTTTAAACTACCTTCTGAACGTATGTAACACTTTCAATATCATGATTCCAATCTCAATCAGTTGTATGTTACACGAAGGTGTAGGTCTACAAATTATGGTGAATAAATAAAGAATCGACTAGAACAAAGTGATAAATTTTAAGTTCGGGATTCTTAAAGATTCAAATAAACCATTAAGGACTTGAAAATTTTATCGCAAGCTTGATCACCCAGATGACAAGAGCATAGGTAATTTAAAAATATCTGCTGCAATGTAAAAGTTAGCAACCTCTACTCTTTAGTCATCTATTTTATGATCATTGTTATAGAATACCGCAAATGTAAGTTACAACTTTGTTCTAGTCGATGAGTCAAATAATGTATTTATGTGTTTTATAACATTCAAGAACTAGGTACTACTAACGTTGGTGTGTGTATATATATATATATATATAACACAAAGGAATACCAATTGTAAGGCAAATATATGCAGCCTGGATATAATTTATAGCTCAATATATTACTTTTTGTGTGTGTGTTTGTGTGTTTGTCAATGGGATGGAATCTTGGCTTTGTATCTCATAAGTCTGAATGTATTCAAAAGGTTTATATATTTTGTTTGCTTTTATTCTCATTCTTCACCTGATGTTTGCATCTTGTTGATGTCATCCTCGTATTTTACGTCGCTTCCATAAATTTGAATTGAACTTCTGTTGTGAATAGGGTTGGTGGGGTGAGGGTGTCGATAGGAGGGGAACGTCAAGTGCTTGTAAGCCCTATTTTCTTGAAATAAGTAGTGGAATAATTTATTTTTATGATATTCATTCATATAAAATCATCTTCCCTATGCATTTCAATTATTTACTCTCTAACGACCCTTCGGAGAGAGAAAGCATTGTGACTGTCAAAAAAAAATCTACTCTGCGATGGATGTTGACGTTCAATAACTCACTGGATCAGAAAATATAGTGTTCATGCCGCTGTCTGTCTGTCTGTCTGTCTGTGGGTATGTATCTCAGCCTAGAGCTAAAACCATTTTACCGATCGTGCAAAAATTCAAACTCTAGGATTCTTATTAGTTTGCCCCAAGGAGTTTACTTCGAATTAGTATTCTGACCCTAAGATTAAGAGTTAGTTTATTTAATTGCAAAAAGAGAAAATTTCAAAAAGAGAAAATTGCCATATTCTTAAATTCCGCCTTAACAATTTTGAAAAAAAAATAGTATTTAGAAACTATTAAACATTAAAAACAAAGTGGTACATTTCTTTTTTCCAGTAATATAACATAGAGGGTACTTTACATAAAAGGATGTCTTCTATTTGGATCATATCTACTCATTTCTTCGAGATACAAAATAAACTATAATTTTGAAATTGTAGAAATATTAAACATAATCAAAACATTATCGGAAATATATTATTATAAATCAACAGTTTCCAAACTATAGGCATATATTGTTTTTAAATGGAGATTTAAGAAACGGAAAGTTGATTGCTATGTTCTTTAGTGAACACATATATATATATTACTTTTTCTCAATATGATTTTGTAAAATTGTATATAATTTCATTTATGCTATTTGGTGAAATATAAGGATCTTTTTTCAATTTTGTCTCCGCTTATTTCACATATCTTATAAGTTTTAAGAAAAAGTCTTCCTTTTTAAATATAGGAGCGATAAAGCTTGAGTGGTGCATCATACCATTAAAAAACAAATTTAAATTGTTAATAAATAAAGGCTCAGAAAAACACAAAAAATAACTGGAAAAATATAAGTTATAGCAAATTCAGCACTTTCCCGATTAACTACGTGTGACCCGCCTCGGTGGCGGAGTTGGCTAACGCGCTTGTCGTGTTGAGCTCGACTGCTGAGGACGGGTAGATCGAGGTTCGAATCTCGGTCGGGTGAACTGGGGGTGGTTTTTTCAAAATGGTTTTCCACTCTCCCTCCACGCAAATGCGGGTTCACTTCCTATAATTCAACCTTCTCAATTCCTTATCCACTAGAGTAATTAGTACCTAAAGCGTATAACCCGAACGGTTAGTAAGACGCGGCGCTAAATATTATATTATACTAACTACATGTGAGCCACTGAACAGAAAATCTTGTTCTTAGACACTGAGACTGACTTTTAACACGACGGATTTTATATCCTCATTTTATAATATTGGAGACGCACTAGTTTAAAACTACGAGTAAATAGATTATGCTGGTGTTAACAAATATGTATGATGAATGAGACAGTTACTTTTTTTTTCGAAATAATGTATCATAGATTATAATGTCAAATTGGAATTTGTAAAAAAAAAAAAATTAAAGGGAGGTGAGAATGCTTTATCTCGACATTATTTTTAAATATATTTCTATAAATCTCAATTTCGTTAATGCATCCGAGTACTCGGCAGATCAAATGTTTCCCACCTATTTTGATTTATGTTTACACCGGAAAATTGATGACACACCCTATTCCAACTATGATAACCTTTCACCTAGTTGTGTCCTTTCTCGGTTAATCAAGTATCGTTTAGCTATTTTTTAATTTTTTTTTACATTTCACATGTGTTTTAAAACAATTAAAAACAAACAAACGATAAATTAAACTTTCACATAGTCCTACCACGTGGTAAAAACTGTACCCACCTGAAGCAGTGTTTGTTTCTATGTAGTTTTTTTTAATGGGTGAGTTCACAATAATTATTTTATCTCTATATAGCTTCTAAAATGTCCCTGTATTATTTGCTTTAATTTTTTTAAGTTCTACCAACGATAACGTTGTTAACTCGTCATGGGAGCTTTTCACACTTAGAAAATAAAACTAATATTTGTACTTCAATGCTAGAATACATTTATTTTTTATCATTCTAAATATTGACTCATGATTCATCTAATAACCATACTACACACATTTTCCCTTTATACATTCATAGAACTTCATACACTGATGAACACATTTATGTCGATGTGTTAGTCCCCTTGGAAAATGAGAATAAAAAAAAATAGAAGTGGTATTTGTCTAGCGATTTGTTGGATTATCAAACATCCAGCGCGAAAGTTATTCATGTGTGGTTGTGTTTGTATTACTCTAAATTAAAACACATTGTTAGTGTTACTATCTCTCACACGAATACTACCAAGCGTGGGAAATTGAAAGTTTACTTAAATTTACTGTTAATGTTTATCAATTAATTTTGAGATAATAGAGAACATGCGTAGTGTTTGAGGTTAGTTAAAGGTTTCTGTTGCTGGCAGAAGTGTTGTGTGATTATTTCAAACCCATATGATTTTCAACGTATCGTTTACTGAAAATGATTTTCAAGCATCGCATATTCGATAGAAATACATTAATTTTAATTACTAAACTATATCACCAATCTACTCTCATGTATTTATAAGTCAAATTATAGGATATTAGGCCGGCATTCTTGAATTAATTGTGATTTAATAATAGGATAGTTGTTTCAGTGTCAACAGATGACAGATATTGTTTTATTTTTTATACCTACCTTTAAAGAACAGTTCCAGAAATATTCATTTAACCAACTGTTTATTCAACAAACAATTTAGTACAATTAAACTACTCTAATTAGGAACTATATATTTAAAATATGTAAGACGCTTTTGGTGAAATTTTTCTGAATCTTTAGATGTTTGATTTTCCCTTTACAATATAAAATTTATTATTACTTTTATGTTTTTGAATACTCTTCCTTAAGCTATGAATTGACAATGTATCCTGAATAGCTAAGTTGTAGAGATTGGTACACTAGTCCAAGGGTCACGAGTTAAGTTCCCGATATACTCCTTAGTTTGTTAAGTTTTTTGTTAAATACACACTTGCATCGTTGGAGTTTAAGTGTCAATATATTAGAACCCGTAATCAATCCATTGAAAAAGTTTAAATTTCGCTGAGGCAACGGGAATAAGAATGTGGTTAGCGATAATTGTAGGGAAACTATCCTTAATTTGTTCAAATTGACGCTCTTTTTCAACTGAGTTTTGGTGTATTTATTCCTTCCTGAAGAGAGAAGGGTAGCTCCGCTTTTGTTTAAAAGCCTGGCCTGAGTATCGGGACTTCTATATAGAAGCAGTTAAATAAACATAGTAAGCAAACTTTGAATTGAAATTATTTTTAAATTGAAATGTTTTTGTTGATTTCAACATAGATTCACTTTATTTATATTAACGTCATAATTATTCTCGAAATAGTCTCTCCAATGTTGGTTTGCATTGAAGTATTATTAGCTAGTCAACGGTGATTTACTAATACTGTCAACATATTGTACGAGAAAATATAAATATACAAAGTTAATGTACTATTAAATGAATTAATATGTGAATAGCATTTTGGTGGGGCATCAAATATGATAATGAATTTAATTGATTCGTAAGCCGATAAGATTTGAGGAACTTCAACTTTGTATAAGAGACCGTTTAACCATATTATATTCCCCTAATTTCCTTGTGACCAACAATATTGAAGGATTGGTAAAAAAAAACCTTGTTTAAGGGAATCAACCAAAAATAAGCACTGGAAGAGCATATGTTTGTTGATTAATATTTTTTATTCATACTTTGTCCCACAATTATTATTTAACAACCCAAATACGTAGTAATAAAACCACCACAATATTTGGATATCAACTTCACTGTATTCGAAAACTTGCATGATTCTCACATGACTGAGTAGGTATTTTAAAGCACACACTGTAATGACCATATTTAAATTGACAAAAATGTTTCGTAACACCGCTCTCTTGACTTAGTTACATATTTACGGTAATATTCAGGTTGTTATTAAAAAGGGTTCAAAACCTTAGGATCTTGTAGTATTCATTTAATTTACTATAAAGACCTAGTTAAGCTAGTTTGGCCAAACAAATCGCAAAAAGACACAGGAAAAGTTATATTTTAGTAATAATTTTACATCCACCAATAAGACTGTTGCTTGCTCTTTTAAACATCTCCGGCTTTATTTTAATCGTTTGACCACAGTTTTCAACTAGTTTTAAGTCTGGTAAATCATTTATTCGAGAAGAATACACTAAACTCTTTAAATATTCCTATACATAAAGGTCCAGAGTATTTTGGTCAGGGGTCAAGAGGGGGAAGGAGGGGTGCTTGCGACTGGACCACCTTTACTTCTCCTGTAGCTCTATGTGTGTTGGTTTGTGGACCTAGGTTCACTAAGACTTTTGTTACTCATTTAAATGAGTACCACAAGATCCAAAATTTCTAAATCCTTTTTTTTCAACTCACTGAATACAATGGTGGAACTAATAAACTGTAACTAGGGCCGTTTTGTCACGTAACAAGGTTGTACTATTCCCCTGAAGTCTATTGAATTACAAAATGTTCTTATACATGGTGGGTTAGCTAGGTTATCTACTTCAGTACACCGATTAACGATGTAACATGAACTCACGTGTCTACGTATATATTTTAGTGACGTACGTGACTAACAAGCATGTGGCCCATCCCCCTCACACTACCTAACATACATTTATCTTAATTGCTGGATACAAAGGACTTGAAGACCAGGGATGTGTAATACACTCTTTTTCTTCTGTTTAATCTATCCTTTAAAATGAATCATCCCCCTCACTCAAATAATTCTTATTACTATTAGGTACGTCAAAATGTTCTATAATTTCAGGTTTCTTTACCAAATATATAATAATAAAAGAGAAAATTGGAAAAATATAATTTTATTCTTCTGTTTAATCTATCCTTTAAAATGAATCATCCTCCTCACTCAAATAGTTCTTATTACTATTAGGTACGTCAAAATGTTCTATAATTTCAGGTTTCTTTACCAAATATATAATAATAAAAGAGAAAATAGGAAAAATATAATTTTAAAATCTCTAATTAAAACGCTACAATTCTTTTATTAACATCGTAACTTAATAAATGTGAATTTTTAAACCCTAAAAATAAGTTGCCCTAGCCAAATATACACAAACGTAACTGTTATAGATAAATAATTATAAAATTAAATAATTTGTTAATATGTTAATATCAAAATAATTCAGGATACAAGTTTAGTAATTCCAATGAAATTTAAAAACTAGAAACTATAAAACGCTTATAACAACCAAAATAGATTTTATATTTCGTTCTGATATAAAATAATCATAACTCAATTCCACCCGAAACGTAAACTGTATTAATAACTTGTACTGGATTATATTAGAGAAATTTAGATACATTACTCAAATTTATTCAAATTATAGCTTTTATACATAAAATTCACTACTATAAAATGTTGTGGTGTATATTTTTAAACTTATTTTATGATAATAGTTTTAATCAAAATTTTTATTTCTTGAACCTATTTCCTAATTATAGTTTTAGTCGAAATTGTATTTACCTTATGTATCTATTGTTTACTATGTATCGTTTTTCGTTTTTAATTAAATAAATGTATGCTTGTGTGTACATATACAAATATAATATTTGTGTTTAATAAATATGTTCAATACTATTTTAATTTTTGATTTATTCACTTTTTAATGTACAGTAAAACTATACTCCATTTTTCCAAAGCACATACCCCAACGGTGTCTTGTAAAAGGACTTCTCATGATATATTCCGTTCCTTACACCTCCTTGTGGACGAATTACGCACTCCAACTTCCTTAAAATGAGCCCTCTCCGAAGTTGTCTCCCCCGTTCTTCCGCCCACCTCTACCATCCCATTTGAGCCGGTTTGCGAGGACTGCGCCCCATTAGTTTTGGCGGGGTTGACAGGTTCCGGACGCTACGTACTAACACCATTAAGGACCCTCTTGGCTGAAAACAATAACACGACTCCCGCAAGCCAGACAAGACTTTGTTCGGCCTTATAACAAGAGGCGACACTTTCAATGTCTTTTATAACTTCACTAATACATAAAACGCCAGTAGCGTCTTCCGCAAGACAATTACTGTCTCTTTGTCTTCCTTCGGGTGTACTCATCGAGTGTCTCTTACAAAATGATCATTTCTCTCTTTATAGGGAAAGGCGTCCAATAGTACGCACCTAATATATTTTAAGTTATAAACACTATATTTTTAAAACTTAATCAATAAAACACACATGGTTATAATTATTGATCTGTGCTGCTTTATATTATAGCACGAAAGCTCAAAATTATCTTGTATTAACAGATAAAATAATGGTTTTATTGAGATTTGTAAATGCGTACTCTTATACGCCCATTTGTTTAAGAGTGCGCATCATATATTCCAAGAGTACGCACTAGCAGTTATCACACACGAGCGGTCCAATATCATATCCCGAACATGTTGCATGCCATCATTCATAACAGCTGCCACACTGCACCCAGTCTTCTTTAAACGATTCTCCACAGCCTTAACAAAAAATGTCTTTATTTGTCTTGAGATATTTTGTTAAGGATGCTTTCTTTGATGTGGATGGCTTCGAAAAATCAAGTTTTTTTGCAGCATTTTCTATATTTCTCTTATTTCTATGATTTTTCCTTCTTATTTCTCAAATTTCCCCTTTTCTCTTGTAGCGGACAAATTTTAAATGGTGTTTCTGACCAAAACTTCTGACTTTTGATGTTCCCTGTGTCTTTTCTTTTAGTTTTGGCTTTTTGAAAATGGATTGATTGACTTTATTCCCTGCAATGACCTTTGGTTGGAAGGAGATTTACTGTCATTTTCTTGATAATGGATAAGTTTGGCAGATAACACAGTATTTGAATAATTTGCTAAGATGTCTTCAGTGCGGTACACAATATTTGTAGATGGTTGCATAGTACTATAAACTGGCTCTACAGAATTATCAGCAAAATTATAAGTTTCATTTGCTTCAATTCGGTAGGTTACTTCTGCTGGAGCGAAGTCTTCATCTGAAAAAACGTCCGGGTTGTACGAGAAAATACCTGTTGATGAGAAAGAACGTTCATTTTTTTCTAATATGGCAATTCTTGAGTAAACTGCACGAAATAAAGCTCCTAATTGCATTTGTGCGTCTGCCTGACCTGGATGTGTAACCAACCATTTGTCAACCTCTTGTGCGTAGTCTACTTCGAGAGGCCCAAAGAAACATTTATCAAGAGGCTGAATCTTGTGACTTGAGTGTGGCGGTAATTTTATTCTCCCTGCAAAAGAGAACTGCAAGGCGGGAGCAATGAGAGGCGTGATTATCTAGGATCAGTAGCACAGGATCTTCTTTAGTGGGTTTTACGTGGAAAGTGAAATGGTTTAGTCAATCAATGAAAATTTCATAATTCATATAACCTGTTTTTGAAATAGGAGGCCAAGTTGCGTATGGTGCATCTTTAAATAGTTCAGGATTCATTCGCTTGCGAGGAAAAATCAAAGCCGGTGGAACGTATAACCCACTTGCACTTGGACAACAAACTGCAGTGACTAATTGACCCCTTTCCCCTGAAGACACTTTGCAGACCGTCTTCTTTCCTTTGGTAGAAATGAAATTGAGAGATTTATTAGAAACGGTCGAAAATCCAGCCTCATCCATGTTTAAGATTCTGTTGGGTCGAAATTTGTATTGTTCATAGCAGTTTTTTAAATTCCCCAAAAAATCTCAACCTGAAATTGATTAAATCCCATTGCACGCACTAAACTGCACTGTTCTGGATTTCTAAGAGAGAGGCCTTGCCGTTTGCAGAATCCAACTACCCATTCTTTACTCGATAGCTTCTTGTTACAGTTGAACCTGCTATTGACTCCTTTAAATTCTGCAAACTCAAAAGCTAACTTCATCGTTGTCTTCTTGTCAAGCCATAAAATCTGTAGTCCAGCTGCCGACAACGTTCTGCCAGCTCATTTTCCATATCTGCAGTGAATGCATTTCGGAACCTTCTGAGCGATGTAGAAACTGTGCCCTGAAACAGATCATGCCAGTTTAATGAGAAACCTGAAATTTTAAAAGGCAATGTAACATTTGAGTTGAGGGTTTTTATATAGTTTCCTTATAATTTAAATAAGTTTTACATATATTAAAGATAATGTAATTGAATAGTAATGATTGTCATAGTATGCCTATTAACACCCTACAGTGGTAAGGTTTTTATTTTATTTTATTCTGCATTAAACAAATTCTGTCGAAACATGTTTATAGTAGGAATAATTATTCTGATCACTGTGGAGTCACCACTTTTTATATTTAATTTCAAACAAAAATTAGAAGCAAAAAATTAGAAAATATCCCCTCCGGAGTTATCACCCCCCTTAACAGATATAATTACAGCTTTAAGTCGTATACGAAGCGTTCATTCATGTGTACCTATATGCTTTGCAACTTGTCATTGGCTATGACCTGCTGCAATCATTTTGTTTGCTTCATTTGGTTTTTTCTGAGTGAATATCAGCTTCCTTTCACGGGTTTGTTTGTATTTACTGATTCTAAATGTTATTTATCCGAAAGAAAAAAATTGTTACTAAATTAAAAGAAGGTACAGAAGATGTAAATTATCATATATGGTTTTTAATTTTGTCTTGGAGGGCAAGGGCACGCACAGACCTTCGACAGCAACTTAACTGCGTACTCTTGCACTCTCCTACAGTAATTTGAATTATAACCGCTAGATAGCAGCCCTTGTATGACAAAAATTTGATGCTTCACATCATTCTGTTCCACATGAATCACACAATTATAAAATACAAAAACATTTAGGTCTACTATTTTTATTTATTTAAGAGAGCTTATAATTACTTTTTTAAAAGTTACAGTTTATTGACTGAAAATTGATTCTTATCTCCCACAGCCGTACGGAATTTAGTTGACCGAAGTTAAAAAGCTCAAACAAACTTGTTGACAGTCAAAATCAATGTTTGCTAACCAAATCACTTCCCATGTTTACCAATTTTTGAAATCTTAATGTTCGTACTCTTAAACGCCTTAACCTTACTATTTTTTTTTAATAATTGGAAATATCATTTTGACTAGTTAACTTGCACATAGAATAATGTTATTCATAAATAACTGATATTTTAAGTGAAAATATATAAACATATATATATATATAATATTATGAAAATTATAATTACACTAAATATAGATAAAATAAAGTAAAATATTGCCCAATATTGAAATTTAAAAATAAAAATTAAATTAAGTATAAAAAAATATACAATTATTTTAAATAGGCTATACGATTTGTATTTCAAGTGTATAAGTTAAAATCAGATATTTTCTAATCTATTACAAAACATTAAATTATTTATGTATGATTTGCTTAACCTGAAAGGTAGCAGAATCACCTTGATGGATTATACCAGCGTTTTTCAAACTGTGCTTCGCCGAGCCTTTGGGCTCCACCAAAGTTATCTCAGGTTCCAGGAGACAATTTTAGGATATTCTTCATTTATTTTTCACAATTTATAACATCAGTAATTAGGATTGATTAAAAAAATCTGAATGAAGGACAATTGCCAAAGGCCTATCCAGATTTTTTTTCATTTACTTGAGGACTGATTAGATCCGCACATGACTTATAAACTAGCATAAGTCTAGAACAGGCACAACACCTATACCCCAGCCGTTAGCTCATCACTATAAAAGGGTAGACCCACATTTCACAACAAAAAAAAGAAGCTTTTTGAGCCATGATGTAAATCGAACCTAGGACCCATAGCGCAGTAGAATGTCACACTACCGACTGAGATAAGGTGTCGGACTTGAGATAAGAGGATTCGTTATTTTCTATTGATAAGCTAAAGGGTGAGTGTAGGGTAAGGGTGAAAGGAAACATAAGCTTAAGACAGAATCAAGAAGTAGTTCCAGAAAATGACCCAGACAATTTTGTTTTAAGCTGTATGGCCTGATAGCAAATGATACTTTTTTGGTGATCAAGGTGGCCGCCTTAAGATAACATACTTCTTTTAACTTTTCTAAAGTGCATCGCAAGTTATGAGACCACTTAATCATCGAATGCCTCCGCATGTAGAGATTTTTTCGTCTGACTATCCACTTATTTTTTACCAAATATTAGGAAGAAATATAATAAACTAGTTACCGTCCAGGGGGCCGGGTGTTGAATCTTTCCTTTATTTAAGTCGGTTTATAAGTCGTGTGCTGATATAACCAGTCTGTTCAAAAAGTGCGCCTTAAATATATCAAATAAAAAATATGAAAATGTTTTTATTGCTTATCAATATTTCATATAGCATTTTTAATTATTTTTTAATGAAATATTAATTTATTTGTAAAAGGTCCTTTTTTTTCGCAAGCTTTTGTACAACTTGAACTTGAACAAACCGATCTATTTAAAAAATAGTAAGGCTACAAAATACAGCTCTGGGATAACTGAAGGCTAACTGACTGGGCTTAAACATTCAGAAATGCAGTCTGTGAACATGAAATTTCAACTACGTGGCCTTTAACATCTATTAAACTGAAATCCATTTTATTAGTTGTTTTTCTAGAGAAAATCATCAAGGTTTGTCGGCTAGACATTTCTCCTGGTCTCCTACTGCCACTGGCAGATATACAGGTTTGTCGAGTTTGGGCCGCCATGTAGGTTCCGTTATTTTAGCCATATGAGATGTAATAATATTTATTATAATGATATGCCAGTTGAGGTCTTGGACCTAATTTAACCCTAATTACCCAGACCATGGACACAATAGGAACCATTTCCCTTTTGGTAAAATATCTTTGATACAGCCAGGAATAGAGCCCGAGAACTCTAGATTAGTAGCCAACGATACCACTGGATGAAAAGATCAGCCTATCTAGTTAATATTGCAATACATTTTTGATCACATATTTATCAATGTAATACTTTACGTCTAAATTCCCAACAATGTGCATACATAATAGTATATTATAATATACAAATATTTATGGCAAGATTTTTGTTTACTTTGTAATCGCTTTCATATTTTTATTTATATCTCCTACACACGTTAAGTTAATATTTAGACACGTGTCCACATACCACGTGCTAGGCTGCGTTGCTATGGAAGTGAACGGATGGGACGTCATAAATATATAACGGCTTCCTCATCATGTAATAGACGGATTTACACTTGACGTTCCCTGACACTAGATATACGGATTATAATCACGCTAGATATTTTTGAAGAAATAAAATATTGAATTTAAAAATACAACAACAAAAACTCAATGACGTCAGACAGCAATCAAGCCATACCGAGAGATTACCCGCCATCTGTTGACGATGATAGTTCCAACTTTTGAGGATGGATGGTGTCAGCACAGTGAACCCTAAGGCCATTAATCTCAGTTTTCTATACAGGAGCCACTACTTTCTCGCTCAAGTAGCTCCTCATTGTCCTCACGATTTTACAAGTTAACTTCATTCCAGACCCACTCATTCAGATAAAAATCTGGAAGTGTTAGGGATTGAGTCTGGTACCTCTGGATCTATAGCCAGGAAATCTTATCACTAGAAAAATATAACATTAAAATGTATAATTCAGAATAAAATATTGTGTTTTATGGCATAGTTATTTAATTCTATGTTGGTTAAGTATTTGTAATTGTAAATTAATGAATCTATACTAGGTACCTACATGTTATTAAATTTAACCAAGAACTGCATATTTACATATATGTTGGGTTTTACATCTAGAATCTTTCTACTTAATATAAATAAAGACTCAATTTTATTTGATCGGTGACCAATTTAATTGGCTCATTAACAAACAAGTAATTTTGTTAAGAAAAACTATGTTTCGGATAAGTGTTAAAATTAATAAGCAATAGTTGCTTGATACATTATTGTTTTTATCATCAAAACATGAATCGTAATATTTTGACTAAACATTCTCTCCGAAATGCTGCAAATAAAACTTCATGACAGAAATTCGACATTTGAAATAATGTCAAAGTCTGTTTCTATTTACATCCCACCAAGTGAAATTGACATGGTGATTCGTTTTTAAATTCAATCATAATCAAATAGGAATTAAAAAAAAATTGTTCCCTATTACAACTAAAATATAATATGTATGAAACTGGATCATTATGACACAAAATACAGGCTGGTATCAACTGAGCTGAGGAGGCTACGCTCAATCGACCAAGGTATATATATGTGTGAGTGGGGTGCCATTGTATTAATATGCGTGGGTTTTATGTGTCGATGTATGAATACGTGCGTGCTTGTGGAACCCGTAAATAATAAAATATGACACACGCTATGGTAGATCAAACTTCAAAATATCACAAAAACGTGATGCACATACCTCGCATGAAAACCACTAAACAGGTGTTTCCAGGGGTATTTATTAATTGTGAATGATAGACATGAATAATTACCGAACTGTAAATTGATTTGTTGAAAATTCTAAATGGCGTAAAAAAAAGAGCGTAAGACATTACATTTGATTTATGTTGTCAGGACATGATATAGTTTGCTATATTAAAGTAATAATTAATATTATGTTCGATACCTATTTTTTTTATCTGTTCGAGATAAAAAGAAGAATCTGACAAAATCATTGAAACATGCTTTGAATTTAACTTTTGTGTAGGTGTCATGCTAATTTATTTTAGGCCTACAGTAAGCTTAATATAAGATTAAAATTGTAAATTAAATTAAGTTTACCTTTTACTGACTAACACATTTTTTCTGAAAGTCATCATAAGCCATTTAGATTTGTATTTTATATTATTTTATGTATTGTGTGAATATACTTCTTAATTTTAATATCAGACCCTACTTGTTGGTTATATATTAAAATGTTTATTATCAAACTATTTTTAAATGCATCTCTTGTAATTTAATACAAATAAAATTGAAACATTCAAATAACTATATTTAAAAAGTTTGAATCATAATTGTCATTTGACTAACATGACATTCAAACATTCGTTTTAGTAGATCAAATAACTTAAAAAGAATTGTAAACAAAAAACCTTCGTCCAAAAATATTTTATAAAATTGATAAATCTTATTATTCACTGTCAAACACTCCTTCCTATTGCGAAAAATAATAACTTTATATTAATTCAATTTTATAAAAATAACACAGTTAAACAATTACAAAAGAATACCATTATTTATCACCAAGCCACGTGAATTTGAGATAATATAATAGTCCCAGGCTTACTAGTTTTTTAAAAAATGTAATACAATCCTTAGTGCTTAATATTTTTCGTGGTCCCATTCATTCAATATTTTTTTATAGATATTTAAATGTGGGTGCATTAAATTAAGGATATATGTCGTATTCTAATACAATCAGAGTCTTTCGAAAGCTGCTGTTAATTGAACCTAAAAATGAACTTACTTACAACAAATTGTGTTATATATGCCTGATAACATTGATATTCTTAATATTTGGGCAAAATCCACTGCTTATATTTGTTTCGAAAACAGGCACAGACAAAACACCTCATCCATCCAACTATAGTGTTGTTTCTATTTGACAAGTGGCTTGTGTGTTTTGTCTGCTACGCTGTACACCCCACGTCACACCCAACTGTCACTCATCTTTCCCCAAAGCCTACACGTTGAGAAGGAAATTGACAAACTGTCAAAAGAACCATCCTTTCATACATCCAGAGTGTTATTAATGTTTCCCATTGATTAAATAAAATATTTATTTTCAATTTTCATTAACGGTGTTTTTTTCCCAGAGGTTCAGTAAAATATCCTCTAAAATATAAACTGTATGTTTAGAGTTATTGGACGAAGATTATTGTTCATATATTGAATATTTTATTAACTATTTGTCTAAGGTAAATCCATTTTACTGTTGAGTAAATCTTTATTATATATGATTTATAATTTTTTTATTCTGGAATTATTTCCTGTCCAGACCATACTCATTTAATTACACTAATTGGATAAGAACACAAATATATGATTTGAAGGAAATGGAATCGCATTGGCTTGAATACAGAGTGTAAAACTATTTAGTAAAAACACCCTCAGTATATTCCTCCAGAATTTTAACCCCCTGACCCCCGTAACCAGTCACCGACAAACCAAACTTCAAAAGAAATGAATGTTAATATAATAAATACACATGATAATACAAATATGGATTAATCAATATACATTAACGTGATAATATATCAACTATAAATAAAAAAATTTGACCCACTTTGGTGACCAAACGGTCTAAGTCGTTACTCTAGAAATAGATTAGACAAAGGTAGTCGGGGAGATCTCGATTGGTTGTACTACGTGTGGTTTTTCTTCCATTGTTTTCCACTCTCTCCTTTCACGTAAATGCGGGTACACTTCCTCTAAAATTCAACCCTCATAATCGCTAACACACGAGTGAAATTATTACATAGGCGTATTACCAGAACTTATAGTAAAACGTGGAAATAAAAAAAACTTTATTTGTGAAAAAAAAACTACTTCCTAACTTGGAGTAGTAAATTTCATTTCCCCTTCTATTTTCTTACTAAGCTCATTTAAAAAAAAGAACAAATCAGTGACAGTTATGTCTTTTTTTTATCATTTTATAATTTGAATGAAGCGTAGATGACAGGAATTATGTTAAGGGCCAGTTGAAGGGGTAATAGGAAGGGACGAAGAGACGTGTGATGTTGCGTTAATAATTCACAAAATATCGACAAAATGTCGTTCATGCATCCTCAACATACCTCGCGCTGTTGGGACCTGATATGAAAAGTACTAGCTGCCAAAACCTAACAAAACACCATTTCATCATCATCATCATCATCATAATCATCTGTTGATGAGTCGGACACGGATGGTGAGCACTCCCCTAAAGCGTCAATTTGTGTATGCATGTGTTTGCCTTTCGTTGTGTCCCACATTTTAAATTAATGTTTCTCTTTCCTATCCTGTTTATTTTTACTCTGTTTTTTATCCGCCCCTTTTCCCTATTAGTGCTATCCTAACTCTTTCCACCCTCCTCTTTTCCTTACTCAGAATAGTATTTTCCGAACCGGGTCATCCAATTTCCATTAAACTGGCTAGTTGATCTTTTTGATAATATTATTTTATCGATTCATTGCATCCTCTCCGGGATAATAGGGTAGTAACGAAAAAAGAATTAAATAAAATGTACCCTATTAGTGGGAATGGAGAGTGGTAAAACACTTTTGATATTTACTGTGACCACCCGATCAGGACTTTATCTATGACCTCACCGTAGCCTGAAAACGAGATAAGGTGTCTGCATCACCATCGACAGAAGTTTTGTGGATTTAAAAAAAACATATTTTGCGTATAGCCCGAACGGTTAGTAAGACGCTGTGCTAATAATAATTTTATATATTTAATTTTTTCATTTATCGCCACGTATACTACCTGTCCAGGCTATACGAATTTGTACTAATTACTCTAATTAGTAGCCTAATTGGTTATGGATGGGGAAAGATGAATTTAGAGGAGTGGTACCCAAATTTGTATAGAGAGAGAGAGAGAGAGAGAGAGAGAG
>CABFOW010000027.1:211424-244465 GCA_902141385.1 Timema californicum
GGTGAACACTCCGTATCGGTGGACACGCCGTCACGACGTCGAACGCGGAGACTTTCCCCCCAAATCGTTCCCTCTCCATGTATATATGTTTTCCTCTCAGAGAGAGAGAGCGCCGAACACGCCGAAACTTACCCCCACTCCTGGAACACTCTCCTCTCTGCCCCGATACATTGGCAATGTATAAGGTATAGCTTCAACCCTTCCCCTTAACGCCCCAGTATTCTCATGCACCACCAGGGGGGTTACCCCTAGCCACCAAAGAACATTCCCCTTACCGCCCTAGTATTCTGGTATACTACAGAATCATACCCCCACCACCGCGGGAACTACACCCGCGCACATCCCCTTATCTACAAGGTATTACCCCCCACCACCAGCCACCCCTTTGCGCCCTGAAACTCCCGCTTCTTCTCTACTATCTTGTGAATGTGGGGAATGCCAGGTCTCCACCGTGGTTCGGATTCCACGTTAAACTATAGGTCCTTCATTTCATCTCACAATCACCCTACCATTGCACATTAGCGTAAGTGCGTATAACCTAAACGGGTAGTAAGAAGCGGTGCTAATAATAATAATAATAATAATAATAATAATAATAATAGTTAATTATATGGCAAACGTAGCATCCATGACCCATACAGTTAGCTTACAACTTTTTTAATATCGATTATTTTCATAGATACTTTAGGTAATGCAGGGAATTAGCCCAATAAATAGACAGTCATGCTATCGATCTAACTGGTTAGGTACAAGTACGTAATAAGACATGCGAAGCCAGGTAGTTGTATATTTTTATTATTATTTATATTGTTATCATCAAAGTTTTTAATGCTATGTTCTTATTGGATAAGTATATTAGGCCTGAGTGCGAATAAAAACTTTAACAGGGAAAACCAACCCAATTGTAACCGGCTAGAATTCATACATTGATCTATATGTCAATGGTGACCAGGTACAATAATAGATTTACTCCTTTGCTCATGTGACCATCTTTGTAAACGATAATTTTCCCCTTAAATTAGTCTTTAAGGTGTGGTTGAAGAAAAGACAAGTTAAGGTGGGAACTTTTTCAGATTATTTTTTACTAAGTCAAACCTTTGGTCAAAATAAATCAAATCATTCTCCAGTAGAGATATAGTTTAATATTTTTACCTCGGTGATTTCAATACTTTTTTAATATCTGTCAAGATTGTCCTAGAATCTGATAACTTTTTATCTTCATTCAAAACGTTTATCTTTCAATGCCACTATGCTCTTGGCGTATATTTAATAAAGGTTGATATCACAGTGGGAAGAAAATTAGGCTCTATGTTTCTAATGGAGAAATACTTTATTTATTTTGGCCCAAAAAAGTTTTCCTTCAAAAACTGTTTTAACACAAACCTTTTCTCGAGTTCCCTACACTCATACTCTAATATCTGTAAATAGACATGTAATCGACAAATACATATCAATAGCTACACTATAATATGAATAACCGTCATAAAAATTTTCTAAAAGTTACAAAGAGTCGCGCACAAAGTTTCACAAACAATTATTCAATACCCCATTGTCCTGTTTATTTTTATCGTATCATTCCATGCAAATATATTCCATTTTCTTGCTTTTCCAACTAACCAACCATCCCTGTCATGAGTCGTGCAAGTTTGGCTGCTAATTAGAAGTGAAGTGCATCTATAGCACGCATGCACCGCAACCTCTGCCCGAGGACTGAAACAAAAGCGATTCGCAAAAACAAGGACCAATAAAAATATATATAAGTTCTCTTACCGTCCGCAATAGCACTGCGCTGCCTGTTTTCATCTCTGCATCAAAACAAGTGACAACTTGATCCCTCCCCGTGGCAGGACTGGGAACTACTGGTAGCGGGGATGACAAAGAAGATGTGAAAGGGAAGAGTGAAGAAGAATGACATATAAATATAGTCCATGTTGTTCGGAGTAGTAATTAGTTTATTAGAAAGAAAAGGAAGCGGATTTACTAGGACTTTTGAAAGCAGCGTATTTTTTAAATATAAATTTTTCAAGCTTGTCTACCGGTAATGATTGTGATCATTTCCTTGCACACTTCAAATACAAATTTAAGTTTGCTCATCTCAGTTTTAATTTCTTATTTGAGAGTTTGGGTCTAAACATTACTATAAGATATGACACAAGTCTTGTTGTAAGACGCAGATGAAGATGTTTCTATAAGAATCCAAACGGAGATAAATAGGTTCTGATTTGGTAAAATTAAAATAGTATATTCATGTAAAAATTATGTATTAGTTGATAGCCAACTGAGCTATCCATATTCAATAATATAGCTGACACAGGGCTAAGAAAGGTAGAATTATTTGGGGAAATTTACTCGAGTTTGCTTAAAGAAAGAGTGAAAAAACATTTTACTAATATAAAATATTCCTATTCTGTGTAGCGATATTAGAACCCTGTCCTCCTCACACCCAGAAAACCAGACCATACAAGTATACTTCCACAATACGCGTTTCTACCGACGCGTTTTAATACAATAGAATGGTTCCTGTTTTCTGATTTATCAACTTGATTTTATAGAAATAAAATTCAATTGTGTTGAGAAAAATAATTGGATTAAAGTATTGAGGTCTTGTTTTGAATTGATCATTTGGAATCTCATCTGTCTGTCCTAGTGTTTTCCTCAACAACTGCCAAATTCGTTGAATAATTTTAACTAAATTTGGCAAGGACATTCTTTTATTCTAGATTAAACAATGTACAGAATACATACTTCCTTTACCCTTTCATAGTTATTCGATGGGACAGCTTATAATATAAGATCATAGTGTAGTCAGCCAAGGTAAGACTGCTAACTTTAAGGGTAAACAGAGTACATATAATTTATTAATCTGGCTATTTGTTTCCCTATAGCATCTTATCGCTGGAAAGACGTTTTAAACCACTTTAACAACGGTTATATAATCCTATGTACTATTAAAAATAGTACTCTTTTGTTTTCTGTCTAAATTGATAACCAATTATAAATATCTACATCAAATCCAAGGAGTAATAATTATAGCAGAGATTTTACGTTGAATTACAAATAGAAGTCTTAAGACTAGTAACGACATCAAATTGCATAAGTAACAGGATATAATTACCAATTTTGGAATGGATAATGTGAGATAAACTGTATACAGAATTTATAGTTAATATATCTTAAGAAATAGATAAGAGCTTTAATTCGCTTGTAGATTTTCTGTGTATGAATAATTATTGAAATCATATCACCAATTATATTAATTCATCTTGTAATTAAAACAACTAAGCTTAAGTCCCCTCAAAAGTGTACCTAAAGTTGGGCATGAGTTTGAAGAAAACACAAATTATCACCCAATCGCCTATATTTTATTTAGCACCGCGTCGTATTACCCTTTCGGGCTATACGTTTTAGTAATAATTACGCTAATGGGTTAAGAATTGGTAAGGGTGAGTTCAGAGGAAGTGACCCCGCATTTGCGTGGAGGGAGAGGAAAACAACACCCAGTTCATCCGAACGAGATTCAAACCCGTCCTGGGCAGTTTAGCTCAAGATCTCACTCATTCCTTGTTCTTATCGTTCCGAGAGTCCTTAGACCTTTTCTTGCTATGATAAATACTTCAATTTTAACAATATATTCCGATATTCATGTTATAAATTAACATATACATGTTAAGACGTACAATTAGGACATACATAGGTAGGCTACTTCATACAGGCCCAAAAGTTGGTCAGGTTTATACCGTACAAATTAAACATATATATATTAAATTTCTACCTTTTTTTACACTGAGGCTTATTTTTGAGATAAAACAAGTTTTATGCCCATGATTGTATTTAAAGCGTTTAATTAAATTGTATAAAAATTCCCATCTAAAGCTAGTATATGTAATTTAAATTGTATCCATAATGGTCTCGTTTTAACTGAAAAACCTTCTGAAAGTTAAATTAAAATTATAAATTGTATATTCCTGCATCCTTTGTGGCTCATAAGACAAAATGATATATACTTTTATTTAACATTTAATCATAAATGAGAACAGTAGGCTACTTTAAAATAATATATTTTTTCTAAACAAAGACATGAAAGGGAGATGTAGCAAAATAAGTAATTTAGTAAGGGATAGAGTTAATAAAAGCAATACATTTTGTTTCACAAAGTAGCCATTGAACCATTCTTTCAATTGCAACCTCTTTTCAAGATTTTTTTTGTATGGTCCAGAAAGTTCGTTTTATTTCAATTTGTGAATGTTCTCTGGTCCCCTCCATTTCCCTTCCCCCCTCACCCTTCTTCCACTAAACTCTGTTGTTTTCCTTTGAACGCGTATTTCAGCTTTGCAATTAAACCGTACTATGAGAGTGGATGAAGGGGGTGAGGGTGGGAGGGGAGGAAGAGTGGGTGCTAGTATTGTAGGTAGGTCGAACACTGTGATGGGGCTTCGTATACCCGAGGGTCGACCCAATTACAGTGTGCGACAGGCCGTGAAAAGTACAACTCCAATCAAATAAAACAGACATCTTCTACTGTTAACTGTCTACGTCTGTGGTTTTTTTCCCCTCTCCATTGATTTGTTTGTGCAGTCAACTATGGGTTCCATTAAGACTCTTCAATGAAATTTTTTTTTGTTTTTTTGTTTTACTTTGTCTTCTAGTGCGAGTATTAGTTAACGTCAACACTGACTGTCGCTGTGGTTAATTGGATAAGGTGGTCTATTACGAACACGGGTTTAAGAAAATCTGTTTGGTTTTACATTTTTAATTTCAACCATTTATATTCAAGTTCATTTTACCACTCAAATAGCAAATGTCAAGACGCTAGTGTTATATACGTGTTATTAGGCGTACTAGACGTTATTTTAAATAACTATTTGCAGCTCAGTTGACCATAATATACAGTATCTCTAAGCTCAAATATAAGTATGGTTAAATTTAATTTTAACACGTAATTATTTTGAATTTTTAAATGAAATGTATTTGATTAGATCACGGTCTAATTCTGAACTACTAATGCCTCATTTTTTTCTGGTTGATAAATAAAATGTTTTGGAAATACATTAATTTGAATCCCTTTTTTTATCAAAATATTATCATTTGTTGATAAAGTTACGAATTATTAGAAGCTCCCAAGAGATAATAGCCAAACTATCAAAAAAATAGTTTAAAAAGGAAAAATATGTTGTGGTAGCTGCCCCCATTTTGTCATGTAATATAGCTAATAATATTTACATTTTAGTTATGTTTTATGAAGTAGGGTTGATTTAGGTAGAACTTAGAGGAAATACAGTCACTTCTTGCTTATAGAGTGGCAAACCATTAAGGAAAAAACACATCTACTACACCTTTAAGGGATTAAAACTTCGACCTACCAGTAACAAGAAAACAAGTATAGATGAAGATAATCTTAGTTTACGTGCCCATCGGTTAACTCCTGATAGTTGAGCTTCTGGTCCCTAAAGTTTATTGAAATAGTTCATTAATTACAAATCTAGCGTGAACTTGACAAGTGTTATTATTCGTTACTCGTTTATTCGTAGCTGACTGTTTGGCACGTAGAGACAGATCCTACGCTAGTGCGGCTTCTTTTGTTCTTTTTACTCAGACGTGATTATGCGATTCAGAAGTTGGGTATTAACGATGAGCAGCCAGCTCTATGCGATCCTGAATCAATTCCCAAACTGAATATTATAATTTCTGACTCTACTGTTGAGAGATAAGCTCAGGGTGTGCTTTTCTAGGTTTGATTTTTTTGTGGGTGATATTATTATCCAACCCTGTGTTAATAAAATGTATATTGACTATATAAAAATGTTATTAAAATAAGTTCTAAAAATGTACGAGCTTAATGTTGGCTTTAGCGTTTTCAATTAATCATAAATGTTAAGAATTAAAATAGTTAATAATCGTATTCAGTTATATTTTTGCCTACACCATTTTAAGTTATCATTATTCGAATACGTCTTGATCGTTTTTGTCTTATAGTAGATATATATTTATGAATTGTATTATTATTATTATTATTATTATTATTATTAGCACTGCGTCCTACTACCTGTTTAGCCTATACGCTTTTTTGAATTATAACTGTTAAAATATATTATAATGATGTTAAAGTGTAGTTGTAGATACACAATTTTTCAGTTATTAAGGTGTATAATGATAGTGTTCTAGTTTATTCATAGCTACACCGTTTTAGTTATAATTATTAAACCAGATTCTAGACATGTTTGAGTCCAGTCACAGCTACACCATTTTAAAATATAGTTTTAAATACTTCACAAGTTGCTGTTTAATTGAGAAACATGACTACAAGCCAATTAAAGCTCAATCATTCATCCTACATTACACTTCGTTGTTAATCAATTGAATACAAGCGTCCTTATCCCCCCCTGCCCCTTTCACGCCCTTAGGCTCAGCTAGAGACTACCCCCATCCTCACTTTTCCGTTGACGTCTTCTCTTCCTCCCCATAAAACCGCATTCATCAATTCACTCCGGAACGCCTCCTCAGGACTTATACTACAATTATAAGACGTAATTGTATTAGCCTTCCCATGTTGACGACATGGCTAATTAATGCTGAAGCAAAAAAATAAAAATGCTCTCTACCCTTTCTTTACGTCCTAGCGTCTCTTGCATTGAACCTCTATATTAAAAAAAAATAACTCCTTCCCTCCCACTACCACAAAGCCCGTGCTTACCCCTCAATCAAATTTTAATGTTTCGTACGCATGCGCAATGAGTGTTTTCCGCGCTCTTTCCCTTCACCGCTGTATTCAGCCACGTCACCTCACTTCATTATGGGCCATAGCCCGCGGCGCTTGAGGGGGTTGGGGGTGCGAAGGGGGAGGGAAACGGAATTTAGTTGCCATCTTTATTAACTACATGGGGGCTGCGACCCTGTCAACAAAAATTCCTGTCTGCCTGCGTTCCCTATTTTTTTATCCCCCTATGCAGCAGCCGCCTCACTCACACCAATCCAGCCTCTCCCCCCCCCTTTTTTTTCACTCTCCGGCTCTAATAAACAGCACTAGTACATTAACTTCACAAAGTTTTAACGATATTAAAGTTTTATGAAATGCGAGTGGAATGAAAGACAATTTGATTTCAACTTGGTAAAAGGTACTGTGCAAAGGCTATTAGAGAGAATCTCTGATCCTGCAAAATGTGAATATGTTAGAAAGTGTGAGAAAGATTTGTAAATATTTTCGAAAATTAAAACATTGAAAGCTATATCAGAGAACAGAGAAACTACTGTGCAACACATGGGTTTTAAATTCCAACAGCATATACTTACTTAATATCCAGCTTTATTACTGCTATTCCATGTCCTAATGAGTTGATCTGACTTGACCAACGGTGGTTTGGGTTCAATTATATCTAATTTAAAAACTACCGAATTCAGTAATTTACCTTGACAAGGGTGAAAATTTAATTTATTTCTTAGTAAAGTATTTGTATTCCAAAATAAATTAATAGTACTTGTTCCCAGAAATTTTAACTAATCCTCCAGTCAAGTTCCTACTGCGAGAGGGGGGATGAAGTGCCTCTCTCTTAATTTTGTTCAAGTAAACAAAAATATTAAATAGGTCAATATAGCGTATGTTTTACTTAAATTATATTGTTATATACTCTAAGTTTACCCTGGAAGTTAGCGAGACAACTTCCCTTGATTCCACTATGGTGTAGCTTATGTAGTATAGTGTCATAGTATAACTGTTACCTTTGGGGAAGGCTGAGTGTAAATAAATAGTTTTTAGATAATTACGAAAATACTAATTTTATTATCTACATTAGTCTACAGATCACCAAGAAAGTTTCCAAAAATCTGAAATGATATAGCATATAATTGAAAAATAATCCTTGACATGGACTCAAACCTAATATCTGATGGCTTGACTGTCTTGCCTGGACACATTTGTCAAATATGCCAATTGTGTAACTGGGGAAAAAAAATTAAGCATACGATATCCAAAAAATTAGGTCAAATTTATTTTCTAAATATATTGTAGAATATCCTGTCATTTGGAGGATAAAATCAAGTGTTTTTATTACTCAGGGCTGCGATCGGAGAGAACATAATGTATACAATTGTGTAGTTTCTCATAGCTATTTATCTTAGATTTCGGTTTTTGAAAAAAAAAAAGTGTCAATTAAATGACCTTCAGTCTAACCCCCAATCGTACTTAATGTTATTCTACTAACTGGAGTCGCTTTTTAAACGTATTGTTCACCACACAGGAAAATATGCGTGCAATGCATTTACTTTGTTGTTTGAATTCATGAAAGTATGGCATCCAGTCTATTTTTTTTTTCAAACACTTGGGGTTTAGAATTTTACCCGCATAAGCACAAGAATTCATTAAAACATTGCAAAGAATTTACAAATAAAATGTTATTAAAGTCGTTTAGAAATGTGTTCATGTAGAGAAATGTGTACACAGGTATTTGAGTCATAAGTTAATTATGTTTTGGGGCTCGATGCTATATTTGTATGTGTATGCATTTGACAAATAGATAACATAATTTGTGTTATTATTTACGAAACGGTCATGTCACATGGTATACCATAATAAACACTTAGATTCAAAATTAATTATGGTGCGTTGTTATGTTAAATTTAAACATATAATATTATAAGTTACGGTAGTGATATTATATATTTAAATGTAATTAGTATACATTATTATGTTAATGGTATATTATCGAATTTCATATGCGAAACTGGCCATTTCACTCAAGTACAGGTAGGTGTCCTTTTGTATTTAGTATAGCGCGGAATTTAAGTTCTACTAATTCTAACAAAGAAACTGGTCCATAATGTTGTTCATTATGTGTCCATTGAGTGTAAATCAGCAGATTATTCCAACTCAAGTCTTACCTCGTCATATCACTAATGTTAATGATGGAGTAAATTTGTAATTAGTTAGGGGAATATTTATTGACAAATAATAATTGAAGTGTAACTAATTATTTTTATTTTTATTCCACTGTTGATGAACGAAATATTATTATTATTATTATTATTATTATTATTATTATTATTATTAGCACCGCGTCTTACTACCCGTTCGGGTTTTACGCACTTACGCTCATGTGTAATGGTAGGGTGATTGTGAGATAAAATGGAGGACCTACAGTTTAACGTGGAATCCAAACCACGGTGGAGGCCTGGCATTCCCCACATTCACAAGATGATGAACGAAATAATCTTGCTGAAATGTTGATAGTGATTTTAATCAATAACAATATTTTGAGACCTGATATCAACACATCTTGGGCAATAAACGTCATCACTACAATACATCATTTAATTAATAAATTGTATTCATATAATGTAATGTATAATTGTATTAGCCTAATGATCTGCTACCTAAAACACACAATGGTATACATCCCGTATTAAATCAATTTTATGGGCAAATTCTTCACAGGTAATTTGAAACATCGGATTAGGATGATTTGAAAGTGATCAATAAATGACAGAAATACTTAGAACATTGTTGATGAAACATAATAATTAATTTTGTTAAACATTTTTGAATCTCTATTAATTATTAGCAACCAATTTAGCAGAAAACTAGATGTAAAATATGTTAATCATTTCAAGGTTATGTGTCGGTTTTTTAACACTAAAATAGATCTATTTTTATCGTGTTATTCATGTTATTCATGCTATTAATTTTAATGATGAATTCAATAGAGATTCATATTTGTAAGACCTAAATAACGTTAGAGTCAAGATTAGTTATTTGAGCGAAGCCATTGAAAATAATATAAATGATAAGATTAGCAGACCCAACACTTTTGTGGAATTATAGAATTTGGCAGTAAAATGTATCAAGCTACAGTTATGTATGATTTGTTAACATAATTAGTTAGCGTACACATTTATTACGATCTAGTTACACTTCGTTTACCCTGAAGGGTTGTTAATTCCATCAATGGTGCAACTTATCTGCTATGCAATATGTGAATTCCATCAAGGTAAGACATATCACAAGTTTAGTTTAACAAGCTCTGCTTAATCTGGAAACACTTCGAGACACGACAATTTCAATATCCCATTAGTGTAATGGGTTGCCGATACTCCCGATGTTTAGTAATGCACGGTGCATAAAACATATATGGTCAAATAAACACAACACCTAAGACTAGTTGACACTTATTCACAGTATCTCGTTCTTGGCGGAGAGATTAGACTAACTTTCTCAAAGTCTATGTGCCTGTCCCTAAACTCTTCAAGTGAAAAACATATCAGCAGACATTTCGTCCATCATCCTTTTTCAGATCACTATAGTGGTCGTCCCAATCTAATAAAAGATTGAAACGTATCCGTGGTGTATTCCCAGAGGATATTGAAGGGATGTTTTTCTTCTTTCGACCCTTACTCTATGCGTCCCTTCCTCCCTCCTCTCTTCAGACATCCATTTTGAGGTACCTCTCTAAGTACGTGTCATGAGTGACATGATCAAATCGACAGTTATGTGTGCACAAGCCTATCCAACATGTCAACCATAAAGGAAGTTTTTTTTAAAAAATCTTTTAACTTGAGGAACTAAAAAAAGATAAATTAAAATTATAATACTATTATTTAAAATAATAATAGCTTTATTTATTAAGATTAAAAATGTTTTACACATTCTTGTATTTCCCACTTTTGACGTTCTCATCTAACGAGAAAGTATTGCAATCGTTAAAAGATCTTGGTATTGAGATTATGATGAATCTTTACGCTTAATGTGCCTAGGTAAAAAAACGTGTACTTAACAGTTCTTCCGGAACCCATGTCTGTCTAACTTTATTTCAGTCTGTCTGTTTGTCCCTGGCTACAGATTTGTAATAGTTAAATGGATTTTATTCAAAATTAATATATTTAAATATTATATGTCGATACTTCAAGATTTTTTTAAAATTTTGAGTCTAGCCTATAATTTAAAAGTAGTTTACTGATGAGTAATTTTTTTTTAATTCCCATATTCCTAGATTGGCTCGAATGATTTTTTTTTAGAAACAAATAAAATTCAATTTTAAGTGAATTTAAATTGACACGAAAAAAACAATAAATATGTCATGTATTCATACATATTATGTTTACATTACATATTTATTGTATTTAGTGTCAATCTAATACAACTTGTCCAACTTAAATTCACTTAAAATTGAATTTTATTTGTTTCTAAATATTCTTAAACGTTCCTTACTAAGCAATTTAAATGTTTTTCAAAAATCTAATGATTTTGTTTCAACTGGACATTTAGAAAGTGACTTCACTTTAAAACAAAAATTGTATCATTGTTTGATAGGTTCACATTCGCTTAAGAGTAGTTTAGTGAAGTGATTTTAGAAATTTCGAACTATTTCGAAGATGGCCTTAACCATTTTGTTTAAAATATATATCTGGGGAATGTTAGACATTTTAAATAAAACGGTATAATCTTTTCTTGGAGTAGATATCATTTTAGGGTAGTTTACTGACTACGGATTTTTTTTTAATTGAGATATTTTAAAAATGACTCCAACTATTTGGTTCAAATTGCTTATTTGGTAGGTTTTTAACAAATAAAATATAATATTTATAAACTAACTTTATTTCAAACAGTTGACAAAATTTTTAAAAAAAATTTAGGTCTTTATTGGTATATGGATAAATAAGAATGTATATTTATTTTTCTGAAAATCAATTAATTTAAGGGTAGGTTACTTCATACATATTTTTTTTAATTTGACATATTTCAAACATTCCCGTTAAGATTGAGGTCCGAGTTGGTACCATGGAATTGTTTTTCTTGCTAAATATATTTATATAAAAAATTCCAATTATAATTTAATATAATTTGAGGTTAATTTAAAACTTATTTGTGATTTTTTTTAGTATTGTAAATAATCTTGTTTGGAATTTATATTTGAAGAGTATTTATTGTATTTATAATAAGCTTGTTTTTCTAAGAAAATCCTAATTAAGGCTGGTTTATTAAACATATTCTTTTGGAAAATCTTATTCCCAGCTAAAATTTACTAGACGATAAAGTGAGTAGGATATTTTCCCCACTATTAGTTTTTTAGTTCTGTTGGAATCCAAATCATACTACGAAATTACATAAAATTGATTAATGGTACCAATACTTCAAAACAAGAAAAGGAAACCGCAGTGCTTGGACACAATATCATTTAAGCTATTTCGGACATGTAATTACTAGTGTTTTGAGATTATCTAGATCTACCTTGTGTCAAATTTAAAGTTTAATTTGCTGGACTTTGTGTAATATTTAAGAAGATTTAATCCTCTACTAAGATACATAATATGTACAACAAATGAATTATAATATATATTAAAAATATGACTTTACAATTGTGTATATTATTCTGAATTATTAAAAATTTAAAAAAAAAATGAGTTGGAGAGTTATTCACCATTTTCTACCCATTTAAGATTTGTTTATTTAAGAAAAGAAAATTGATAATTTGTAGAGTAGGTTTTTGAAGATACCTTGTCAGTTAAATTATCTACAAATAATATACTATTTTCTTGAAAATCCTGAGTGTATTTTTCTACCAAATTTTATAACTCTCCAACTTAAATATATTCCACAGAAGTTTTCTTATGGGTATTTTCATTTCACCATCATGTTGCTGACACATTTCAAATCCAGCGGTAGTTAGGGAGGGGTAAATAGGGTTGGAGTGAAACATAAGGGCCTGGAAGGGGGGGGGGAGAATTTAGGTTTAAAGGGTAGAGGTAGGGGGGCTATCTTGAGAGTCAGACTTCAGCCCGCATGTGCAGCTCTAGAGGGAAATATGAGGAGTCGTCGACTTGATGAGAAACCAAAACTTTCTGTAGAAGAAAAAGCAAAAAGAAGTAAAAAAATAAAAGAACAAATTTAGAAAGAATTTCTGAACAGTTGCAGGAAAACAAACGCACCCATGTAGGTTTCAAAGACGAGGCTGTTTTAAGATTACTATTCATGTAACGCCAATTTGATATTTTGGAAATAGTAATAGTAATTCTATTACTGTAAAAGATTTCGTCTCGATTTCACCCTCATATTACGGAAATACTAAACTGATTTTGAAGATTTTTTTTTGTCAATTTGGCACCATGTCTTACAGTCCATCCGGTACATCCGCACTTAATTACAGTAGTTGAGTGGGGATGAGAAAGGTAGAATGGAGATGAAGTATAGTCATATTCGCCCAAAGGAGGAGTGGAAGAACATCTAGAAATGAAAACCTTCAGTACACCCAGCAGAGATTCAATCCTCTTTGTAATCGGTAAACCAAATCATATGAGTATGACATTTATTCCACATGCCCACTATTTTGGGATTGGCTCCGTGTAGACATGTATCTGATTCCCTAGTACTTTTAAACAAATCTAGATTAACAATCCTCTAAATGGTGAGAATTAAAATAACCGTTGTTTGAAATCAAAACTATGTTAAATTACTTAAAAACATCGTAAATTAATGTGTCTTGAATTTTAGCCACATAAATCTTAGCTTAGTATGTGCCTGCACTCATGTACCGGAGCCCAGAGGTTCTTTCCATGTCCCAATGAGATGCTGAAGATGTGGATATGAGCATGTGGTACCAGTGGAAACTATTAAACCTAACTTAAGCTATCTAATCAGATTCTGGTGACCATTGAGATAGTTCCGATTTCGGGAAAATACTCATGGCATGGTTGGCACCAGCCAGGGATCGAACGTGGGACCCAAGGTGCGCTGACCACTGTACCAAAGGGCTGGTTGTTACTTTATTTTTCCAGGTATTGTTTAGGCTAGAAAATAGTGTGTTCTAAAATATTGATAAATTTGAGACAAAAATTTTAGCAAAATTCTCAAATGATCAAATTTTACTAAACTCGCTAGATATATTTCATGTAATCTAAGACAAGAACTTAAATTCTAATACTTAAGTCCAAAAAAATGGGTTTTGATTGATATTATATAAAATTAAATAGTGTATTATTATTAATAATTAGTTTTTGACTAAATATACTTTTACTCAATTCTTGGCTTTGAAACAAATATTTCACCAATTTTAGTTTTGAGTGTTTATTTGAAATTATTATGCTAACATTAATAGCATATGAAAATGTAATGCATAAATTAGGCTCATACTTGTGCATATTATAAGGTACGCTAATTAAATGTCATGCTCATCAATTTGGGTTTTCCGGTAATAGTGGGAAAGGGGGGAGGGGTGTCCTAGATCTCAAATCGTGGCCAGGTGGACTGAGAGTTCTGTTTCCTAAAGAGTTTTTTCTACTTATCTCCACGCAATTACTCTTATATTTACTCTAAATTTTATCTTTATTATTCTTAACTCATTATTTTTATTAAAACACTTAAAACCCGGACCAATGGTAAGACGTAGTGATAAAAAAAGGACAGCAATTTTATAATAAGCTATAGGTGAATAAATGACTCAAGTTGTTCTTTATGTGTTATATGATTCAGGTAGCTTAATTGTTAAGTATAAATGTAAGAAATATCTACAACAGAGTATACACAATAACCAAGATATATATTTTATTATTAAAATTTTACCAAAGTGGGTATTGTTTAACCAAACATAGGATTAAGGACTTGTAAGATGTGAGAGAGAATAGGACTGAAAATAATACTTTTAAATCAAACTCAGCTCACCCTATTGAGTTTCAAATACCGTCCATCCCGTCACTGGGGTTCCGAAGAAAATATAGACAAAATATGTGATGTGTAGATAGTGCACTTTTACCTCACAGTATCATATGTTTTTTTTTAAATTTCTTCCCTTCTAGTTTTTGTTGTAAAGTCTCAACTTTAGACTGGCGTCTCTTCCTTCTACTTTTTGCTAAGTAAACTATTTGTAAGTTAATGTAGTTTCCAGTTTCTGCAGCTCCTTCTTTAGCCCCCCCCCCAACCCGCCCCCCAATGAGTCTGCGCACAAACATATATTCTTCCCTACCTCTCCCTCGTTTTTTTATCCCACTCCCTCAACCCCTTACACTCCCTAGAATCTCCCCTATATATCTACCCCTTCCTCCCGGTATCTCCTGTTCATGAACACACTAATGATTGGCTTTTCAAAATGCTGAAATCCCTTGTGCGTGTGTCTGGGACCATGCCACCGTAGATCAAGCCAATGTCTCACACACACACACACACACACACACACACACACGAGCACATCATTGACACCAACCAGATGACCTTTCGTCACGGGGTTGCGTCATTGTCTGACAAACAAGGTTGAGTGGATTTGGCCCCTTCATGTATATTTTCAGACTATCCTGACTATAAGATATCCGTTGGTTATAGAACTTTCTTTGGCACTTAAAAAAAAGTTACTAGATCTACTCATATAAACTTAAACACAATAGGATATCTTCTCAATAATTCAATTTAGACATATGTATGTTAAATATAATGAGATTTTGTCAGTGTTGGTCGGTTGGCTAGCTAAACTAGCTATTTCTCTGGCATTAAGGAACTAGTAAGGTCATGGCCGTCATAAAAGTTCACTATTAAACCCTATCCGGGGACTTCTCCATCTATTCTCTAACCTGACACCCACCTTCCTTTAAATATATTTTAACATTATCCTTCCATCTATGTTTTAGTCTACCAAGATTTTTTTTTATCCTACGGCTTTCTACAAAAATGTTATGTACACACTTGTCATCCCTATAACATCACATGATCATTCCACCTTAGTCTACTCACCTTGATTATCCTTACAAATGTTTGAGGAAGCATACATAAATAAAGTTCTTCATTATGTCTATATTCTTCTTTTTGTTATTTCTCATATTTTTTTTGCTCAAAAACTCTCAATTTATTCTCTTAATACAGAGTGAAATACCACGCTTCACATCAGATCACCCAGACCACCAACCCCGTCAAATTTAATATGTACCACCATTTTGCACCCAAGTATTTTGTTTTGCATCACAACCTCAGAGATGGTACAGCTGTTTTTGTTTAGAGGACTAAATTAATGGTAGTCTCCCTCCCCCCAATATTAAAATATTGCTTTTATTTAAAGCCAAGCTAAACGTCTTGTTTTGTATCTTTAGCATCATGGTAGTTTTTTCAAGGAAAAGTATTTAACATGATAAAAGGGGAGGGGAGGGGGTAAATTAAGCGTAGCCCCCAATCCAAAGTTTAGTATTTTGTACGCCTAAGTAGATATCTTGTTTTTCACCACTTTGCACTTGAGTATGGCGCTTGCAACTTAATAGTTTTGTAAGAAAAAAATTGTATTATTAAAGAAGTTGGGAAGTCCAAGTTAAGCTTATCTCCAACCCTACCCTATCATTTTGGTTTTTCTTATGCCAACATGAATGTATTGTTTTGAACCACTATGCACCGTTTTGAATTCTCGAGAATTGTGTTTTGTACCTTAATAGTTTATTGAGAGAAAACATGTTAATAGGAAAATTTATTAAAGTGACGCCACTACAAAACTGTGCATAGTGATGAAAAACAATGCATTCATCGTGACAAAGTAAGATGGGTGATGCGCTTAACCTGGGCACTAAACTTTTTATAATATTGAATATTTATTTCCTTGCTAAACTAGTGAGGTTCATAATACCATATTTGGCTCCAAAACAGGAGTTTAAGCTTATTCCAAATAACACCAACATTTTTATTTAGTGGAGGGGCTAAATTTAACTTTTCCCCAACCCCTGAACAAAAGTGGTCGTATCGTATCTAAGTTGGGGTGCAGAGCGCAATATTTGGATGTAAAACGTTGGTACTATATATGGACTTTAAATTTGACGGGGTGGTAGCGCCTAATTGAGTGATCTCTTCACACCCTTAATAGAACACGGGTAGGATAATAGTTTTATATATTTTTGACTTAATATCTCAAGGTAAAAGATGATATGACGACAGCTTTCAAACTGATTAATATCGAGCCTTTCTTGTTATAACTCTATTTATGGCTTCTTATTGAATATAATTCCTATCTCCTAGAACAGCTCTACAGCATTTGCATCTGTCAACCTCTTCAAAAGGTGTGACATGAATATCTAATAATCTATGTCAATGTTGGCTATCCTAGTATTTTTTAATCATCTTTAAAAGGTTCCTTAAGATAAAGATAGTTTTACTTTTGATTTTCTTATACACCCTCATCGGTGGCGTTGCAGACTAAATGGCACGTCTAGTCTAGTTTCTCGGTAACGAGGAGTTCGGTATTTTAACAACTGGGTAATCTGAGATGTTTTTTTTTACATTGGTACAAAATAAACACTAACTTTATGCATACATTTACTCTTACCTTTTAAAACTACTGAAATATTTTTATCTTTTATTTGTAGCATTTTTCTCATTATATTTGTTCTATTTGTATAAGGGAATAGCTAATAACATTTTATTGTTATTTACAGGTAAGTTGACCAGACAATCTCGCTGTTCATCTATGAGTTCTCTAACTCCAGGTATAGTAGTATTTATTTTAATATTTAGATAATTTCATTCACAAAAAACAACTAAAACTATTGTACCACATATTTGAATATTCACCCAATTGCTATCTTTTTGAACGAGTTATTATTTTTATTTTTTTTGAGATTTTGTGAGTAGGTTTTTATCGTTATATATTATAACTGAATTATTAAAACACCACCCAAATGGTTCCCTCAATTATTTGGAAATCTTGTTGTTAAATAATAACTTAAAAGCTGCCAATTTACTTTTCAAAACGAAGAATTTCATAAAGGTGGTGTTTGTATTCTATCAAATACTTATTTTATACGTCGTTGATAGGTCCAAGGAAGCCATTTTGTTCAGCCTGTATTGTTCATCTTATAAATTCTTGACACGTGCAGAATAAAAAAAGACTGCTGCCACCAATTTAAGAAAATAGGGCAATAAAAAAAATAATATATATATATATTCATAAAAGGGGGAAAAAGCCAAACACGTTCATTTCTAAGTCCCTCACACTTGGACGTTAACATCCAAATCGTCCTGGTTTTGTCCTCGATACGATTCGAACAGTAGTCGAGTGGCTGCGTCTTCACAACCCCTTATTTTAGTTTGGCTTTCTTCTTGTGGGATGAAACGTCCTGTATAATGCCCAATCGTGCCCTTGGTGGTTGGTCGTAAGGTCGTAACGTTCGCAACTACGGTACATGAGGTGCAGCTTTGTGGAGACGAGTTTACGAAATGTGAACGCATACCCCCCTTCCCTCTTTTCGTCTCGCTGCCCTCGTTACTCCGTCCCTGGATTGGTGGAAGGAAAAGACCCGTTATCGTTTAGAGAGTACAGTCAGTACTGAGGAAAATATGGAAGTTAACTTTTAAAATGTTGATTCTATTACATTTTTTAAGGTCATTCGGCTCACATAATGTATTAGCTTATTCACGTTTCTATAATTCAATTTGATATTTGAAATGAATAACAAAACATTTCTTTCAATTTACTTAAGGTTATTTAATAAGATCTTTAATCTGTTTACCCGCCCCGGTGGCGTGGTTGGCTAACGCGCTTGTCGTGTTGAGCTCGACTGCTGAGGACGGGGAGATCGAGGTTCGAATCTCGGTCGGGTGAACTGGGGGGTGGTTTTTCCTAAATGGTTTTCCACTCTCCCTCCACGCAAATGCGGGTTCACTTCCTCTAATTCAACCTCCCAAATTCCTAATCCATTAGAGTAATTAGTACTTAAAGCGTGTAACCCGAACGAGTAGTAAGACGCGGTACTAAAATATTATTATATTTTAATCTATTTGGTGGTTGAGTGCTATAAAGTGGATACGTATGGAAATGGCACAGGAAGAATGTGTGTACCTGCTTTGGAGTATATCAGAAGCGTACTACAGTTTGTTTGTAGCCTTTGATCCTCATATGGCAACACCGCTTGTTGATATCAGACCAAACCTAGCCTAGCATAACCTAACTTAGCAACAAATCATGAAACGCTATTGCCATCAACGAAGTATTTTATTGTAAAATTACATTCAACGTTATAGTTCGTTCCTGCCATCACTGTGGTAACAAGATGTTTGCCATGTTGCCAAATTATGCAGTTTTCCCCACTATGTTGTTTTAATACAAGCTCTTTGATCAATATCTTCGTACGCTTTTAATATGAGGTTTCTTTCCCTTTTGTGCCATTGCGATGATATCGTGTCTAAGGCATCCTTCTCGCATTAGACTGGACTGATAATTCAAGGGAGATTTGGGCTCAAATATTAGTCGGGTGTATGGAACATAGTTTTTACTAAATTGATTTCTACACAAAACTTAGATACATTCCCTTTAAATTCTACCCTCCTTATTTCTAATCCATTAGTTAAAATATAATTAAGTATAGCTTGAAAGGTTACTAAGATATGGCGCATACAAAAAGATCTTGGATTTAAACTACTAGCTATGCGAGATCCTTTGATAACAAGGTTTAATTAATCTCAAGATACTTTCTTGGACTTAAAAGGTGGGATTTTTCCGAAACCTTGAGCTAGTCTCAACTTAAAGCAGAAGTAGTTAAGGCTGTTGATGCTCAAACTGTCTTAATAGAATGGTAATTTAATAAGATGTTGGGGGTGACCTGATGGTCTCGTGGTAAGGTGTCTGAATTCTTTACTGGGGGTTCGGGGTTCAATCCTCGATCCCGGCACAGACTTATCTGATTGCCAAACCCTTAATTCACCTCTGACAAGACGTACATTAATCACAGCTTGTGAATGTGTGGAGTACCAGGCCTACACTGTGGTTCTGATCCCACGTTAAACTGTAGGTCCTCCATTTCATCTCACAATCACCCTACCGTTACACATTAGCGTAAGTGCGTATAACCCGAACGGGTAGTAAGACACGGTGCTATTAATAACAATAATAATATGTTACAAAATATCTATAACTAGACGCTCCCCCTCCCCCCACATTATTATTTTCAACACACATATTGAAGAATCATCATAGACTCTACCATAAAATATGAGAGACTATCGACATTTTTATGAGGAATAAATTAAAGTTTCCAAATAAAATATAGCCTATGTTACTTGCTAATAATGTAGCTTTATATTGGCAAAAGAATTTTTTAAATCGGTCTAGTAGTATTTGAGTTTATCCATTACAAACAAAAAACAAATCTTTCCTCTTTATAATATTAGTGTAGATGTACTTAATACACATCATATATTAAAAATCATTTTATGGTGGTTTTATAGCATATATATATATACAAAAAATCAAGATCGGATATATCGGGTAGGATTTCCTGCTCGCTATGGCGTCAGAATGTTTTGATTTCAATTGGTTTGAATATGTTCTGAAATTGATTTATTGTGGCTTCAAACCTCCAGAAAAATATAATTACTAAACCAAAGCGAATTTGAAACAACGTATCAGTTAAAAATTGGTTTTGGAATTACTGGTCTTCTCTGCAGAAGGTTGTTAAACCTGATGACAGTGGTTCATTCCGCAGTCTGGAATGGAGTGGATGGGTCCTTTCCTCAGAGAGTGCTAGCTGATTTACATCAAGTGTATTTTCATTATCTTCGTTATTATATCAGTTTAAACTCATTCAGTGGCTGCATGGTCTAAAGCGTCGTACCCTCACAACAGACTAGATTGCTGACTAAGGGGAGATCGGGGTTTATCCCAGTCAGGGTGGTTTATCCTAAATGGTTTTACCCTTTCCCTCCACGAAAATACGGTTGCACGTTCACTAAATATAGCTTTTGTCATCCCTAAAATAACTAACGTAAATAGTACATACATTTATATCCCAAACGGTTATATATATGTCTACGAGAGCAGAAACTGGTGGGAAAATGCACAAATTTACCTTAATAATATGTTCTTATTTGTCGGCTTTAGAAAAGTTATGGTTCAAATCTTGATTGACTGTAATGAATTTTATTCAAAAATTGTTAGCCACTTTTATTGCACACAAATTTTGTTACATTTCTTATAAATCCTGATTTCCTCATTCCACCCCTGACAGTAAAATTTTAACAGATTCCGGACATACAGTAAAGGAAAAAGAGCCAATAAAAAACCTAATGTAAGTATTGCAGTAAAAACTAATAAACATGGTTTTTATGATCTAAAATATTTGCCCATAAATAATTTCCAATAAAGAAGAATGTAAAATAATCTGAACATTACTTCCTAATAGTTTTTAGTCAAAATTGAGAACTGGTTTTCCCCGTTGGGATCAAACCGGTAACGTTAGTCCTGGGGTGCGAGATGACGTAGTCTCCCCCCACCACCGACTACCCCGGTTTTAATCTGTTGAGTAATGTTTGTTGTTACACACTGGGCCGCTACTGGTCATAAATGTTTCCTGGTGTAATCATAGGTAAGTGCACTTTATCTGCAGTGTCACTCTCCTCTGATTGCTCTACATGGAATATCCGGAGAAAAGATTAAGTTTTACAGACTTCAACCAACTACCCATATATATTTTATTTACTCATCTTAAATCAAAAATTGGGGATTTAAAGTTTTAAAAATTGCAAATCAATAAGGAGATAATTTGGTTTGACCTTTCTTTCTAGCTAATGCCCATATGGTTCAGCACACTTACTAAGTGTAACGTGGATATAATATGTTTTTTTCAGTTATAGGAAGGACCAGTTTTGAGTCCTAGTTGGGTGTAATGAGGGTGTTTTTTGTTAAATGGTTTTCTACTTCCCTCTGTGCAAATTGTTAGCATATCCCTCCTAAATGCTATCCACATCTTATCCTTATTTTAGAAAGTGTAAAAATTAAATAAATCAATAATATCATTAATTAAATATTTTACTTTTCTAGAACCTTATCCTTATTTTAGAAAGTGTAAAAATTTAAGAAAATCAATAATAACATCAATAATTAAATATTAGACTTTTCTAGAACCTGGAGCTGGGAGTTGAACCCATTATCTTTCAGACCTGTATTTTAAATTCTTTAGCAACTCGGACATATGAATAGGCTGTCAAAGTCCTTTTAGAGGTATTTTATATATTTTTATTTGTGTTTTACACAGTATATTTAGCACGCGACATTTAGTGTTTATTTATACTTTATATAATAATATATAAACATATATTTTGCATAGAAAGAAGTGGAAGTTGAGCTCTAAGCTGACCAATCTAATAAAGAAAGGAATACTTGAATATTTTTGTTTACTAATAATTAATATAGCTTGAGTATTATTGCTATGAAATTATGTTATAGAAATGTTATTAACTCAAATTAGTAAATACTATTTTATGTGTATTTAGCCCGCATTGAGAAGCAAGTGGTCTAGTGCGTCCCTCTCACTCTACGGAGGGTGACTTTTCCTAGATTGTATCCTACACTCCCTATACACAAATGCTATCGGTACATTTTCTCTTAATTCTATTTTACTAATTCTTAATCCAAAAGTCTAAGTATACGTGAGTGAAATTTGGTGTACACATTTGGATTCAAACTATGAGCTCAATCAAATTACAATAGTTGTCTCCCATCGCCCTGCTGAAAGTCATTTGATAGCAGATAAATGTTATTATTTGAATTAGCTTTATAATCTCAGTCCTATATATTATAAATATTTAAAGAAAAAAGGGTTGCTTGTAAAAACTTACATAAAATTATAATATTTTTAATATAGCTTTACTTAAATTTATGGAAGTTGGATTTGAATATTAATCACTATTATTAAATTATTTGCTATGTCTTAAGACAGGTCCATTCCTTTTGACAATGAACTTAAAGAACCAAAACACCCTGTCTTCTGCTTCCTCTTTTAGCTCCAAGAAATGACTTCTTTCTTTCAAGTAATACAATATTTGAATACTCCTCCCTAATCTCCTCTTTCTTTCTTTCTTTCTTTCAATCTTTCCCTTTATGACGTCGAGCATAAGACAGTTCCTCCTAAGAATATGCCCGATCCAGTTTGCTTTGTACCAAAGTATTTCATCCAAAATAATTATATTTTTATCCACTCTTCTTGGGACTTCTTTATTTGTCACCTTAAACAAATACTAAACTATTGAAATCCAACTTCATAAACAAATAGACATGCTAAAGGAAACTGGCGAGACACCATGAATTGTGATTGAAAATATATTCTAAGATGAAATTGCATGTACTAGATATCATGTTGACTTACCGAACATTTTTAATACATATTATAGTATATCATAGTTTATTTTAAGTAAGCTATCTTTGCTTGAATAAGTATGAATGCTATGAATGTTATTGAATCTTGTGTGTAAATAAAATTACAAATTTAACTAATGGTATAGATAGAAAATGCTGTTTTATAAATACAGTATCTAGTATGTATACATATATTTTTTTTCTCGTAGAGATTTATATTTGTAGTGAATGTTTTAAATGTATGTAGACTGATTAATACTAATGGCAACGTGGAAATAGGTGTCAGTTACGTAATATCGGGTTTGTCTGTAATTGAGGTTATATTCTAATCCCAGTAGATTTTTCTTAGTTTTTCATCATAAATAAATTCTCACTTCTTATTCCTAAAAAAACTTAGGTACTCTACCTCTTAATACTACCTTCCACATTCCTATTCCTTTAGTGTAGCTAAGCGAATTAAAAAACAAAATACATACATACATACACACATTGATAATTCTTTGGATTAAAACTTTCAATAGTGTGTAATTAAAATTGATATAAATCAGGGTGTAGTGAGTCAATTGAATGCCACAGTTTTAATAACGTTGTTGTAGATATATGAGATTGAATACATCCAAAACATTTTCATTTAAAAAAAACACAATACAATACATTTTATAATATGATCTTATTTTTTAAGTAAATATATTTCTATTGACCTTCTTGACAACAGACACAGTCGTGAACTTTAGTTTTGAAATTGTTCATTTCTCGTCGCTAAATCATCAATTTATTCAGTGGTGCGATGTTTCAACTGTATAATGGAGCTGGATCTGTTGATATACACCTTAATTTTGAAGTATCCCATTAGACAGTAGCTTGTAACTGTTTGATCAGGGGAAATAAGTGGCCAGGCAAATCTTACTTATAAATTATATACTTTGGAAATTTTTAAGCCGATCTTCGAAATTTTGAATGAACTATTTAAAGTGTTTTGAACAAACTACTGAAGTAAGATTTTGAACCTTTTCTACCTATGTGGGCATGTAAACATACATTTTGTTTGATATTGGATATGTGGTCTTGGAGGAGCCTTAAAACATATTTAAAACAAATAAAGAACCGATTCATTAAACTGTCTGCCATTTTTTTCCTAAAGATGATTAAACTAAAGGCGGCCGCCTCGGTAAATGAAAAGGTATTAATAACTGTCAGGCCTCATGACTTAATATACAATGGTCTGTGTCGTTTCATGGAGCTACTTTTCTATTATGTCTAAGTTTATAATATATTTTGTACCTTCTTAAAACCACTCTCTGTCATGTCAATAAGAGAAAGTGTAAAGAAAATTACAAAACTTCTCAAGTTAAAGAGAAAAGCTCTCTGCTAGCTCTCAAATAACTTAAAATTTATGTTGTGAGCCTATCAGAAAGGCTTGAATCTGTTAGAGGAATGCTAAATCTACAGAAATTTTTCATCAAGTATAGTCTCATATTACTAAAAATATGTTTTAAAATTCGTTGAAATCAAGCTGTTGTTGATTTTGTACACATCATTTTCTATTATTATAACTCAAATTAAGTTATAAGGTTGTTAAGGGAAAAAAAGCCCTGTGGGAATATTTCGAATTTTTTTTTGTCTTGAACCATATTTTGAAACAACTCGTCGTAAAATTAAATATCGCGTTAGGCTGAACTTCTGCATGGTAACTTCTCACTTACCGGGGTGGACCACATAATTGGTTTGGGTTTTGTTAAACTGGAGTTCTCCACATTAACGCTATGAAAACCGTCACATTCGATTGAATCAACCCGAATTTATATAACCTCAAAATTATCTTCAGCATTATTTACTGTGTATTCATATATATTCGTATTTTGTGTACTTTGCTAGCTTATCATCTTAAGTTTGATACGCTATGTATGCGCAAAACTTTTTCCTGTGTTCAGAAAATAATAGCGATTAATAAATTCGGATAAAGTCTCAAAGTTATATATCTGCATCTATAAGGCTTAGTAAAATGGCGTCAATCAAAAACGACCGGAAAACTTGAGATTTTATCATGAAGACGATTGTACCTCCGTAAGCCATAGTGATGTTGGTCGAGACCAATGAGAATTCGATAATCGGAAAACAATTTTTCTTTTTGTGCTGGGGTTTTCTCCTCGTTCTGTTAGTGTATGCGCACGCGCGGTGAACTACTAAAGGGAGAGAAGACGTAGTATTGTTAACGTGTACAACACGTCAAATTTACTGGTATAGCTCTTGAATCCTTACCCCCCTTGTGTTGAGGTTCGGTCACGTGGAGATTATTTATCTACTGATGTGATTCAAACTCTTATTTTTAAATTAGGAACCTCCTCTAACACCTAGATAATTTAATAGATATACTTCCACGTATTCATACATAATGTAGTTTGAACTGATACCTTAATTACCAATACCTATAAAATAATAGTATACTAATAATAGAGTAAGATTTTATCAATTTTGGTGGCAAGAAATATGTTTGTATCTTATAAATGGCCCACCGCATGAAAACGAGAATATACCAAACATATTCCAAGATAGCGCTTGTAAGCTTTATTGTTAATTTTAACATAAATCTTCCTCACAGTTTGCTTAGTTTGGGCAAGATAGTTCATATCAGTGTTGGCTAGTGGATTTTTGGTAGATGAAACTGGCATGCAGTACTACTAGTAAATTATTTCTTTCAAATCAGTATCAAACTCGCTTTCATCGGTGGTAACGTGAACTAAAATCATCTTGCCTGGTTTGCCGATTATGGGTAGGTAAGAGTTCGAATCTCAACCGGATGGGACAAGGAAGAATTATTCAAAATCGCTTCCCACTCTCCCTCTATTCAAATTATGGTATATTTATTTTAAATTTAACTTAGCATATCCTTAATCCACTAATTACATTTATTGTGGTTTACTAAAATGTTTTGAGTAGACGTAGAGTAGAAAAATATTTATTTATAACTTTAACACTTAAAGCCATTGCTCACACATTCCCCCACTACAATATTGTGTGTGTATGTGTGGAAGGGGAGGGGGGGGGATGGAAGTTCAAATGAAGGGAGAAATTTAACAGTCTGCTTCTTCTTAAGTCAACAAACCAAAGGTGTGTTTGATGTGATTTCTATCCATATGTAGATTGGCATGCACACAGCCCTTCAGTTGGCTAGCGCTGCTTACACCATCTGGTCGAAATCTCATGAACTAGATAAGGTCAGGTAATGTGGTGGTTCCCCGTTGCCTTTCTTACGGAATTTATATGAGTGAGAGTGAAAGGGCCTACCAATTTGTCCAGGTAAAGTATTTTAGCATACCTATCGGTGATCTTTTACATGCCACAATCGGCATGGAACCGAAGGATTTACTCCACCTCCGAATTAAGATGTGCTAAGTATTTTTATCGCCCAAGAAAAATCTTTCGACCTTGGTTGGGTTTGAAACTATGAACATTGGAGCCTGAGGAGAACACTTTACCCCAAGACCACAGAGATTGACATAATTTAATAGTAATGTCTCATAAAGTCTCGGTTTACCTGGTAACAATTCACAATCAGCTACTGATTTAAATCTCTCTTACCCAAGTACTTAAACTATAGAATGCGGTTATAAAATGTAAACTTACTCTTTTGTAGTAAAGTTTTCAGTTCTCTCTCTGTTCATGGAAGTTCATCCCATAACCTCTTTCTGAACACACCCTTATTTCAAGGAAACACTTTCCTCTCTAACTCCAGAGAAATAGCCGTTCTTCTGTATTGTATCGTTGAGCTCTTTCCCTACTTCCAAAATGACCTTTTATTCCGTATCCTTTTATATCCTCTTACTCAATACAAAATTCAGAAGGTATTCTCGAATTTACTTTTAAAACGTAATCCCCTTATCATGGCTCGAATTCCCCTTTTTTCTTTTTATACCTTATATGTTGAGTTCATTGGTAGAGCGTTTCAGTTTTTCTTGAGAAAATCTAGTATTTCGGCCTTGGGTATGGTTGTACCTAAATTTTGGTATGATCAATATATTCTATAGATTCTTAGAAAATAGTAAACACATTATTTCAATCAGCATGTCTGTGTGTGTAGATATTAAATATTCCCTTTTTACAACATTTAAAATAATTACCAGAGCCTAACTTAGCTTAACACACCAATAATTATGTCGAGTTTATATTATTGATTATCTTCCGGGATCCCTTTTAAAAGCTAAATTTGCTTGTATTTAATATTTCCGACTGTATTGTATTTTCCACATAAGCATTAACAGTAAACATTAATCCAAGCATATGATGAGGTATATTTACTTTGATAAATAGAAGATAAATCATTAGTGGAAATATAAATTAATTAGGCCCATTTGAAAAAAAAAATTGCACCACGTATTACTTACTATCCATCGTGGCAAGCGGCATTTAAGTTGTTACGGTAAAAGGTGGTGTCGAGGAAAGAAGAGACTGAGAGGAAATGTAGCCGAATTTGAATGGATCTAGATTGGGAAACCTCTTATGAAAAATCTTCCACAGTACACTAAGCTGAAATTAAAATACTGACCTATCCATCATCAACTAGCCAAACTAGACGAGCTTGAAATTTATTCCATGAACTCTTTGATGTGAGCTAGAAATATGTATACTTATTAATACATGCAAGTTATAGGAATGAGGACGTTAGTTTGGATAATGGACGCGTCCATTATCTTCCAAAGAGAAATGTAAATTTTCACTGCTGTTTATTATCCCCACGTCTTACTGCATGTTCAGGCTATACGCATATATGATAATTATTATAATGAGGTAGGGAGGAATAAAGGTATAATTTTAGAAGTAACATACCCACATTAGCGTGGAAGGAGAGTGTGAAATCATTTGGGAAAAATCACACTCAGTAGACTCGAGTGGGACTCTAACCCCTATCTACCCGTCATCAGCGGGCCAGTCTAACACGAGAGTGACTCCTTAGTCCATCTGACAACTGAATCGGCCCCCTTCTCTGTTGAACCAGGTGTTGAAAACCACCACACTTCGTACAAACGTTCGGGAGTCAACACCCTCCTCCTCCCCATAAGTTATTCGCATTTGCGATCTTATTCAGTAAGAATCCAGAGCCCTAGACCCCTTTAACGTTACTGCAGATGTATTGTTAATCAATAATGAATAGTGTAAAAGTAAAATTCAATAGTTTTATCTTCAAATTGTAAATGGTAAATAGATAATCATATAACTCGTCCTTTGAAAACATGCATTGGTGGACACGTGGACAAAGCCTTTAAAATTATTTAGTTTTGGTTTATCAGTGACTACATAGTCTGGGTTTTATTCATCGTTTAGTGTTTTTTTCTTGGTAATTTACTACTCTCCTTCCACGCAAGTACATTTACTCTAAGTTCCAGCATCTTCATCTTTATCCCAATTGCATTAATGTGCAGCTAATCCGGATGGGTAGTAAGACATGGGCACACATAAAAAAAGAAGAATAAAATCATTACCCGTGAAGATTCGTTATAACATTTTATTACATTTTTAGTAGAAATGACACGAGGTATGCTTTCTTATAGTCTCCCTCCTCTTTTCAAGGAAGAAACTGATTAAATTGCTTCTTTCCTGCGTCTTGAACGCCTAAGATGGTTCTCACTTCCACATAATGATGTAACAAAGACATTAAGAGAAGTAGAGGAAGATGTCTGGGAAGTTGCCAGGATGTTCATTATGTACACTCTGTTAAAACATAGGGCCCCGTTTTTAACCCACTGTTTTGAGTACAAGTATTTTACTATAACCGTAAAATGTTTCTAGAATCATAAATATTGCGTTTAAATTGGTAAAACACTCTTCATATTGGTTTCTGTATATCTTTCAAATGCGCCCTACTACCCGTCTGCGCATTTATATATTCTAATTTTATATGGATAACAGAGGTATGTTTTAGAGGAAATGTACACACATTTGCGAGAAGTAAAAATGGAAAGCTATTTGAATAAACACCCTGAGTAGATCCAGCCGAGAGAAGAATACCATCCTCCCAATCACCGGAAAACCAGATTAGATAAAGTTGTCATTTAGTCCACGTGCCCAATGACGTGGGTTTTCGTTATTAGTGTATTCATATACTTCATTCACGGTAGGAGTTTACCTCTGAAAGGTCTTTTTTCTTACCAATATCCTACTATATAATAGATTTCTGGTAGGGAAAAAAAGTCCTTTCCCAGGTAAACTCCTACCGTGAACGAACTTTACAAATAACCCTATTAAATCATGCAGTGTTTAATTGTTAATAACCAGAACACTAAGACCAAATTTTCTTTATTCCGCGTCTTATTTTTACTAGCACCGCATCTAACTACCCGTTCGGCTTATACGCACTTACGCTAGTGTGTAATGGTAGGGTGGGGTGACCTGGTGGTCTGGGGCTAAGGTGTCTGACTTCTGTGCTGGGAGTCCGGGATTCAATCCTCGGTCCTGGCACAGATTTAGCTTATTACCAGACCCTTCCTTCACCTCTGACATGAAGTGTATTAATCACAACTTGTGAATGTGGGGAATGCCAGGCCTTCACCGTGGCTCTGATTCCACGTTAAACCGTAGGTCCTCTATTTCACCGCACAATTACCCTACCATTACACATTAGCTTAAGTCCGTACAGCCCTAACGAGTAGTAACAGGCTGTGCCAATAATAATAATAATAATAATAATAATACTAATAATGGCGGAGTGATTGTGATATTAAATGTAGGACCTACAGTTTAACGTGGGATCCGAACCACGTTAGAGGCCTGGCATTCCACACATTCACAAATTGTGATTAATACACTTCATGTCAGAGGTGAAGGAAGGGTCTGGAAATCAGATAAATCTGTGCCGGGACCAGGATTGAACCCCAGACCCCTAGCACAAAAGTCTGACATCTTACTCCTAAACCACCAGGTCACCTATTCCACGTCTTAATACTCGTTTTGGCTATACGTACATTCTCATTATTGGTGTCAAGATTAAGAGTAAATGTATCTTCATTTTTGAGTGGGAAGAATGTGAAGTCATTTTTAGAAAATAAAAATCCCCTCAGTAAATTGGTATGGTATTCCAACCCACATTTCACCGTCATATAGAAGAAGCCAGATTATTACGAAACTGACGCCTTGGTCATTGGCCCACCGGTGCTGGTTTTTCAGCTAGATAAATATAAAGCACATGTTCTAGCTAGCGGCCTACCAGTTCTAGAAAACCGAGATTAACGGCCGGAGGGTTCGTTGTGCTGACCACATGATACCCTCTATTCACAAATGTTAGCACTAACATCTCTTACTGTGGCGGGCGGTATATCTCGATCTCGGGTTAACAACATGTAGTTTGGTTTTTTTTAGCACAATGACTTACTACCCGCTATGGTGGTAATATGCACACAGCATGATGTTGTTCAACGCCTTATCTCAGTTGGTAGCACCTCTACCTACTAAGCTTAGAGGCCCAGGCTCATTTCTCGACAAAACCTACAGATTTATCACCATTGAAATTTAGGTTTACCCTTCAACATTGATAAACTAATGGCTGAGAAGCTTGGTGTTATCTCTATTCTAGATTTTAATTAGTTTATAATTCACATATTGATATCATCAGTCGGTTTTAAAAGTGAACGTTAAATACCTCAAATGGGGCCTAATAATAAAAAAAACTAGTACTGGTATGTATGTGGGTAACATATTGTTTACTGAAGCGTTTAAATATCAGTCCCTTGTCCTAACGTTCCTGACGCGGGGTGCAGCAAGAACCGACTCTACTGGTGTTATTTCCCCCGGGGTAGAAATGAGGTGCATACAGACCACAAACCTCCCGTAGAGTAAGGTTAACGGCAGTAGAGAGCTTACTGTACATTCGAGAAGCTATCCACTCGAGATTGCCGCCGCTGGGTGAATGGGAAAGAGTAGTGGGGATAAACCGGGCGAGGGACAAGAGGGGGCTAGCGAAGAATAGACTTGATATTGCAAAATAGGGAGGGCTTCGGTTGTGTGTAACATAGAGAATCTATGTACGGAACGCTTAGCAGTTATTCCTTGGAGGTATGTAATACACAACCAAACAGACAGTGCGTATTGAGAAAAAACTGGACTAGTATTGTGTTTATTGCAAACTTAGTTCGAAAAATATTGTAGTGGTGATTAATATTACTATATTATTTAATTTTTACCTTTTAAAAAAGGTTCATAAGAAAGATAAAACTAATAGTCCAAGAAAACATACATAATATTAAACACACAACCATTAAACTAGTAATTATAATTGGGAAAAACTCTTTATCAGCTAACGTTTATTTTTCTTACCATGATGTTAAATTTTATGGGGTTTTTGTCGGATTTTTTTAATACTATCGTTCCTCAATGAACGGTAATGTGTGTTAGTCCAAACTTTGTAATTGTTTTAAGTATGTCCATTTCTTATTCAAAAGCAGTGGCGTGGTGTTTCCAGGATAAGCAGAGCTTGTCAAAACTGTACTTGTGATATGCTCTCACCCATTCGGTCCTCATTTGACTAATCACAGGTAGGAATGTACTTCCACTTATACCTTACCTGTGGCTGTTATATTTAGTAATTAGAACAATTTCGCAGGTACAGTTTCAACTAACTCTACTTCGCTGTAAGCTTTTTATAAAAGTAACTAAAGATTATATCATTGACCTCTTGTAATCTTACAAGAGGATTATTCTCTTTGTTCTGGAATCTTAGAAAAGTTGTATAATACAGTTTTATTTAATCACCACAACCCACTATATGTTCATGCTATATATATTTGATAAAAACTCTAATGGGGTAATAATGATTAGGGAAGCATTTTAGAGGTAATACACTTGAGCTTGCATGTCAGGAGAGTGGGGGATCATTTAGTAAAAACCATCCTCAGTAGATCCGACCGGGATTCGAACTCGGAACTCCCCGTCACTAGCAGGCCAATCCAAAAAGAGAATATTTGGTTACTGTAAAAGATCAGAGAGCAATAATGAAATTAATTGTTTTGTAATATATATTCTAGCTGTGGATGGTTCCTTTTATCTCCTTTTTCTAAAGGTTTCTAAAGATTTTATAATGTGTTGCTCTATTAGCTTAATCTTAGTGAGCAATCATGTCTGTGGAGTTTCAGGAGAGATGAATCAAGGCATGCGTGCCAAAATTCAAGTACACATTTTATTTAAATTATAAATATATTTTTAGTTCTACATGAAATAAAACCAAACTTATAGTCAGTCCCTTAACCAATGATTTTTTTGCAATACATCTAAATTACCCATCTGCACTATCTTTAATTTTTACAGTGAAGGGCTAAGGACATGGATGGAAAAATCTATAGATAATGTATCCACATTTGAATAAAAGTAGAGTGAAAAATTATTTTGGAAAACTACTTTCAGTATACCCAGCTAGGCTTCGAAACCCAACCCCCATCTCAGTAAAAATTAATATAACGATACCATACCATACCATAATACCATTCAAATACTGTTACGGATGATAAATTGTTGAAATTAATCTAATTTTAATAGCAAAAATTATTTTTGAAAAATAATAAACGTTCTGGATACATTTTAAGTCACAGTTCTCAAATAACTCTATCATCCTTTTAAAAGTTAAATTAACTATCTTAAATACATTTTTTTTATTTTATCTTTATTTTACTAACCATCTGGTTCCATAACATACACTTAGGACAGTGACAGGAAATGAATAAGTCAGATGAAGTGTTATCAACATTTGTGGGAAAAAGATTATAAACATGACTTGAAAACATTACACTTTATAACATTTCGGGTTACAAAGTCAGACCTAAGCGTCTCTAGTAAAACAAACAAGATGAGACTAATTATTTTTTTCACATCCCATCAGGTTTGAATTTTAATTATTTGTAATTGAATTAAAGTATATTTTTATTTGGAAATGAAACAATATAAAAATGTTTGACTTATATATATATATATATATATATATATATATATATA
>CABFOW010000027.1:244585-281541 GCA_902141385.1 Timema californicum
TATATATATATATATATATATAAATGTTTTACTTTTATATATATATATATATATATAAATGTTTTACTTTTATATATATATACACCCCTTTAAAAATAAAAATTCAAATCTACTGTTTATTTAAATAATAACAGCATGAATAGACTTTAATCCTAAATAATTTAAATATTATTAATTTTAATATTTTTGCTACTTTATATATATATATATTATTTAATAAATATAATTTCCATTTGACGATAGTAGAAAAATATGTGGAGCTAGTTGGATTGTCCAATTAAGTCGTACATATTATTAATTTTGCTGTGATCAATTATTTATATTTTGAAAGAACAACTCATCGGAAAAGGTACCCAAACATTAAAATATTATAAATTACTAAAAGTCTTCATAAACACTACAAAAACGAGTTTCTAGAACTCATGATATTTTATTTTCATAGTTTATTTTCTTTTCATGTTAAGCTCTTTGTTCTTTGTGAGGCATAAATTTAGTGTGGCTTTGATTTAAAATATTTTGGCTTACTATTGAAGGGAGCTAAGTTTCAATATGAACCACAAATAAAAGGACTGGAGTGGATTAGAAAGTAGCTTGAAACTTTTCCTCAAAATAAAAGTGAAAAAGCCAAATGGAGTGGTATAGTAATCTGAAATCTCGTTTTGTTTTGAATTCTCTTTTTCTATTCTTTTGTATCTCATCTACCAACCGGATGGAGGGGGAGAGGAGAAAAAAAACTCACCATTCCCTGTGTCAGAAAATTGTTCTATGCCACATCCTATGGGGGTCCCAGATGTTCTTACCACATTCTATAAGGTTCCCTGCGTCATACCGAAGTTACAACTGTTACACCGTCTTGAGAATTGTAGAGAGGGAGTAACAAGAGACGGACAGAACGAGGGAAGTAAGGAAGAGGGTGATAAAACCGAATTGAAAATTAGGTGCTGAAAGAAAGTGTGGGGACACAATGCTAGAATATATTTAGCACCTGAGACCACTCTGAATAAAAAGGGGAGGAGGGAGGAGAATGAAATTTATACCATTATTCCACACATACAAAAAAAAAAGTTTTTCTCAACGTTAAGACGATTTATGTATGTCTGCTTGAATTTCGGTAAAGTCACTGGAACTGAAAAAGATTACTTAAATTATAATTAATGTATCTTTTGAATCAGATTGCACTTGAATACAGAATTTATAATATATTTAAAAAAATTAGATATATAGGTCTAGTAACATAATTTTTCTGATCAAATTCTAAAAATAGCCTTTAAAATGAAGTGTTTATATTTAGTTCAAACTTTTAGAATCATGGTTGCACTTAACTTTCCTTTGGTTATACCTAGTATATCTATTAGATAATATGCATCTCAAAGCATATTTTTTTATTTTTAACTTAAATAAAACTAAACAAGGCACTGGTTAGGGGGAGGACTAAATAGGAGCTGCCACACACCTAAGTAAACTGGAAGAAACGGGAAAACACAGATAATCTTATAAAATCTGGTAATAATATTGGAATATTTGTTAATTTTTGATATTTAACTGAAACCTTAAAATATTAGGTCTTTGGATGGATGAATAGGTGAACTGAAAAATTAGTCCTGCTTCTTAAAACATGTTTTATTACCCCTTACACAAGTGTTGGCATGTGGCAATAGTTTTACTCCCCCACCAATCTTAAATCATCCTATCTTAAAAATGACTTCACAATAGTCAGTTTGTTGAAAAATCAAATTTTCTTTTCCTTTTATTTAATCTAAGCTGCCTGGAAAAATGGGAATTCCTTTCTGGAAAACACAGGAAATTTGGTAGAATGAAAATTATGGCAATTCTGAACTGGGCGTTAAGATTACCTAATCTGGTATGCCACTAATTGGAAAGGCGGGACTACAATCCCTGTCTAGTGTGCTTTGGTGATTTTTCCCTAATTGGTTTCACATTCTTTTAGCACCTTAAATTCTGTTTCATTTCATATACAATTTTTCCTGACTCATTTCCACTCCAATATTGTAATTAAATGCGTATATCCCTACCATGTAGTATGTCGTGTTGCAAAAAAAATTATATATATATATATATATAATTTCTGTAATCAAAGCGCTACCAAAGTTTGGTTTTTAGATTAATATATTGTTGTTAAAGAAGCTCTGTTGGATTATCTTGAAATGTTTCTTAGCTCCTTGATTCATAGTTCATTAAACTGCTTTAAACAAACAATCTACCTCATCTTCTTAGTTAGCTAGGTAATCAAAGAATGAACTACCTCGAATTTAAGAAACTCCGTCTGCTTCCATAGTAATAATTTCATCCCACTCCCCTCGCTCGCTTTACCCTCAAACAATGTGATTACACCGAGCAAAGTCTCTCAGCTTTTGGTGGGAACATTGAGGCTGTCAAGACGTTTCGTATTCTCTCTGACTACATTTGAATTATTGAATTTGCTGTGCTCCCTTTACCCCCCACCCTAGCCTCCGTTCTCTTCGAGGATTGAATATATTATATTTACGTTATGTTTCAGATGGTACTGTAGGATTTGGGTTTTTGGGTTGAAACTGTGAGCTAAAGCTACTGTGGATTTGCTAAGTTAAGTGTTGGGGTGGATCTGGCTTAGGTATTATCAAGATTCTTCCAAGAGGTTATATTCTTATTTCAGTGTTTGTATTGTGCATGCAAGCCAGTCCTACTCTAAAAAAAATTTAAATTAATTTAATTTTCCCCTATAACTTACACCTTTAGCTTTTATAGAATTGACTAAAGAGGTTAAAAATTGTTTTAAATTTTCACAAAATGTTGACTTGTGTTTGCTAGTCATTTTGGAAGTATTATACCTTATATTAATTCATATTTATACTAACATAAAGTTATCAAAAATATAATACGGCAATTACGGTAAAAAAAATTTAATCAGGAATATATTTTAAGACTTAATTTAATACAAGAATATTAGCAGCAAGACTTTGTTTGTGAATAACAACTCCTTTGTTACTTCTGATGGGTGAAACAACTTATAAATACTAGTAAAAGCTGGATCTAATTAAGAAATTCCATCATTTAATTGAGATATAAGCCTACTTTAATTTAAATAAGTAACATATTTAAGGCGTGCATCAGTGGTAATTAAACTTAGTCCAAACATTACTGTGCATGAACTTTGTGTGTAAAGTTGACTTTGCTAACAAGAGCTGGCCTACAATGGTGGTGAATATTGTACCATCAAATATATTTAAAGAAATTGTGTTAGTTAAACCTTCTTCCGACTGGAACTGTATGGAAAAATATATATCCTCCACTTGTTGTTCACTTAGTCACCTTCCCTGTGAAATCTTACGGTTTTCATATTTTGACATTTTGACTCATTAGAGATTACATAACCCCTTTATCCAGGAAAAAAACTGAGGTTGGGGAATGCATTTCTATATTTATCCCGTTTGTAACATTTTTAAGTTCATCAGACTTCCCATCAATGGTGGCCAGGAGCAACGTGAGTCCAACACATCAGACCCTTCAACCACCGTTTCGGGTGTCCCGCGTTGTTTTGTTCCATACCATTCGAGACAGATAAGTTTGGAACAAGGTTAATAAGGGTTCATTTCTGGGGAAGGGATAAGAATGCTAAAATTATAAGGTTAGAATTTGTCACTAACCGGAAAAACGGGAGAACCAGGAAAAAGGGACTTTTTGTGTGTTGAAAAATCAGGAAAGCTACAAGAAATCTCGAAAAAAAACCCACTAAAATAATACTTTAATAATTGCCAATTTGTCACATTACAGGGCAATCTTTGGATACTAGCCTTTGTATGAAAGTAAAATTGAACTAAACACGCTGATTCAAACAATATGAGACATTATGTGACGAGAAACATAAGTTGCATGACTTCATACAAGTAATTTTTATTAAAAAATATATTCTATCCCACTAAGGTTGTCTCAAAGCTGTTTGTAAAAATGAGTATTATTTATAAGAGACCTTTTAAACACAGGGAACTTGATATTGAGACTATAGTGGCAAAGCTGAAGATAAAATTCACTGGTAATCTTCTGGAAAGAGGTTGGATATTAAATAATAACAGCTGGGACTGGTCCAGAAATAACTCGGATCTTCAAGTTTAAGAACAATATTCGGCAACTCTTCGTGCAAGGATATAACATATTTTATTTGCTGTTCATGGGTTTGAGCCTATATTAAAACAATGCAATATAAGATAGTAAGGTTACGCATACATTATTTTAATTTTAGACTAGGTTAATTTTAATTGCGGGAAGGGTTGGAAGAGAGGTATCCAAGACAAATGTATTGAATATATTCTTCTTTAACAAACAATAAAAACTCCTCGGTCTTGGCACAGATTTATCTAAGTACAAACCCTTCCTTCACCTCTGACAAGAAGTGTATTGATCACAACTTGTGAATGTGGAGAGTTCTAGGCCTCCACCGTGGTTCGGATTCCACGTTAAACTTTAGGTCCTCCACTTTCATCTCACAATCATCCCTTTCATTACACATTAGCGTAAGTGCGTATAACCCTAACGGGTAGTAAGACGTGGTGCTGCTGCTGATGATGATAATAACAACATAAACGCAGGAAGATTATATAATATTTATTATTATTATTATTATTATTATTAGCACCGCGTCTTACTACCCGTTTGGGTTATACGCACTTACGCTAATGTGTAATGGTAGGGTGATTGTGAGATGAAATGGAGGACCTACAGTTTAACGTGGAATCCGAACCACGGTGGAGGCCTGGCATTCCCCACATTCACAAGATGTCTTGTCAGAGGTGAAGGAAGTGTTTGGTAGCCAGATAAATTTGTGCTGGGACCGAGGATTGAACCCCGGCCGCCAGCACAGAAGTCTGACACCTTATCCCTAGACCACCAGGTCTCTATTTCTTAGTATTAATACAATTTAAAAATATATATATATATGTATACTATATTTATATATATATAGTCAGCAGATTTAAAATAATTGTATAAGCTATTAGAAGATTTAGAAAGCAACCTTTTATGAAATGTTCATAACCTCCTATTTAATTTAGGCCTACTTTTTAGCATATCCCCTTCTCTGATTCTTGTGTTTGTATAACAATGTGTTCAGAAATCTCCCAGTAAACATTATAAATTTTACTACTGCCGCAACATACACGCAATAACGGCCCTAATATGGTAAGATTCTCCGATGGATTATTCCCGTTCCTCGATGGGTGGAAGGTTCAATCGAATCCAAGGTCACTTTGCGCGCCAAGTTTTTGGAGCACCCAACGGCATAAGAGGAGTTACACAACTATTCCAATTACCCGATGTGCTTGTGATGCCCCATCAGATTTAGCCGGTTGGAACGTTTTCAAACCATGAGAGAGGAAAAGAGAAGTGAGATGAAAGAGAGAGAGAGAACGATAAAGGGGTTTAGAGTTTGGGTTGTGACGAGGAGTTAGAGGGTGAGGGGATAGAACATCCAATCGTTGCATTGCCTGACCTAGTATTTGTTTAGTCTGAACAAACATTGGTGCATTTCACTACAGTGAGTGGCCTTGTTTTAGAGGAAAAAGGAGCTATTTCTCAATTTACTACACCTAGAATAGTGTTCCTTGGGGAAAATGTAGGGCCCAGCTAACGTAATCATTCCCAATTTGGGCTTAACATTGTATATTCAAGCAAATGGTGAACGATCGTCTATAATGACCTCAAACATCGCAAAAAGTAAACATTTCACTAAACGAGGTAATGGAGAGCGGTAAATCAGGAAAGCAAACGTACAATAAGATCAAAATGTATAGTTTGTTCCTCAATTTTAACATTTTTTTTAGATACAATGTAATTTTCTTTTATTTACAGTTTGTAATTGATTTATCAACCATTCACTATATTATTATTATTATTATTATTATTATTATTATTATTATTATTATTAGCATCGCGTCTTACTACCCGTGCGGGTTATACGCACTTACGCTAATGTGTAATGGTAGGATTATTGTGAGATGAAATGGAGGACCTACAGTCTAACGTGGAATCCGAACCATGGTGGAGACCTGGCACTCCCCACATTCATAAGTTTTCTTGTCAGAGGTGAAGGAAGGGTTTGGTAATCTGATAAATCTGTGCCGGGACTTAGGATTGAACCCCGACACCTTACCCCTGGACCACCAGGTCACCCATTCACTATAAATGGTAATGTATAAACACCCGACCACTAGCTATCCACCTTACTACATTTACAGTCACATATGACTGTCATCCACATGGGTGTCTACGTGGTCTAAGACATATTAACTATTTGTAACCCGCTCATTACTTCTACCATTACATTAATTCATGACAGTATTGTTAACTGTTGCTTGTAAGATAATTATATCCTAGATAAACTTACTATTATATTTAATACATGATTGACCCTATATTTACAAACCCACAAATGTAATTAAGAAATTATTCACAATTGATTATTTTGGTTCTTCTAAACCTTAATCCTTTATGACTATGCTCATAGTTTTAGGTGATATAAATTTTCAAATCTTACTTTAGAATTTTTCTAAAGATTGGGTGGCCTTTTAACATCGAGATATGTTAAAATTTTCTTTTGCCAGCGGAAAAGGCCAGTTAAAAATGCCTTTAATATATAACTGTGTGTCAATTTTAGTTGGGTTATTACGATTACTATTATAAACAAATTGCGAAAATATTCTAAGGATGAGGAAGTTTAAATTTATATGAAGCACGAAGTAGAGTGGAAAACCATTTGGGTAAAATCATCCTCAAAACATCTAAGCATGATTTGAATCCTTATCTCCTCGTCATCAGCAGTTCAGGTCATTGCGAGAGTGATTGATGCCTAAGACCATTCGAACACATAAAGAGATTTAAAGATAATGATAATTTAAAATAAAAGTTACGGAATTCCACACTGACTTTCTTGCTCTATTATTTGAAAATTGATATATTTACTCAAAACTTGTAATTTATGTGAAAATAAATAGTTTACACTAGCAAACCCAAGCAAAAATTACGTTATATTACTTAAAACATTTTTCTTACTCCCGATTTTAAATTTTATAGTTTTATTTTTAAGGAACTAAAGTCTCCGTTTTTATATTTGATTCAATAAAAAGATCGATATTTGGTCCACAAGGGTCAACATTTTGTATTAAAATTTCGAATTAGAATTAAAAATGTTGACATTTCATTAGAGGTTGCACATTTTATGGCTATAACATTGTTATTAAATTTCTTATTTCTAAATTTTAACCAGTAAAATTAATTTAAGTATTAACTATTAAGTCTAAAATTATATAAATAGATCATTGCTGTACAAAAATGTCCCCTAAGAGATTAAAGGAAAAAGAACATCAAATTTTGAGAGACTTACTTATTTACTTACTCTATATCATTAGAGAATTAATGCGTTAACTTAAGTAGAGTATTTGTACAACTAAGGCTCACAAAATTGTATTACAATATTTGCCGATATCTCAGAAAATATTGGTCTTATAAATATGTATTTCAGATTATTTTTTAAATTTTAAATAATACTACAATTTTGCAATAATAAATTATTTAGTTTCTCAAATATTTGTGGAGCTATGGAAATTTCCGCTTTTGTAAAGCACTCAAAATTAATTTTCATGAGAAAATTAAAATAGCAATTTTGTTTTTAATCTGAATCAACGCCTGGATACAAATTTTTAATCAAATTTGCTAGAGCCGATTTTGATAAAATCAAATTTTTCTCTTTTCATCCTTTGGTAAACTTTTCTTGATTCTACGATTAAACAGACAAAAAAGAAAACGGCATTGCAAAAAACCCTTTTTAGGGATCGGGGGTCATGAAATTTCGATATTTATCAACATCTCGGGTTAGAAAAGTTGGAAAAGTTAATAAGATATATGTTTTCGTATAGCTTGAAAACTATAGATTTTATAAAAATATATTTCATCTAAAATATTTGTATTATAAATAAACCTACATATTTGCAATGATAAGTCATTTCATATCTAAAACAGTTACGAAGATATGAAAAAAATATATAATTTACGCATCTGTACGGAAACCTTAAAGTCATTTTGACGAAAAATTGAGAGTAGAGTTTGGTTTAAAATATGATCAAATCTTAGAAACCAAATTTAATCAAAATCGTTAGAGTTGATTTTGATGTAATATACTTTTTCTCTTTTCGCCCGTTAGGAAACTACCCTTAATTTTAGGGTTAGATATCCAATTCCAAAAACCCCTTGGGGAAATCCTATGAAAACCCTAGATACCAAGTTTTAGCCCAATAGGCATAGTAATGTAGACTCAAGCCCTAGGTACAGACTGATGGCTTTGTGAAAAGCAATTTTTCGTATTCGGCGGAAAATGAAATGTCGGCATAAATATAAATCTTGAGCTAGTTTTTTTTTACGATCACAATAATTTATATACCTGTAGGGTAGCGAGAAATTAAAAATGTGTTAGAGATTTATTCACAAAGGTAGGTAGAGACGAATGCCAAAGGGCTGTTTGTAGAGAAAGGTAGGGACTTCACTTTGTCGTTTGGTATAGTTGAACTGAAATTGTATACGTGGCACTAAGAGAAATACTCTCTCTTTACTCTCAGTGTATCCCACAGCAGATTAACTTGGTGATGATGTTGCGTATAAGTTATCCACCGTCTGACTCAACCTAATGAAGTCTCTCTAGCCCTGAAGGCTCAGCAAAAGTTTATCCCCCTCAAGTGCCGCGTTACTGCGGAGAGAGACTTCACCCCACGTCGCAAACATTGGTTTCCTGTGAAATATGTGAAGAAAGAGTTGAAAGTAATCCACACGTGGTTAGTCATTATTTGAAGTCAAATGGAGCTCTCGTGTGTAGATGTTATCCTTTGTGTAGTCTCTTTGTTTAGCGGAGTGTAGCTCTAAGCAGTGTTTGTAGAAGAGGAGGGTAAATGGGTTGGGTGGGGAGAATCTTGGGCTTTAAGGTCAAACTGTTTCGTAACTGATGACGAACTCACCTTGGCGTAATTTACCGGGAATATTACTTAGTTGGTTTATTTCTAAACTAGTAAGGGCCAGTCTTATGACTTATAATTCGTGGATAAATATTAATCTGGCCGATAAATATTTATATCTGGTCGATAAGTTAAAAGTGAGTCTTATGACAGCCAGGTAGCATTTATCTGCCAGATAAAATGTATTTATCCATCACATTTTTATCAGGAGGTTTAAGTACTTGATAACTTTTATCTGAAAGTTAAAATGGGTGTTGCCATAGTGACGCGTTGTTTTTCATGAGGTTTCGTCTATCAGAATCTGTTTTAGGATAAAATCTTGGTTCACGTGTTTAGTAGACACAGACCTAGGTTCTAACTATATATAAAGTTAGAATAAACATTCTTAGCACCATGTCTAACTATCCGTTCAGGTTATACGCTTATAAAGTTAGAACACTTAATTCACACTTTTATAAAACTGACACACTATTCGTAGAGTTAAAGTTAAATAAGAACCAATTATTTAAATGTGAGTACAATAAATGAAATTTTGTAAACGTTGTACAAAACTATTGACCACAATTTGGCAGACACCGAAATTAATACTTGCAAGACAGCCTAGCTTCTGCGCCCACGTGACGTCATCTGTTTACTCGCACTCGTTTAGCCACCATTATTTAACAAATGTTAAGAGTTGTAGCTACTAGCTAGGTTATACGCATACGAATACTGGTAAAAACAGTACTAAACTTGCGTTTTATATATTGACATATATTAATCAAACAGATTCGGCAGATAAATTCAGTTCAAATTATGCGTAAAATATTATAATGGCTGATAGCCCTTATCTGGTAGCTAACCTCCTGCTAGTAATATTTATCCAGTAGTAAAAAGACCAACCCTAACTAGGCTATACATAAATTACTAATTAATGAAACCTTCCGCTTATTACACCTACTATAATAGTCCCAATAGATTATATATTTTTCATTTTATATTTACAATGAATACCAGTATTGAGATCTTGAAAACTTAGATTAATTCTATGGCTGACCCCTTTTGAGAAACTTATTGTTTGAATCCCAAGTGAGGTGGACTAAGGTCGCCGTAAGATGGGAAATCAATTTACGTTAAAGGAATTACCAGTTATATATAAGGGCGATATGATCACTTTTAGCTCCCACATGGTTTAAAACATCCCCGCGAAAAATGGTCTTATTAATATTAATTTGAAATTAAATTGCTTCGACGAAATATATTTGTTTGTCAAATCCGCCCTTCCAATGTCTCCTAAAACTATTATTAGGTTTTATGACTTTACCATTTTGTTGAAGTAATAGTTTAATGTTTTAAACTGGGCACAGTATGGAATTAAGAATAATGTTATATTTAATTAAGAAATAATTTAATAATGGGTCTACATTTGATTTTTATTATCAAGGAATTTGATTTTTATGGACGGTGTAAGATTTCTACTTATATTTTTCATCGAGTTTCACTTCCCGATCTGTTTATATATATATATATATATATATATCCATCCAGAGGTCTTAATTTCAATCCCCAGCGCTTCCAAATATGTACATGTGAAGCAGTGGCTCTAGAATGGGGTTGAAACTCTGCCTCATGAGGACAAAGGAGATACTTGAATAAAGAGGTAGGTAGAGGTACAGTCTAAAAACTGAGATTGACGGTAGGAAGGCTCGTTGTGCTGACCACATGACAGCCTGTATCCGCAAATGTAGGCATTATCATCGCTAATGGTGGCGCCCACTCGGTCGGTATATCTCCCTTATAGGCTCACATTATGGAGTTTATTTTAATAAATTAATCAATATTTATATATAGGGTGTTCGGAAACTCATATAACCAACTTCACATTTAGTTTTTTTGAATCAAAAGTAATACAAAATCCCTATACACTTACATTTGGAAAACTATGTTAATACCATTAAATTGTGTTAACATTTTTGGCGTACAGCACTGGGAAAGCAAAGCTATGCAAGCATGCGTGTAAAACAGGTTGAATAGTAGTTAGGCGTACGGCACTACACACCTTGTCATTTTTTTATAACGGCAGTATAACATGGCACAATTAATAGTAAACAACACACCAGTCCATTTAGAAATGTGAATACGTTCTGAGGGTCATTATAAACGGTCCTACATCACAGAAAGTTCTTGCCATCATTACATGTGCAGTGTGACGCGCCTAACCCCTATGCAACCTGTTGTACACGCATGCTTGACAGCTTTGCTCTCCCGGCTTTGTACGTCGGAACTTTGAAAACTATTTAATAGTTTTATAATAGTTATCCAGATGTAAGTGTATAGGGAATTTGTATTACTTTTGGTTTAAACAAGCTATATGTGCAGTTGGGGTCATGCGCTTCCAAACAACCTGTAAGTATATATATACGCTAAGCCAATATCATTAAGCAGAGAAATAAGTAATTTAAAGGAAGTATATCCGTATTTTATTTGAGCTGAAAGTAGAAAACCGCGGGAGAGACCTTACGAATACTATCCGGGATATAGCATTGACATGTGTCACCGCAAACCAAAATAAATGAGCTTGACATCTAGTCCGCTTGCCCACTGATACTGATATGTAATGTTAAAATTATATCAACAATATATATTTATGTATTTTATAGCATGGTTGTATATGTTTTATTATATATTTTAAATTAAATAATAAACACCATTCCCGAAGTTATTTTCGTTATAAAAATATGTTTTACAATATGTAAAATGATACAGTTAATTTATTTATGTATATTCTTTATCAATTCCAAGTGTATCTTGTTATTCAAAATGAAAGATAAACCTACGACTTTATAAACCAAGCTATTGTAATGCTACATCATGCAGTGTTGCCAATTTATGTTGATGTGTATCGTACTAAATTGTATGTTACCAGCCCATTATTGTTAGGTGGGCGTTAGTCTAGCTGAAGTGTGATATTTCTATGACATGCACACGATATTGTCAAGTGACTTCATTTCCTACGCACTATGTTTGTGATATTTCAGAGAAAAAAATAACCTCGTTTGTTTTTATTACAGCCAGGATATGTTTTTGAACCCTTATTTGTTTTATTTTAACGTTTCATTGTTTTTAACTTTGGTTGAATATCTTTTTTTTGGGTGGGGGTGAAGTGGAGGGTATAGTGCTAAACTGTTTTTTGTAAATTGCATAATATAAAATATTTCAATTAAAGTTAAACTTCTTGGCACAAAAAACAATTGTCAAAAAATTAATATTTCACTAAAACCGTTTAAAATAATAAACATATTGATTAGCTATTACATTTCTAAAACACAAGTTGTGTAAAGCCATTCTAATGATTTTATAACAAGTTCCATTCTAGCTTGTAACAGCCATCGAAAGTTCCGGATTCAAAACAAAGATTGAATGAAACTGTATCTATGAATATTTCGATCAAGTGATCCCCTTGCAGTTTTAGGCTGCACTATATGCATTACAGTATTGTAGGGCGTATTGCATAAAAGTTTAATACCAGGGTTTTTATTTTTTAGTTATTTTAAAGTTGGGAGAGTGTAAGGAACTTGTACTAAGAATAGTGTTTTTGTAGTTTACTACGACTTTATAAACCAAGCTATTGTAATGCTACATCATGCAGTGTTGCCAATTTATGTTGATGTGTATCGTACTAAATTGTATGTTACCAGCCCATTATTGTTAGGTGGGCGTTAGTCTAGCTGAAGTGTGATATTTCTATGACATGCACACGATATTGTCAAGTGACTTCATTTCCTACGCACTATGTTTGTGATATTTCAGAGAAAAAAATAACCTCGTTTGTTTTTATTACAGCCAGGATATGTTTTTGAACCCTTATTTGTTTTATTTTAACGTTTCATTGTTTTTAACTTTGGTTGAATATCTTTTTTTTGGGTGGGGGTGAAGTGGAGGGTATAGTGCTAAACTGTTTTTTGTAAATTGCATAATATAAAATATTTCAATTAAAGTTAAACTTCTTGGCACAAAAAACAATTGTCAAAAAATTAATATTTCACTAAAACCGTTTAAAATAATAAACATATTGATTAGCTATTACATTTCTAAAACACAAGTTGTGTAAAGCCATTCTAATGATTTTATAACAAGTTCCATTCTAGCTTGTAACAGCCATCGAAAGTTCCGGATTCAAAACAAAGATTGAATGAAACTGTATCTATGAATATTTCGATCAAGTGATCCCCTTGCAGTTTTAGGCTGCACTATATGCATTACAGTATTGTAGGGCGTATTGCATAAAAGTTTAATACCAGGGTTTTTATTTTTTAGTTATTTTAAAGTTGGGAGAGTGTAAGGAACTTGTACTAAGAATAGTGTTTTTGTAGTTTTTACAAAAAAAACTTTTTTTTAAATAAATAAATTATTGCTTCAACGGGAGTTTTACTTTCTTCACATGGTGATAACAACAATTCTTGAATATCTACCATGACCATGTTATCATTTGATTAAGAAATTTTTAAAATGAAAAAAAAGTTGTAATTAAATTATTCCAAGACCCACTTGACAATTATTCAAGAACTGTTTGGATCAACATGTAAATAAAACTACACTCTATGTTTGTAATATCGAAATGTTCTATATCTTTTGGCCAAAATGTTTTGATAAAAAGAAATCTGCAAAACCACGGCCCTTGACTCACGTCCCTTACACTCTCACCCAAATGGTATTGACTGATTCTGTCTTCTGTACGACATCTTAGAAGGAAAGGTTGAGGGAAAGAGGAGCTTAGGAAGAAGGAGGGCTCAAATATCAGATGATTGAAGGAAAGAAGACAATTCTGGTAGCTGAAGGAGGAGGCAGAGAACAGAGAGAATTGGTGGTCCAAGTTCACTGATAAATGGATAAGACCTGTCGTGAGACGGAGCACACATTATAATAATTTGAGGGAAGGAATAGCCTTATAAAATTGGTAAAGGTTACAATACCAACCTTTTGGGTCATAGTGAACATTCAAAATCTAAAAAAGTATATATATACTTTAATTACCATATTTCTTTAATGGCATGGCATATCAAGTTATAATTTAGATATATTTTACGCTAGTCAACAAATTTATATAAATTAATATATAGTTACATTTAGAAAAATACAAATGATGCTTCTATCCTTATATTGTTGTTCACTGGTTTAGGCGATGGACTTTGTTCGAATTAAGGAAATATTTACTATTAATAGAAGGTGATGTGAAGCTATCTATTTAATAAAATATCGTCTCGAGACCTATGGATGAATACTTTGTATGATTTTTACTGTCATGGATTATGCCACTTTCTTGGTACTGTTGTTATGTAAGCTGCTATATATTTATAAAGTTCGTGATTAAACCTCATTGAAAATAATAAAAATTATACGTTTTAAACGTGCTGTTTATATTATGATTACGCAGATATTTGTGTAGAATTGTATTTTTGTGTTTATATATAATTTTTTTAGTAGAACTTATCTGCAAATATTGTTTTGTCCCACCAGCTCTTGATAAAGTCGTACAAGCGTCTCACCATTTTGCTAGTCCCAAGGCTGTAGTTTCCACGCACACTGTTGCCATTGTCTTAATATTGTGTCATTGGCCGGGGCTCCAGAGTCTATTCCTGAGGATATTCTCAGCGACATTATGTCTCCCTTTGTTTACACAGAAACCCCCTCCCTTCACCCTCTCTACACCCTTCAACTATCGTAACTAGGAAGACAGGTTCTCATGGGCAGTGGTGGGGAATATGCTTGCGTCAGCTTAACAGGTAGAAGGGCTTCAGGGGAAGAGGGGGGATAGGGTTTCATAATTGATCAGAGTCAGAATAATAAGGACAAAAGTCCCTCACTGGATACTAATAGATGTTTTTCTGGGTATAATAAAAAGGTTAGTTCATCTTCTCTATACCTATTTCACTACAAATGTTTATCTGAGTTTTTATAAAAAAAAACATTAGTACAATGTTGGTTGGTCCTTTAGAATATTCAATTTTAAATCAAATGGTATCAACAAGCTTATAATATAATCTAAGTGTGCTAAAAATTGTAGACGTGCATGTACCTCTGTTTCAGGCAAGATTCTTAAAGGTGCGAAAATTTATTCTCTCTTCCATCCTCCACCAAATCCCCCACCAATTTTTTTTTAATTTCATATTTTCAAATATTCTCTGATAAGTGGGCTATGATATATTAAGTAAGCATATGTATCTTATATGACTGGGTTAAGTAGGTCTATATTAAACACCATCATACGAGTATATAGTATTAGTCTCACGCTTCAAGTGTAATTGGATTGTGATTATTAGTAGTCTAGAACCAAACCAAGCGTGAAATACTGTGTATACAATTCTTCGTAATTTCAAGAGAGTGCTTTGAGGTGGTTTTGTCTGGGCTGTGGTTTTGTAATGACTGCTCCCGGCAATACAACATTGTGGTTGGAGGTGGATGTGGTAGGTGGTTTGTCCAAAGCATGGCCTTTGGGAATATTCCATCAATGGGTCCAGTTTCATGATATTGTGTTAATCCTCATGCCTCTTCTTTATTTGTTTGCTAATATATATTTCTCGTTCCATTTTCGATGTTTGTGGCAAATTTTTTAATATTATAATGTATAGATAAACACACAATAATGTAATGATTAAGAGGTTAAGGGTTTGCCCAAGTTCTTTAGTCTTTTGATTGGCCAATCACAGATCCCGGGGATCCTGTTTTGATTTTAGCTGATGGTCACAAAGCTATTTACTAAATATATCAGGTTTTTGCCCCACGATCCAGTTAAAAATTATCTAGAGCTCAATGGGCACATTAGCATTAGGGTTAGGCCAAATGTATTAGGAAAAATCATTGTATAGAAGATGTTGTACATATTGCATATATCTACACAGTATTAATCAATCGTTCGTATAATACATATTGGTTATATCAAAATTACTTCTATCTTAAATATAGGCCCAAATAATTCAGTTTCCAGTTGGATAATGTAGATCAAAGGAAAGTGCTCACTTTAACTACAATATCTGGGACACCGTTGATAGCTAAATCCTCACAATTACCAATCATTAAGAACCATGTGGGTCAAAAACACTTTGATGGGTAAGTATACAATAATCTGCCTGGAGGTTATGAGGTTGTCAAATATTACTAGAAAATATTAACAATATTTTATTTGCGTTGCCGGTTCAACCTTACATTGTTAGTAAAAAGTAAAACCCGATATCTTGAATATCATTAAGTTTTTTAATACTTTATGTATTATTATTCAGCACTGCGTCTTACTATCTGTTCGGGTTATACGCTTTGCGTACTAATTACGCTAATGGATTAGGAATTGGGAAGGGTGAATTAGAGGAAGTAAACCCGCAATTGCGTGGAGGGAGAGTAGAAAACCATTTAGAAAAAAATCACCCCCAGTTCACCCAACTGAGGTTCGAACCTCGATCTTCCCGTCCTCGGCAGTCGAGCCCAACACGACTAGCGCGTTAGACAACTACGCCACCGAGGCGGGTAGTTTTTTAAATAGAAGAATAGAAAAGTGAAAAGCATGTTTTATTAAACATATTATAAATGACAGACCCAGACTTTTCGGGGGAAAATTCCAATTCCCTTGAACCCACGAACAATTGCGCCACGACTTGCCACAAACCTTGGAGTATGAGTAAAGGTGAGGAGGGAGGGGTGGGCATACGCTTACAACGGGACCGAGCGCGATCAGCTCTTGAACACATATACACGTATGCTATGCACTCACACACGCACACATATTACCCATCCCCCCCACACCCCTTGCCCTTACACCCGTGCGTGCTCTATAATTCATAGCGAGGCTCAACAGCGCTGACACCGAGCGAGGACAGAATTTTGACACGTAGAGATTAGGGTAGGCTTCTGGTGTGGATTGGAGTTTTCACTTTGCATGGAGGGTGAACAAATAGATCCTTCGCCCCCCCCCTCCTCAAACCCTCCTTAATCCCAACACCACTCGGCTAAAATCCACGTGTTCGTGGATTCAACATTACGAAATTAATTATGTTTCCAGCACTGTGTGATTTAGTACCGTAAACACTTGTAAACTGTGAATGTGGGAATGGATTTTTTTTCAGGGAAAGAATTTGTTTTATTTGTTTCATAAACGTGGTTTATAAACTTACTTTAAATATTTGTAACAGATTTGTATATAGCAGAGAATGGATTGATGAAGTTAAAAAATCATTAATCGTGTTTAAATGAAAGCATGAAAATAGATTTATTTAATATATAAAACGGTGTGTGTATTTTATGTTGCAATTTTATACCAGAGACTTATAAACTCGCACTAAATAAATATATTTTTAAATGTAAGTGACATTGTTCATGATGTTTTTACAATATCAATTAATATAATATATAAGTTATTCACCTTTTATAATTTAAAATATAGTTGAAATACACTAAAATTAATTATGATAGTAGTAACGTGTATTTATTTTGAATATATTTCTATGAGCTATATAAGTATCAACTTACAGACACAAATATTAAAAATATGTCTTAATTACGTTAATTCTCTAACGTAATTTATATATGAAATTGCGAGAGAATATAGAACAGATTTAGAATAGTTTTATTTGTTTTTATATATTTAGATAAACAATTATATAAGATGATTATGATTTACTAATATTGCATTAAGTATATATTTAGATATGTATACTATATATATTTATATATAAAGCTCTATGAAGGTTTTGCCGAGAATTTACCATCGTTAAATAACAAATTTGGTATAAAAACTCATATTTTTCCACTTGAAGTGAATAAATAAATTTATTTATTTAAGTGAAAAAAATATTGCCAACAATAATATATCAAGCAACAATTTTTTAGTGCTCCCCTCGTAAAACTTTAAATTATTCTGGACTTTTTCCATAGGAAAGTATCCCTTTCCTCTACTCCCTCAGCTTCAAGTTTCCTCGCTTCCACCCTTCCCCCCCCCCTTGACTTTCTTCCCCCCTAACCCGCCTCTCCCTCTACTATCATCCCTGCATGCAATTTCAATTTTATCCCTCGCACTGCAGTATTCAGCAGGTCCGGCATTTACTTCGAACACAGGCGAGATAAGAGTGGAAACTAAGCCTCTATCATAACACTTGTTCGCATGATACTTGCCAGGTCTAGGCTTGAGTTTATGCCATTTTTATAGCGAACCATTTTTTTGGGCTAAAATAAATCAAATATTGCTTCAATAAAAGTTTTTATTTTCTTCACATGGTGATATCAACATTTGTTGAATATCTGTCATGAGCATGTTGACATTAGATGACAAAATTCTTTAAATGAAGATAAAAAAAAAGCTGTAATTACATCACAGCGCACCCTTTGCATACATTTAAGATTTACTGGTATCACCACGCAAATAAAATAATTAAATTATTGTGTTTCTAATGGAGAAATATATCATTTATTTTGGCCAAACAAAAGTTTAGCTATAAAAACCGCAAAACCATTGCCCTTAGCTCGCGTTCGCTACATCCCCAACTTGTAAACCATTCTTACCCCTCAAATAACTTAGGTAACTAATATTTTATTGAACTAGACATCCACTACGTGTTGCGATTTTCTTTGGTCCATAAAAATTGAAAACAGGACCAAATCATTTTACCACATTAAAAAAAAACTTATTCATCAATCCAAATTTAAATGTGGTCGAGTGAATATTTAGGGGAACCTTCACTTAGATTAGGTTTCTGTTTTAAAGCAATAGTGAATAATTATATCCCAATTAATCTACCTTAAGATGGATTCTTAATTAACAGTTTGTAAATCGTTCACTTTAAAACTTATTTGATTCAGTGGCCGAATAGTCTAAAGTCTCTCTCGACTTAGACTGGCCTGCCGATGACGTAACAGGGGAGTTTCCTAAATAATTTCCCACTTTTATTCAGTGAAAATTTATAATACTACCTCACTAAAATGTTTCCTTCCTTATCTATACACTATTAGAGAAATGATCATATATGCGTATGCCGTATAACCTGAACAGGTGGTAAGATGCAGTGATAAAATGATACTTTAAATTTTGTCTTTTTTTACTGTCACTAAAAGCTATTCTCAGTTCATCTGTTTCATGGATATATCCGGTCACTTTTAACTACTAATTTAAATTGACACAAAAAACATTAGCGAGGTGGATGAATATTGAATTACTTTTTAGAAACTTTTGAACTGTCAAAAAAGGCCAAAATTAACGTTAACCATTTATAGACTATTAATACAGTTATATAACTTTTGTCACGGTCATTTTACTGACAATCTACCCTGGTATCTCAATAGTTGTAAAATGGCTTGCATACCAAAGGTTCCAAGTTAAATTCTAGCATCGAACTATAATTTTTACTTTCTCTCTATCTTACAGGTAGAGAAAGTATTGTGATTGTCAAAAAAAAACCGAACTCAAGATTTTGATGAATCTTAACGTTTCATGACTCCCTGAATCCGAAAAAGTGATTTTTTAATTTACGTCTGTTTGTCTGTACCTCCAACTAGAGCCTAAACTATTTTATCGATCGGGCTAAACCTTGGTATTTAGGGTTTTCATAGGGTTGCGCCAAGGGGTTTTTGGAATTTGATATCCAACCCTAAAATTGAGGGTAATTTACTAAAGGACAAAAAGAGAAAAAGTCTATTTTCTCAACATCTGCTCTAACAATTTTGATTAAATTAAATTTCTAAAATATTCCAAACAAAATGGCTTTTCTCAATATTTTGGCAAAATGACTTTAAGGGCTCCGGTCCGATGCGTAAATTATTTTTTTTCATAATATCTACTAAACGATTTGGGATATAAAATTATTTATCGTTACAAATATGTAGGTCACTTTGTAACACAAATACTTTATAGGAAGCATAATTTTATAAAACCAATAACTTTAAAGCTATACGTAAATATACATATATTTTAACTTTCGAACACAAAAGGTAAAAGTATTGCGACCGCAGAAGAAAATCTAGCCTGAAATGTTGAAAGATGCCAATGTCTCAAGACACCCCAAACCATAAAAAGTGGTTTTTACAATGACGTCTCTCTGTATGTCTGTTAAAACTTAAAATTAAGAGTAGTTTAAGAAAGGGCTAAAAGAGAAAAATCTCTTTTCTCAAAATCGACTCTCATGATTTGAATTAAAATTCGTATTTAGGTGTTGATTAAGATTATGAATAAACTGGGTATTTTCATTTTATCATGAAAATTAATTTTAGGGTACTTTACAGAAGCAAAAACTTCCGTATCTCCACTACTATTTGAGATACTAAATAACTTATCATTGAAAGATTGTAGTACTATTAAAAATTAAAAACCTTTATATGAAATATATTTTTATAAATCCAACAGTTTCTGAGATAATGGCAAATATATTTATACAATTTTGTGAGCTTTAGTTGTAAAGAGATACTACTTAAGTTTTAGCGCAATAATTATCCTATGCCATAGCGTAATTAAATATAAGTAAGTCACTAAAAGACTATGTTGTTTTTCCTTAAACCTCTTAAAAGAAATGTTTGTACAACAATTATCTATCTCCATTTTAGACTCAATAGTCAATATTTACATTTGTTATTGGTCAAAATGTATAAATGAGGAATTTAATAGCAATGCGATGGCATGAAGATTTGCAACACCTAATAAAATGTCAAAAATTTATCCGGAAGTTGAAATTTTAATACTTCCTTGTGGACTCAACATTGACCTTTTTTTATCGGTCCAAACATACATTTGAGGGCATTAATTATTTAAAAACCAAATTATAAAATTTAAAACCAGGACTGAAAAAAAAAGTTGTACATAAGTATAGTGCAATTTATGCTTGGGTTTGCTAGTGTATATTATTTCGTTTCACATATATTACGAGTTTTGAGTAAATATCTCCATTTTAAAGCAAGTCGATGCGGAGTTCCATACCATTTTTTTATTATATTTTTTGTTCTAACTGTGTTTCCATAGGCACCATAGCGCCCCCACCCCTACTGGCTTACTCTCACCCTTTTTCTCAACCATTTGTGTGGCGTGCTAAGAAGTGGTTAACATTTGAACTGGAGGGTGAATGTAATGGAATCTCTTATCAATTCCAGCTGCTAATTTAATGGGGGAGCATGCATGAACATACATCTTGACAAATTATTGTTCTCGTAACCTATATTTTGCACATCTATATAAAACAATGAACTATTCCTAGCGTGTTTTAACAAAGTTCATTTACATAAGTAGTATTCATGATGTATATTGTGAATCTGTGTTGAAATGTTAGCAATAGCACTTTTATTAGGTGAAGCTCATCTTTCTCTTGCTATATATGTTTGTAAAAATAATTGTGGATATCTTGTGATTATTATTGTATTTATATTATTATTATTTAAGTTAGAAGTTATATTTTCATCACACGTATTTTATTATATGCACTGTGTATTAATAGGTATCCAGGATATTTACACTAGTGCCGTTGAGATGAGAAAGGTTGAATTTCCTATAAAATATACACACACTTGAGTGATTGGAGAGAGTAAACCCATTAAAAAAACTATATTTGTTATACTCGGCTAGGATTTGATCTCAGAAAAAATACCGTACTTGGTTAACGTCTTAGCCTGCATATTCACCCATGCAAGGCATAGGAGGACTATACTTATGAATAAATGGTTATCTCTTACGTCAGAAATATAAATAATGATAATATAAGGATACTTTTTTTGACAAAATTATAAATACCCATCTACGCCAACTCAGCTTATTGAATTATTTTAGGAATTTACTAAACCTATCAAGTTCCCAAGACAAGTGGGTTTTCTAAAATTGAAATAATAATTAATCATCAGCCAAATCAAACTTTGTTTGGTATTTAATAATTTTGAAAATTTATAAAGAATCATAAAATATGTTTTACTCCCACTTTTACACTTCTGATGAACAAGTTGGGGTTAAAATCTCAGCTGAGGTCACGGGGTGTGTTTTATCCTGTAATTTTCAAATCGTCGTTTTACTCTTTTACAGTGTAATTGCATATAGTTCACCTTACTCATTCTTTCTCTGCGATTAAGTCATTGATAGCTCTTGTATTGAATGTTCAAACTAAAAGACAAAGTATAATAAAATACATTGTCACTTTACTAAAATTTCGTAGTATTTTCAGGATGTTTACGATAAATACTATTTAAAATGAGTTTGAATTAATTAATGGACAAATAACCAAATATGTGTAATCATATTGGTTTAATAAATATTAGATTATTCCACCAATATAACTCTCATGAACTAAGGTTTATTAAAAATTTAAGGCTACAACATAATACTAGATAATTTACAGAAAAATTACCGTTTTAAACTTCAATAATTGATACTTGTTTTAGTATGTATAGTAATTATGAATTTTGGGGAAAAATATATAGAATATACTTTTTGTTTTAAAGAAATTTTATTTTAAATTTGTTAATGAGTACTCTGCGTATTAGATAGTGCTTCGCTTGGTTCGTAAAACGTATATTTATTAGCTAGAAACCGTTTTATTATCTATATATTATGCAACCCTCAGTGCTAAGGAACATTTAAATGTTATTACCATTTTGATGATTTTAAGATTATTTGAAATTAGATTATAACTTGCCAAAATTATTTAAATAACTAGAAGTTTAGAAACTCCTATTTTACATTTAAACTTTAAATTTTTGAACTAATTTTGAAAAAGATGCGATTCAATATTGGGCCTAATGATTACAGAAAATTAGGAAGTAGGAGACGCTTGGTTGAATGAATTCAAATTAGAGATTGGCCACACCATAAAAAAAATAGACTAGAGTAAACCAATGGCAGGATGAAATCATGAAATTTTCAAACGATATGAGAGCTGCCAGGGAAAAAGGAGAGGGGTAATGTTAAGTGAAACATTAATTTAAAAGGCTTAATGAATGTTCCAATTATTTAGGAACTAACCAATTTCAACACTCGTACAGTCTGACCACATCAATTTATTCAATTTTCTAAAACGTATAACGCGTTCTTCCATACCCCTGCCAAAGCCCCCCGCCCCCTCCCCCCGTCTCCTCAAATTGAAACTGCCGATTGAATTCCCTTGGTGCCATCCAGTGGAAACACCACAATAGTCTACATACGACGGCCGCAAATGATAATAGTGGGGGCCATTACGCTAGACCACTACAATACCCCCTCTCATCCCTTTTCCCACAGTGTTTCATAGTTAGGGACGTACCAATAAACATTGGGCCCTTCCAATCCAGTGCCTATGGTCCTATTGTAGTCAGCGTTGATTTGAAATGTTGGTCCGTATCGATTGGAATACCGTGTCAATGTGGATATTCTCTAGGAATAATTATCTAGACGTAGGATGATCCTTAGGCTCGACTACATGACTTAATATATATAGTCGTTGTCCTGCACCCTACCAATCTTCCGAGCTATATGGATTTAATTACTCTAACGGCTTAGGCGTGATTAAGGTAGAATTTAGAGGATATTTAACTGCACAAATAATGGTAGATTAACTTTAAAATACTTCCTTCCTCATCCCAAACCCCTAATTATAATGTATGCGTATAAACATAACAAATAGTAAAACGCGATGGTAAAAGAAAGTGTCGCTGTAAGGAATCACATTTTTGTTGGTTTACAACAAAAAAACTCTGTTTAAAGCAAATAAAATATAGATTCAGCAGAAAAAGTTATTTCAAATAGTCACTTATAGTAATATAGACGTTTCTTGAATATTTGTCGTGGGAATCGTGGAATTTCACAAGGTCGTTTCCTTTTTATTTTAAAATCTTCTCATCAAACGTCACTATTGTCATGTCAAATATTCAACAAAAATTTTAAAATTATTATTTGAAAAAGAATTATAGAGATTGTTCGCTCGAATCTGGGATTCCTTGAATTCCATGTTATGCTAGAAATTTAAAATTATTAAAACTCCCCAAAAAATATCTTCAATACATTATTTATAAATACCTTCACTTGATATAAACATTTTAAGCAATTGGTGAAATAAATTATATATACATGTGCTAGGAGAATGACAAAATAACAAATAAATGTTACGGAACTCAGCATGGACTTTCTCGCTCTATTATTTAGAAACGAAGATATTTATTCTAAGTAGTAATATATGTGAAACGAAATAAGATACACTAGCTAACTCAATAATAAATTGCACCATATTTACGTAAAACATTTTTTGAGTTCCGGTTATAAATTTTTTAATACTAATTTTTAAAGAATTAATGTCCTCATCTGTATGTTTGGACCAATAAAAAAATTAGATTTTAGGTTTACAAGGCTCAACACTTCGTATTATAATTTCGACTTCTGGTAAAAATTTAAGCATTTTAATAGGTGTTGCACAACTTCAGGTAATCGCATTGCTATTCCATTCCTCATTTATAAATTTTTACAAAAAAAAATTGACTATTGATTCTAAAATAAAGGAAATAGATCAATATTGTACAATAATTTCTCCTAAAAGCTCCAAGAAAAAATAACAATTTTTTGAAAGACTTGCTTATATTTAATTACTCTATGGCATTACAGAATTATATTCTAAAATGAAGGAAATTGATCAATCAATATTGTACAATCAATTTTCTCCTAAAAGCTTAAAGAAAAAATAACAATTTTTTGAAAGACTTGCTTATATTTAATTACTCTATGGCATTACAGAATTATTGTGTTAAGACTTAAGTAGTATCTCTTTACAACTAAAGGTCACAAAACTGTATTAATATATTTGCTAATATTTCAGAAACTGTTAGTTTTATAAAAATACTTTTCATAAAAAAATGTATTTTCAATAGTACTACAATTTTGCAATGATACGCTATTAAGTATCTCAAATAGCTGATGAGATATGGAAATATCCACTTTTGTAAAGTACCCTAAATATCATTTTCATGTGAAAATTAACATAGCCAGTTTATTTATAATTTTAATCAACTCCTAGCTATTAATTTTAATCAAAATCGTTAGAGCCGATTTTGAGAATATATTTTTTCTTTGTTTGCTTTTTATTAAACTATTATTTATTTTATGGTTAAAAAGACAAAGACAGACAGCATTGCAAAAACCACTTTTTAGGGTTCGGGGGTTCTTAAGACGTTGACATTCATCAAAATTTCACTTTAGATTTTTTTTACGGTCGCAATACTTTACCTTTAGTTTTCTAAAAGTTAATGTATATAGATATTAGCATATAAATTTAAAGTTATTAGTTTTATAAAAATATGTTTCTTATAAAAGGTTTGTATAATATATAAATCTACATATTTTCAATGATAATCAATTTAATAACTCAAAAATTTTGTAGGTGTGATAAAAAAAGAGAATTTACTCATCAGACCGGAGCCCTTAAATTCATTTTTCAGGAATATTGAGAAAATCTACTTTTTCTCTTTCATGCCATATAGTAAACTACCCTAAATTTCAGGGTAACCTAATGAAAACCCTAGATACCAGGTCTTAGCCCAAATGGTCAAATATTCTAGGCTCTAGTCGGAGGTACAGGCAGATGGTAATTCAAAATTATTATTTTTATTCGGGGGGGTCATGAAACGTCGAGATTAATTAAAATCTCGGAATCGATTTGTTTTTACTATCACAATACTTTCTCTATCTGTAAGATAGTGAGAAAGTATTTTATGGAAAAATTTTCTCTTTGTTAGTTATGTCGTAATATACATGACAAAGGAAATATAATTTATATGTGACATCAAAAAGGTTCAAACAGGTTAATTTATATTCGATCTTAAATATTTTTCCATTTTAATATTTTCACTTTAGCAACAACAACAAAAATCATTTTTAAGGATTGATGGATTCAAATTCGAATTCTAAATTCGAAAAAAATCTAAGGTTATTATAAGAGAGTTGTATTTTAGAAATATTGGATTCAACCCCTTTCTAGTATTTTTTAATTTTTTTATATGTAAACTAAAAACATACATAAATTCACGTACTCTTTCATCCCACCATAATGGCAACATTTTCTTGCGAAGAGAACTGCATCTCCATTTGACTAAGTAATCACGTGAGACCGTGAGTGAGGTTTTAGTGGGGAGCTAAGGGGAAACTGAAAAGTTAAACTAAAACTAAAACTAAAACTATCACTCAAACAAAACTAAATCTCTTTCCGAGCTGTTTAATCATTTAAATCGATTTGTGAGTCGAGGGCTGTCTAATGAAACGAACCATTATATATTTATTTATACTGAAGTAGATGAATGTGTTAAATTAAAGAAGCAATTAAATTAATTACAAAGCTGACTTTTATAATCATGAACCTATTTTATTTTTGTCACAAATAATTTTATTTATATAACGTACAAAAATAAAATAATAAAGCTCTCGAGTTATACAACAAGACCACAAAGCTGTGCACGCAATTCACCTCGATTTGCAGGACAAAGCAATTGAATTAAATAATTCATTAGTTTTCCCCCCATTTAATCCACTCCCCATGCTCGTGCATGAATTACAAATGATTAAAAGGCTCTTTATCTCTTTCTCTCGTCAATATGAAATGTGTATAATTTGTAAGTGCACCCCCAATTGTTCGTCGTTACCCCTGTTTTTTGGAGGGAAGTGGTTGAGACTAGTGTGTTGTTACTCCGCCGTGATATTGATGGTTGTAGAATTGACGGGTTTTATACGCCATGTTTGTACTCCCGGTTGAAATGTAAAACAGGCGCACTGCATAGTAACATGTTGGAAAAGGATGGAGAAACCTAGGGAGACGTACAGTCTGTGGAAGATAAAACGTCAGGCCCTTCTATTTTATTTTATTTCAACTTTTCTGTTGCTATGTGACAAACTATTTTTCTTAGCTCCATGTCTTACTAATTGTTGAGGCTATTCGCATATCTACCAATGAGTTAGAAATGAGGAAGTTTCAATCCAAAGAAAGTGTACTCGCATTTGCATGGAGGAGAGGGGGAAAACCATTTGGGATGAACCACCAATATCAGTAAACCCGACCGGGATTTAAACCACGATCTCCCTGTCATCGGCAGTCTAGTATAATACGAGAGTGACTCCTTGAACCGTGTGGCCACTGAAACAGCTATCTGTGAGTATCTCTCTTCCGGGATATTTGCATATTTACTTTAGTGGGATAAAGATAAGGTAAGTAGAGACATATAGGGGCAGTATAACATAATTTCAGTGACGAAATTGTAGCCCCAGCTACGAACCAGACATGACTGGACCGATGCCTTGGTTCATATGCCCAATAGAATGGATATTTTCTGGCTAAAGTTAGGCAGTCTTAGCAGATTTATTTCTGTTCTAGTCGGCTGTTAAGGTGGAATGAAAGGGTACGCGGGAAAATGTCAGTGTTCTTGCATTCATGTCAAACTTTTTTTTTCGACAAAATAAATAAATAATTGCTCCAGTACAAACATAAAATTTAATTTTCTTCACATAATGATATCAACAATTCTTGAATACCTTCCATGAGCATTGTGGCATTATTTAACAAAGTTTTTAAATGAAGAGAAAAAGTTTTCATTAAATTCCAAAACACCCTTGACCCTTGAGGTCACCATGTGAATAAAATTAAATTCTATGTTTGTATTGGACCAGTACAAACATAAAGTTTAATTTTCTTCACATATTGATATCAACAATTCTTGAATACCTTCCATGAGCATTGTGGCATTATTTAACTAAGTTTTTAAATGAAGAGAAAAAGTTTTCATTAAATTCCAAAACACCCTTGACCGTTGAGGTCACCATGTGAATAAAATTAAATTCTATGTTTGTATTGGAGCAATAATTTATTTATTTTGACCAAAAGATTCCATCACTATAAAAACTACAAAAATATTCGATTTTTCTTGCGTCCCCTTCCATCCCACCTTAATCAGAAATAATATATTAATATAATAAATTAATGGGTATGAATTTAGTCAAATGGGATCCCCTCATTTCGAAAATTCTAACTCACCAAAAGAGATATAGGTGTCTTGCTTAATTTCAACCCAAAGAAGGCAAGTGTTTGAATAATTGGAAGAATAGAGAGTTTTATTTAATGATTAAGTTTTCCTCCCAGATATATTTTGGCGAATTCTTAAAATATTTATCGTAATCCATCCCTGTGCTTGAAAGTAACTAGATGTTAGGCTTGAGCTAAATTTAGTTTAACTAAAACCTATAGCACAAACAAAACAATATTTATCTAATAAAAACTTATGATTCTTCAATCTATTACAGACAATATTTTAAGATTTGAAATGAAACTGTGAATATTTTGTTTTAATTATTATTATCATTATTAATTAATTTTGGTAATAATTAATAATGCTCTCAACTATGATCGTTAAGACATGATTCAGACGATCTCCATCTACACATGAAAAGCCTTTTTTTTTTAGAATCTTTGTCGAATTTAAACTTAGTCTCTACGTGTTTCTAAAGCATGTGAGGGATATGAAAAATTTGTAGCTCACCAAATGTGTACTTCCATAAGTCAATAGCTCTACTTATTTGATCTAAATATTTTTATTTTTCCAGATAGTTGGATTATTAGCGTACGAGATTGGCCTATTGAACTGCGAATCAATTTTACAAATATGTTTTTTGCGATCAATGTTCTTATACTTAAAATTTATCCCAACCAAAAGTTTTTCATTGGTGGTCGGGTAGCGCCTATTAAGCTCACCGCTTCAACGTTCTTAAGCAAGATTGAAGCCAAAATTCTTTTATATAACTTTTACGAGGACGGGAACAAATATGTAAAACTTTTAAATCTCCTTAACACTTTTCATCAGAACATTGTTAATGCATTCGACGATATGTGAATAACAATCTATTAGAATATAGCCATAAAAATCGTTACTCAATCTAAGTAGACAAATCACTTTAGGTAAAAAAAAATTGACTGGACGAAGCTGACATTTTATTTAAGAACTTTAATTATATTTTGATTTTGATAGGAAGGAGCTAATGTAACAGTTATAAACTTTGCTTGAACAATTAATCATATATTTATACATCAAGTCATGTTATCTGCAAGTGTCACTTTTCATATCTAATATTACCACTATATCTATAATAAAACGAATAATAAAATAAAATGTTATCAGTGCTGATGCCAAAAATATATATATATTTATATTTTATAAAAGTCATTTAAAACCAAAATACAACAAAAGTTTAGTTGTCCACACATAGGTCCTCCTTAACACAATTATTCGTCAAGATATAGAAAGGAAATTTTTAATTTTTACTTTAAACAAAATTTTGAACCAACTCAGATAAGATTTGTATAAGCTAGCTCAATATTTATCTCCTAAAGAACTAATGACCTAACCTATAGGATAAGAGATGGTGTGGACGTTATAAAAATATGTGTCAACACTATCTTGCTGAGGAATTGGGCAAATCACAAAACACCTTGACAATATACAAACCTTAAACTCCTCTTCGCCCTAAGAGCCTGATGCTTTAGTCCACGTAGCCTCCAGTGCAGGTGATGTTATTTATAATCGTCTGTTTCATTGAAAGTAATCTATATAATAATTAGTAATCATTCGTAAAAGGCAGATTTATTGCCTTAAACTACAAATTTATTAAACGTATAGACAACAATGGATTTATATATAATTAAAAATTAAAACTAATGAATATGTTAGACAATTGTATTTATTTTTCTATAAAGTCTAATAACGCACATAAAGCGTTATAAGCCTACCGGTGGCTCGCAGAATACTTTAAACATAGCTAGGGCTCCATTTTTCTACGCCGACGAGAATACATGCCTGATGGAGCTGATGCTAGTCGGTTGATTGGACTTAATTACCTCCCAGTTCCCTCTAACTCAACTCCCTCCCCGTCTCTCTTTTTCACCATTCCCGGTCCTCTTTTACCTCTCTCTTTGGCAACGGGAAAACGTACAACGTACCCCAATACGTACTTTACTTTGCTATTTGTACAAGCTACAAATAACCAAAACTCTCTCGCTCTCCCTCTTTTGCCTCCCCCCATTTCCCCTTTGTATCCCTTTTCCTTTACCCATCAATTCAACTATCTTTCCACACTCACGGCAAATATTCTGTGTGTGTATGTGTGTTTGTCTTTCTCTTTTGCTGGTGTGTTGCCATGATATTCTCCCTTTACCCCTTTCTATCCGTCGATCGTGTTGCAAATATGTTGAGGGGTGTGCAAATAAATGCGGAATAGTGCATTTGTGAAAGCTCTTCAACAATAAAAAAAAGAGTAAAATTGGTATACATAGACACTTTTTTTTGTGTGAACAGGTTCGTAAATTAAAATGTAACTATTAAGTTTCATAATATATTTTTTTAAAGGTTAGGTATTGTTAATATTTAGTAGAAATATATTATTAATAAAAAAAACTTCAACTTTAAGCTTTATTGTGTTTTTTCAAACTAAAATTGTTATTGTAATTATACTTATATTTCCAAATACATATGAAAAATGTATTGCGCTATCTTCAACTTACGATAGTAAAAGGACATAGGTCAAGTAAGTTGAAATTTGAATAAATGTATCAGAAATATAATGCCCATAAGATAAAATGGTAAAAAAATAAATACAGTGAAGAATTTTTAAGGTGAAAATAATCCTAGGTGCATATTTCTGAGTTTAGAATCGAACATTAACCTATATTGCGATCGCTGAGCAAGTCCATATATTTATATGCCATAGAAAGAAATAAGCTCGTTAAAAAAAGAAAAATTAGTCATTCAAGTTTATGAACTACCATAAAGTACAAAAGGTTTTCTCAAATTAGATTTTACACAAACCGCTAAAGCGATTTTATGTAAACTCTAAAACGATTAAATTCCTTCGTGGAGTAATAACTGAAATATTAATATTTCAAGTTTTAAAATTGGAAGTATGGTAACTTACTCTATGGTATTAGGAAAACGAAAGTTCATTGCCACTATTACTAAGGTATTCCACGTATGCCTATCTAAAGCTAGTTCTATCCTATACACCTCATTACACTCTTATTTCTCTCAGGCCCATGCTAGTGTTATCCTTCCATCTGGGTTTAGGTCTTCTCATTGGGTTTTCCAGTCGATACCCTGAACACGGTTCTAGATTATTAATTTTGCGCTGCATGTTTCGCCCACGGTAATCTGCGATATTTGACCACTCTAACAATGTATTGTGATTAGTACCGGCTATGTAATGCATCATAATTTAACCTCCTCCCCTCCCAGAATATCGTCATACTGTTTTAGACAAGCCGGCAATAAAAAAAAAGTAAGTACAGGAACACTATTAAATATGAACTCTATCTGGTATAATAATAGTTGTAACATAGAGAATTATTGCCCCAAACCATTAAATTTTAGTAATATTTTAGTATTGTTTAATATATAATATATATAATAACAAATCAACTCTTCTTTAAATTATAGTAGTCTAAATGTTTGAATAGCTATGGTATATTATAATCACATAAACACAAAATCAAGCATAACATGATCTAACAATTATAGTAGATACACTTGAACACATAATAGTTATAACTATTATCTTGTTTATCTTATGACAACGTTAGTGGGTCTGTTTATTGAGCTAAGAGTCCCGGTTTCAATTCATGTCACAACCGGTAAATTAATCATAGGTGAAATGTGGGTTTCTCCTCTGAAAGTGATGCAATAACAGACGGAGGCTGGATGTTGTTTCTGCTCTAGATTTAAATTAGTTTAAAAGTCGTGTGCTGCAATAATCAGTTTGTTAAGAAAATAAAAGTTAAATACCTCAAATAAATGAAAGAAACTCCCAGATAGGAAATTATTTTACAACTTTTAAAAAAAATCCATCATTTTTAGGGTTTTCTTAATATAGGCTATGTGATTCTAAATAATGTCATTGGATTTTGAATTTTCGTTAATAAAGGAATGCACATAGTTTTTCAACTAAACGAAATACCTTATTTGGTTTACATTATTATTATTATTATTATTATTATTATTATTATTATTATTATTATTATTAGTATTATTATTAGCACCGCGTCTTACTACCCTTTCGGGTTATACGCACATACGCTAATGTGTAATGGTAGGGTGATTGTGAGATGAAATGAAGGACCTACAGTTTAACGTGGAATCCGAACCACGGTGGAGGCCTGGCATTCCTCACATTCACAAGATGTCTTGTCAGAGGTGAAGGAAGGGTTTGGTAATCAGATAAATCTGTGCCGGGACCGAGGATTGAACCCCGGCCGCCAGCACAGAAGTCTGGCACCTTACCCCTAGACCACCAGGTCACCATTTGGTTTACAGAAAGGATAATATTTACTACCATTGTTTGTGCCATACTTGATTATACTATCTATAATATGATGAAAATATATTAGATAAAAATGTCATAAAATATATTTACACTTTGTCATTCTTAAAGTAATATATTTGTTAATTATATCAGGAGGGTGACTATGAGTTAGCACCCGTACTTTTGGTCATTAATATTAACTTATGGGTTCACATATTTTCTAAATATGGATTTATAAATTAATAAAATACAATACAATAATTTTAAATCATTAAAACTTACCTACTGTAAATATAACTATTGTATTTTAAAATAAATACTATCACCGCGTCTTAGTGTCGTGTAGTTTGAAGTGCTGTTTATTATTATTATTATTATTATTACTATTGCTATATGGTGAATGACTGAATGTGTATAGAGCTATTCACTCGGGACTGTACATTTATTATGTGGAATATTATAAAAGTGTGGGTGGTGTGGTCACTTACATCATCTTAAACTTGTCATTCCATTTATGATTTTTTTTTAAATATGATTTCAGCCCACAGTGAATTATCCTGTGTAATTTAAACTAGTATATAAGCATAACATTTTGATTGATGCTACCTATAAAATAGGTAACAATAATGATTTATTAAAATGTTTGTATTGTAAGCTGCAAAAAAAAGTATTTTCTTAAAGGTCCTTCCTATTAAAAACCTATTATATTTAGACATTTAATGTCAGTAGTATCCACTACTTACCCTAAATGCATAAATTATATATTAAATATAATATAAGATATATATGTAAGTCCCCTTTTTTTATCCGAGCACTTTCACGCCTCAATGCATGAGTGGGAAGTGTTATATATTTCCCTCTCGTGCCCTCGTGAAGAGCTTTTGTGGAAAACGTTGGTTTCAGTTTGGACAAAACACGCGAATCAGACGAGACCCATGAGCATTGTCCAATTGTGTATAGCTGCAGCACTAAGCAATGTGAATTCTGCCACAATGCGCTTGTTTGTCTGTATGCCTGTCCGCATCGCATACCTTTGAAAAACTCCCACATACAAATAGTTGGGAATTTGTGAACTGATTTTTAAGTCTTCACCATTTTTCCCTCGCTATAATTTTGAGTTTTGAATATATTATAGTTAATAAAATATTCATCAATAATATTTGTCACTTGTATCAGTGTTAGCATGGGTTGAGATGTAGGCCTAAGCCTTGTGTGGTATTGTTTTCTAGTAGTGGTGAGGTCAAGTTCAGAATACTGACAAGGTATACTGAAAACTTTCTAAATGGTTTTCCACTCTACCTCAACGCAAACTTGTTTGCATTTACTTTAAATTATACCCCTCCCATCGTTAGCTTGAAAGGGTAGAGATGTATACCGGCCAGAAATATAGTAATTTGTTACTAACAAAAAAAATTGCGGCTTTTTTTTATTCAATATATATTTTAAAAGAATATTGTTTACACTTTATTCATATTGACTTATGGTTTTCAATTTGTGTATTTACTTCTTATAAATATAGTTTGTAAGGACTTATTTTATGAAAATCAGCCAATATAAACACAATATTTCTAGATTTTCTAAATTCCCACCATTGTAATCTCTTATATTTTGGCCTTTCCTTTCATTAGGACCGCTATTTTAAATATTTTATTTTATAAGTTTATATCGATGCTTTGTACATACAAATCCAAACTGTAAGAATTGAGAAAATTTCTAAATTTTGTAATGTTTAGGGCAACCTGCATCTGGAATTATAGATGGTTGGAAGTGTACCAACTTAACTCGAGTCTTGAAAACTAAAAACATTAACTGCATATATATATATATATATATACATATATATGCAGTTAATGTTTTTAGTTTTCAAGACTCGAGTTAAGTTCAACTTTATAATACAGAATAACCTAGTTTCTTGTGTACCAACTTAACTCGAGTATATATATATATATATATGCAGTTAATGTTTTTAGTTTTCAAGACTCGAGTTAAGTTGGTACACAAGAAACTAGGTTATTCTGTATTATAAAGTTGAAGTTGATTTTTATATATAAGTACGGTTTTATAGAACTGAGGCTAACTTATAAATTATGCAAGATACCATTTTAGCAATTAAATATAACTAATTTATTTAACCTGAAGCGCACAGATACATAAAGTTGTAATACATTTGATAGAAATAATTCCGAATCTACAATTTTTAGTTCATTAATATGGGAGGGTAGCTGGTGCGATAAAAGGAGTGTCTATGCAGGTTTTAGCATACAACTTTCTTTGGTTGAAATAAATGAAGTTTCGCTTCAATAAAAACATAGAGGTGACCTGGTGGTCTAGAGGTAAGGTGTCAGACTTCTGTGCTGGTGGTCCGGGGATCAATCCTCGGTCCCAGAACAGATTTATCTGATTACCAAACCCTTCCTTCACCTCTGACAAGACGTGTATTTATCACAACTTGTGAATGTAGGGAATGCCAAGCCTCCACCATGGTTCGGATTCCACACTAAAATGTAGGTCCTCCATTTAATCTCACAATCATCCTACCATTAAACATTAGCGTTAGTGCGTATAACCCGAATGGGTAGTAAGACGCGGTGCTAATAATATATAGTAGAAACATAGAGGGTTTTTTTCATATGGTTATATCATCATCTGTTCTTGAATATCTATTATGAGCGTAGCGTCATTTGATGAGGAACCTTTTAAATGACGTTGTTATTAAATATTCTTTACAGATATTCAAGAGCTGTTAATATCACCATGTAAAGACATTTAGACTCTAGTGTTTTACACTGGAGAAATGTTTAATTTATTTTAGCCAGAAACATGTTTTGTTATAAAAACCGTCAAATAAACATTACTCTTTACTCGCGTCTCCTCCACCTCCACCTTAAGAAACTTAATTAATGACCAACCTGCAAGGTCCTGATTATCAATAAAGATAATGCTCCCACACCTGGTGCGTGCGCGTCAGCTCATCAATCTTGCCACAGTAGCGCCCTCCGGAGGAAAGGCTCCGGACCTACTCTGGTCCACTTAGCGATTAAGTGACAGGCATCCGATGTCGGCGTTCCTCGGATATCTTCTGGAGGTCAAGTTATGTTACCTTGTTCGGTGACATCCGCGGGGATGTGTCTGATTGAAGCATTAGCCCGACACTGTTCTCTAATGAACTCTTTGTCTCCCTCACCCCCCGTCATCCTAGATACTTGATATGGAAGTAGGTATAGCCAATGCTCCAATGCGAATTACCTTTAGAGGACGTACCAACAAATACAATAGCGGTATACAACTTTGCTGTCTGTCAAAACTTGCCATACACCGGAGCACGTGGTTTGATGTTTGCATACGTTAAGCTAGACGTGGTAGTATCTATAAACAAACCAGATGGAAACACAGATAAGGGCTTGAATTTATTACTCTCTTCTTTTATGTTCATGGGTAGGTCGGGATTCGAGTCCCGGTTGGTGTACTGAGGTTTTTTTTTATAAATTGTTGCACACACAAAAAAAACACTCTCTTTCTATTTTTTTTATTTCTATCTCCGTCTTTGTCTCCTTTCCCCCCACTTAATTTTGGATAAAACTCCTATAATTTATACATTCTTACCACATCAATATAAATATGTGAAATAGCTCAGGTGAGTTGTAAAATGGAGTAAACTAAAAAGTAGATTCTTAAAGTGATCAGATAAGAATTTTTTTTCTCTTGTGATCCTAAAATATGAGATCTCTGTTTTAGTAGGTTTAATACAGATAACAAAGCTTAATTTCTCTCAATAATGAGAAACAGTAACTATATTTTTTTTCTATTAACTAACCGGTATTGATAAAACTTGTCTAAATACACGGTTTAAAAGTATTATCATCATTAGGTCATCAATCCTGTGATAGGTACAGGGTATGTAAGTCACCATTTTGTAATCTACTCCACTCCCCAATATATTTATCCCTCTTTGGATCAAATATATTCGTAAGTATCTTGTTTTGTAACACACTAAGCTTATTTTCATCAAATAAGGTAAGAGACCACGTTTCACACCCTTAGAACAACCATTAAAACTATTATTTTGTATATTCTGAGTTTTACTTTCCTAGACAGCAGGCAATATTTCAACAACTTGATGACTGGGTAGTAGCAAACATATTTCAATTGCTTTTTGTTCCTAATTTCCAATCTAATATTGCACTAGTGCAAGTTCAATTGTTCACCAATATTTAAACTCATTAACCATGTCAATTTATATGTTGTTCGTCATGATCTTCAAATTATCTTCTTCAGTCAGTGTTCCCTGTGTGAGAATATACTTAGTGTTTTCAGCGTTAACTTCTAAACATATTTCCTTACTAGATTCTAACAACAACAAAATTCATTCCTCGCAACAATTTCCTTACTATTGTCTAACAAAGCTATACTACCTGCTTATTCTAATATATGTATTTTACCGTTTAATGTCAAGCTTTCCATAATACATTGCATTACAATTTTAGCAAGGATAGATTAAAAAGTAATCGGGAAAGTGTATTGCCTCTTAAAAAGTATGGTGGCTATCATAGTGGAATAAAGTAAGATGAGCTTGTTACCTTCTATATTAGCACTCGTTCTAAAGCGTCAACATCTACTCAAGTCAATTTTGCTGGTGATATGGAGGTTGTGTTTTGAATCTCACCCTTATTGAGTGTGTTTTACTTCTCCCATAT
>CABFOW010000027.1:281908-317037 GCA_902141385.1 Timema californicum
TTTTTTTTTTTTTTGCTATACTTTTAGTGAGGTTGCGCAACTTGGTTCGATAACCCAATATTTGAGCTTTAGTAGAATCATACCGCATTTGTGGGTGGCTAAAGTCCTGGAATAAGCTTTAGTACTCTTTAGACTTCATAAACGCGAGCAGTTATTTTAGGTCATAATTGCTTGGTGCCATCTTCTCTTTCTTCTTTGTTTATGCATTATTTATATCAAGGGAATAATAACGCGCCGCATTTTCATCGAGCTATGACAATTTCTTATTTTACCAATACGAGCTGGGGATTTAGGTAAAAGGGAATGGTTATAGAAATTTTGTTCGCTTTAGTCAAATACAATCGATATTTTATGAGCTTAAATAGATTGTATCTCTTCTTTATTTACAGTATTCTATGAATTTGACAAAATAATGCTTGATTATGGTTTTCAATTTAAATGCTACGCTCAGGAGATTAGGCTAAACTGTTTATGTTAGTATATTTTATCAGATAGTCGTTTCTTGATTAGGGTGTTGAATTTAAATGACACCAGAGAGCACTAGTTAAAAAAACTGTTAAAAATAAACATAAAATAGTTTGAGCGTTATTTAGAATGTATATTCGTAATACTTTAAAATTGTAAATACTATTTTGTATTCATTCCAAATATATTTTAAGCAAACAAAAATTACACACCGTCATTTAGGATGGTTACGTTATCTCCCATCACCTTTTTAAAGCCATATATATTTAATTTTGATGTAAACTCAAACAAAGAACATTTTAAAGTGCTATACTTTAAAACAAAATAACTAAGTATAAGTTTAAATGTTGTGTTCATGAAGTTCTTCCACTTGTGGATAGTGATTACTCAGCTCAGTGCCTTAAAATTATATGCTAAACAAAATTTGGGCATAGCTAACACCTATTTAGTTAAAAACAATTGTATGGATAAGAGATTCTTAACGTGGAGCCTACGAAGGTTTTTATGGGGGGATCTCAACAAATAAATAAAATGCTATTTGCTTATTACTGAAGTAAATTATCTTAAATTTTAAATTTTGATAGAAAGAATTCGACTATTGTAATCATGTAAATACAGTAAGCACTCGATTTTCTGGGATAATGGAGGGGAGGGGAAGCACGGATAATATAAATCACGGATAGTACAAATAATCCCCATCTGTTGGCTATCCCCATTTACAATTTGGTGCCCTTTGTTTCTACTTATTTGTGTGAAAAGGGATTATCCACAGTGTTAGTATTTAAAAAAAGAAGCGAAATAGATTCCGAATCGACTCCTTCATGCGAATAGTATTTAGTAATAAAACAGAAACAAGAATAGACAAATTAGTGGAAAGTGTTAAACAGCCGAGATAGGTCCCACTGAATACATTTAGTTAAGTTTATTTATGTTTATTATTATTTTTGTTACAATAATCAGTAAATAAAAGAACTATTTTAGAATAAACCTTAATTATTAATATATTATTAATAACTTAGGGGCCACGAAAATATTTTAGGATATTTAGGGAGCTGCTCGTAATAAAAGATTAAGAACACTTGCATAAATGCCACCCTAAGGGTGCTTAAAAACTTTAATAGTAACGTTACTTCTCGCTTAAAATTATTTTACACAGAACCTATTATTATCGGCCCCAATTTGATTCAAATTGGTAGAGTCGTGAGCGATGTAGGTTTATTTATAAGAAATGAATTTTATAATTGGTTATTATGGTGTAAAAAATATTATTTCTACACAAAAATGTATTTGTTTAGTGGAAAAACTCATAAACTAGCACATTTTATATTAAAATACGCATTTCAAAACCCCCAAACAAAGCGTTAAAAATAATAGTCTTTGGATACACGACAAACACGTGTATATGTATATTAGCGCTGCTTCTTACTAACCGTTCGGGCTATACGCTTATATACACTTCACGATAATAGTTTTAGGGATTAGAAAGGTTATATTTAGAGAAAGTGTAAACGGATTATATCATGGAGGGAGAGTGGAAACCATTTTGGAAAAACCACCCTTATTACACCCGAGCGAGATTCAAACCTCGATATTCCCGTTATCTGCAGTCTATTTTTCTGCAAGAGTAGCGCGTTAGACCACGTGGTCACCTAAATTTGTTTTATAAACATTATATTAAGTGAGCTACGACTTTTAATCAAACAAATAGTTCGTTTTTTTAAACTAGTTTGGTAACCGTTCAGGTAACATGCGTGAATTAATTACGATAAAATAGAAATGAGAAAGGTAAAATCTTAGAGGCAATGTACCCTTATTTACATGAAAGGAGATTGGGAAACCATTTATTAAAAACGTCTCTGAGTGCAACCAACAAGGAATACAACCCAGATCTCCGGTAAAAAATAAGTTTTAAGTTTTTATAAGGAAGTACATAATATTGATGAAAGGCATTTTACTAACAACTAAGAATATATGATTCAAGTGCATTTTTTGTATAGCTAAGTTGAAATTAAATTATGTTGTATAGTATTTTCAAATAAAACTTAACAATATTGATAAAGATTTTTATTTATATGAACTTTTAAGAATCAATAAAATATAATTGAATATGCTATTCTTTTATTTAATGAGTTTAAATCTCCCTTAACACGGTTTTGCACTACACGTCATTCCCATTTAACATGACCTCCTAGTTTAATATTTTATAGTTCAAATATATACTTGAGGCTAGGCAACTGACAAGGCAACATCAGGTCTTCAGCTCCTTGAGCTATGTTTTAGTCCATCAACACTGGGGCTCTCTAGTGTCAATGGTCCGTGATAGAATTCATTCTAAATAACAAATTATAATAATCTATTTCTTAGAAATAAACTGTCATAGCTCACGAATCAATCTTAACATGTTCGACATAAAGGCACCTTTGTAATCGTAATGTAAAATATACGTAAGCTCTTTGTGAAGTAAGGTTATGTGAAGATGTGGTTGGGTCGCTACTTGAACCTAGCTTTGTGAAAGCCCGCCAATTGACTCAAGAAGGATATTTGTTTACTTCTCTCTAGTGAAACTATGTTTAAATTATTTTTATATGCCCCTTGATGGCAGCTTGCGATACCCGTGATCAAGGAATAAAGCTCTCCCACGGAGCGCAGTCATTTTAGCTTGGAGGCTTTTTGTCTGGTGTACCCTGGTCTTTGAGTTAGGCATAATTTCGTATAGTTATGCAGCAAATATTCTGTAGTGGTCACTTTTAGCAAATCAAATTAAAACTAAAATAAATAACAATAAACTAGGCCTAGCTAGATTTCATCAGTGTTGATTACAACAAAAAAAATCTCGAATATTTGTATATTATATCATCGGACCATGAGCACACTTTAGTTTATAAATATTTTGGTGTCTTTTATTTCTGCAAATACAAGAAAAGACTCATATTAGGTTCTTGCAGTAGGCCTACCAACCTTCAAACTTATAATACTCGCTTCATGTTTACGATCGTGGTGGCTGCGATATTAGATAGTAGTGCTGCGCAATGTTGGCAGCAGTGTTAAAGAGAGCTGCCATCAGGAGATTTGGGGGTGGTAAGGTGGGAGAGGGAAGGGAGCGAAGCTTCATTGTCTTTTCGCGAGTGTTCATGAGACGAGCTATTATATGTAGTTGTGTGGGGAGGTAGAATTCGTTGGGCGGAGGGAAACGGGGAGGGGCGTTTTTAGGACAATAAGAGGGGGGGGGGGGCTGCATCTAATGTAGCTATACCATACCTTGGCTCTTATATTAACTTTTCAAGCGAAGTAGCACGGGGCCGCAGCACGATTTCACGTCTTTAATGTCATGATGCAACTTTATACACTCTGTTCTAAGCAATCACATTTGAAAACATGTTAGCGTGTGTGTTGGTACAAAATATAATTAGTGTTGTTCAGTCAGCACATTCCAATTAATGTGGGACGGATGGAAATTGGACTTAAGATATCACTTTTAATGATAAATAATATTATTCACGAAAATAAATAAAACAATGCCTCATTATGTAAAATTATATACATTTACAGTAGTAGTTACAACAGTTTTTTAATACCTGCCAAGGCCGTTGTGTAATATTAGTAGGACTTTTTCTCTTCAATGAAAAAGTGTTGCTCCTAACGTTGTTATGTTAATGCTTTAATATTCAAAAACTGTAGGGATCACAATAAGTATAAAATTAGTCATATGTATCTACTTAAATTGTATTTTATTTACGTTGTCCAAAAAAATTTATTTTATCATTAAAAAAGCAAAAATATGGTAATTAGTTTGCCTTCCCTTCAATGCAATTTTAAATTAACTGAAACATTTAAAGCTTTAAACATTATGGCGTAGAGCTTATAATTTAGTAATTATTTTTCTTAACAGAGTTTTAGAATAACATTAATAAAAGTCATATGTTCGGATTTTGATGAGTACGAAGAATACTGATTCATTTCCGTTGAGCTGAAAATTAAAACGCGAATAACATTATATTAAAATAATCCTCTGTTATATAGCTTATACCAAATATAAAATATCATATATGATCTATAAAACTAAACTTCAAGGTGATGAAGCAATAGTAGGCGTCATCAAAGGAAGAAATACTATTTAGTCTATGCTTTGGACCAGATTGAGATTAAAGTTCATACCCCTTGATCCCTAAACAAATATCAAGTTTAACCGTTACCTTATATATTATACCCAACTTTTTATGGTGTAGATTTTGAGTTTATAAGGAAATTTAAGTTTAGAGAGATTTACAAGAATTATAGAATGTTCAATTTATTCATAACTAGTTTGTGTACCAATTCTTTGCACGGAGAATCTATAAAGTATATTTGCTATATTTAATATATAAAATCAACCACAGGGAATATTAAATAATTCTTAAATTTTGTGTGAATATTAATCTTTTATTTGTTTGAATTGTATAGAAACACGAAAGTAGGCAGACTAACACACACTATCAAAATATAGATTAACTCTGAAAATGTTTTTAAAAGTTGACAGTTATTTTGAAGGACAAGTTATTAACTATATATCTATACACAATTCTTTGAACTACTGCCTTCTGGTTCTAATCAAACAGAAAAAAGAGTGCCACAGCATAAATATTAAGTTGTTAAAGGGTTGTAATTAAACCAAATCAATATTATTTTAGCAATGTTTTTATCGCTTTCCTCCCGTTTACACTTTTTACTCATTTTAACCATTTTGTCCTCTTTGCAATTTTTTAATCTTTTTACCCTTTTTATCATAAAGTGATCACCTTTTAGCCATTTATCCCTTATTACCAGAGCCCTGCTTTTATGGTGAATAAAAAAGCCCAATTTCGTTTTTAAGTTTCCCTAAAGCGGTGAATAAGTGGTGAATTACAAAAATCCTATTTTTGCGACGAAATTATCGAATTAAGACAAAAGCGTTAAAAAAGTGGTTTTTACCAAACTTTCGTGATTAAGGTGACTTTGTTGGGTTAAAACTAGACTTCCAGGACAATGTTTGAAACAGGTAAACTAAACATATTGAAGTGAAAACCAAAAATTACATTTTGTTTGGACAAAACGGTAAAAAACACTAGTCCGCAAAAAAATGTGCTGTCAACTTATTAAAAAAGTAAGATTTAGCGGCAGCTGGTCCGGGAAAAGTATGTACAAGTCACAAAGACAAAATATTACACAAAAATCATCTTGTTACTTCACAAAAATTGTGACTATATTTTTAAATCTCAATTTAGGCTAGAAAAATACAAAATAACTACTCAACATCACCAAACTGCAACATGCAGCTGGTAACAATGTTATCCACTTTCATTGTGGTTCTGCGGTCTGTTACTACTAAACTATACCTAGAAAAATATCGTTCTGAATCTGCATTTGAAATCGGCAGCCACAACGCTTGCAAACACTTTGTTGCGAAGTCACTGAACATACTGTCTGTCTTCAGCCCTAGCAGCACATTCTCAATTTTTAAACTTTCGATGCCATCACTCTCTTCCATTAAAACTTTCAATTTTTATTTTTCAATATCACAAAATATTAGCGCGAATGCCGAAAATCGCGACTAAATCGCGATTATCGCGGACATCATTTAAAATCGCGAATATCGCGCTAAAACGCCGATTTAGCGAATTATCGCGACAATTATGAGCATATATATGCAATCAGGGTAACCTGAAATGTGAACATCTGAAAGAAAAAATGCCATATCTAACATTCGCGAATTATCGCGAACTCCATAAACGCAGGGCTCTGCTTATTACCCAAACTAGCCCTTTTACGCTATTTACTTTTTCTACCCCGTTGACACTTTTTTCACCACGTTATTCTTTTCAACCTTTTTTCCCTTTTTACCTCTTTTGAACCTCTTGTGGAGTTTTATTGTTTTTACATTTTTTCTTATTTTACTCATTTAAACCATTATACCCATTATATTTTCTTATGATTGGTTTTTCCATTTTATTATTTTTGCCCCTTTTTAACAATTTTACCATTTTTTAAACTCTTTTATATTATACCCTTTTCACCCTATAGCCTTTTTACCCTATACGCTTTCCACCCTCTTTACTCATTCAAACACATTCATGCTCTTTACACAGTTATTCTTTTTACCTTTTGGGCCATATAATCCTTTTGCCTATTTTATTTCTTTTACCCCTTTTAAACATAAATATCTTTAGTTTTTATGATTCACGTTTTATCATTTCTAAACTTTGACCATTTTTACTCAGTTGTGTCCCTTTTGACATTTTGATCATTTTAGAGCTTTTTGCAATTTTTGCTCATTTGATCTCAATGCTATTTTTGATTATATTTTTGTACCATTTTTGGCTTTTCTGCCCTTTTTGCCCTTTTTTTCTTACATTAATTACTTAGCTTAGACTCGGAGAAATATTTTATCGTAAAAATTGTAAAAACATTCAATAGTTGTGAAAAGAATGAAGGGTGTAGTGTATAAAAGGTGTACTTTATAAAAGTTGTAGGGTATAAACGGTGTTGGATAAAATGGTAAAGAGTACAAAGGTTAAAGAATAACATTGATTATTACCTGTAAATCCTTTTACCATTTATCTATAATAATAAAAGGAAGTGTTTATATGTGTGTGTTTGTTTGTTTGTGATGCACAATCAAATCTAAGGCACGCAGAGATCTGAAATTTTTAACATAGGTGGACGGAAGGGGGTCCGAATGCACCACAAAGCCGGATTTTTAAATTTTTAATTAGTTTTTTTAATTATGCTATTTTTAACAAATTTTGAAGAAATTTTTTTTAATCTGATAATTAAATTATCATGGCAGAACGGGCACCATGGGGGACTTATATAATTCTTATATCACGGTGGGTCACGGGCGATGCCATATGGGATAGCTAATATATACCATGTATAAAAGCTATGTATTAGAAAATTAATCACGCCACAATTAATATATCATGGTGGAATAAGAAGAGTTTATTGTCGATATAAAACCCTTCTTGTTTAAACTCCATAGCAACCAAACTTCAATGTCTACCAAACTACAGTACATTATAAATGGCATGAAATACAGTAGTAAATCTTTCTCGCGGTATGTTTCTTCATTTTTTATATTTTAAATTAATTTTATAAAATCTAATCAAAATTTCAAAATTCTGCCTTTGAGATCTACATGTTCTTGCTCAGGGGCTACTAGTATTTAAATTTCAGAACACTGCTTGGGGTAGTTATTACGCAATGCTCATGACAGACACACAAGCTCTTTATTTTATTATTAGAGATTATTTTTTTGAATACTTACTTATTCTATGGAATTAGGATCTTGAAAGGTCATTTTTGAATTTAAAAACTTACACCACCTATCTCTATCTTGAGCTAGCTTTATCCATTACCCCTCAATACATAATAATCTCTTTCAGATTCATTCTTATGTCATTCTCTCATCTGTATATAGGTCTTCCCACAAGTATCTTCCCATTAGGTTCACCAGATACCTTTAGCGAGGTTCTAGCTATTTCAATTCGCGTTGCATCTCCTGCCCATTGTAACTTGTGAGATATAATTAACATAACTATGTATTTTGATTAGTACAGATAGTGTCACTCTTAATTATCGAACTTCCTCCACTTTCCTTTATTTTAATTCCTTTTTTAGAGAAAATATTTTCTTGGCTACTTTGTTTTCATCACATTAAATTTCTTCTCGTCATTTCAGATGAGAGACCATGTTTCACAAACATAGAGAATAACCGGTGAAACTTATGTTTAATATATTATGAATCTTACATTTCTTTACTGATTTTAAAATGTGTTGTTGTTGAACCAAAAATGTATAGTTTTTTGAAGTTATCTGATTATATATGTTTCTGTTTGTTACAGGTAAGTTTATTGGCAGAGGATCACACAATCCTTTTACGAGCTAGCTGTAATCTAAACAGGTAGGGGGGCGAGTAATGTGAGGGTATCATGAATTTTAAAAGTCTTTTCATTGGCTATTTACTGCATAATCAAGAGTTTTCTTACTATTAACACACAATTACTTTTCTTACTGTTACTTAGTATATGCACGAAAATCTTTGATTTTTTTAATTTGATACAAACAGTTCTAATCCGGATAGCCAACATTTTTGGCTTTATTTATTTTTGAGAATTTTTCACTTTTAATCATGTAAAAATATTGGAAGTATGCAGTATATAATGTAAATGACATATTTAGTAAGTTTAAAGCAATGTGAGCAATAAAATGTAAGTTTTCTTTAACTGACACAGAATAAGGTCTAAAAACAGTTCGATTATTGCTTGTTAGACATTTAGACGGACATGATTGTAATAGGAGACTTTCAATTCACCATTAGACTATAGTTTTAATTTAGTCGAATGAGTGCCACGTATAAATCGGAGTTTCAAATAATCGTAATTCGTATATATGGGTGTTTAGTATATGTGTATAATAAAATATGATGTTTGTTATTTTAAATTAATAATATCTAAATTTCACTTAAATTTAATATTTATTTTATTGATTTTGTCTTATATTACGATCGAATATAAATGATATACATTTATTTTATTTATAACTTAATGCTTTAGGCCGTACCAATTTAAAAACTGATCTATCTTAATACATCCTTTTCAAGCTTTGGCTGATTTAAATACAGCTCTTTAAGATTATTTAGATTAGGTTTACACTTTTTTTCATCCAAATTCTTTAATTGGTCTAATTTGAAATTTTCGGAACGAATAAAAGGGGGCAATTTTTTCATAATATGTCATATCAAACCATATTTGAAAACGAGTAAACTAAATCTATATTTTAAATACTCTATTTTAAGTGTAGGCCATTTGAAAATACTTACTAGAATAATCTGTTTGGCTACTACCTCAGAAAATTTTAAGGTTTATAGTGTAAACTTAATAATTTTTTACTAATACATCAGAATATTCTAGTAGACTAGTAAATATAAGAAAAATTTAAGGTTTATAGTGTAAACTTAATAATTTTTTACTAATACATCAGAATATTCTAGTAGACTAGTAAAGATCACCAACATCAATCATAATATATGTCTTCAGATACCAAATAGTAAACTAGTTTAGGTTTAATATAGAACCCCCTAGAGCTCTAGTAAGCCTCTATAACCAACTTTCTGATGGTTACGCAAGAACATCCAATGTAACTATCGTTATAATGTGTGTGGTTTTTTCTATCCCTCTCAGTGTTTAGAAACAAATTTGCCCTTGGCTTGTATAAAACTAACAACCGCTTCCAGTGCGCGTACTATGTTCCAGTTGTGCACCATTGATGCAAGGGAGGGGGTGAATGTTTATTTTCGCTTACTTCTAATTAAACATCGAGGTAATATTTGCTGTTTATTCCCCCTCCTATAACCTCCCCCCCTCCACCACAGCTCCAATCCATGCACCATGCCCAGCATAACGTTGACAATGTCAGCTATAAGCGTGTATGATTATCATTACTATTATTATAATATTAATTATGACTTTCCCATTAAAACAAAAAGAATGAAAAAAAACATGTTTCCCCGAGAATAACAACACATACACACATGAAACTTACACATATTATGTTATGTATGTTTTTTTATATAGGGAAAACCACGTTTGGATCTTCTTTTTTATTTTACTCGTTATTATGTTTTCATATTCTTCTTTTGGATAGGAAAGAGGGGTGGTATAAACTAGAATAACATGTTTTTTGTCTACGTTATATTATATAGAGAGAGATTTAATTTTTTTTATCTAAATAGAACCATGAAGTTTCCTAAGGCTTAGAAAAAACCATGATGGTAACATGACGCAGGCAGGATCTTTGCCCTGGGCCCTTGTATCTTTTCTCTAACAAGACCTCATTATGAAAATATAAGCTAACGTTTTTGGTTGTATGTTTTTTTTTCTGTCGTGGTTGTTTAACTGCTGGGTTTACAAAGTTGAGTCAACAGGGCATGCTGGGGAAAGGAAAAGGTGGCCAATGTTTTCTAAGAATAGGTGGGTTGGAGAATTGGGGGGTGGGGGAGGGGTACTGGAGGTTTTGTGAGGGGGGAATATGAGGGGAATTAAATAAGACAAGGTGAATATACAAGAGTAAAAAATTATATTATTTCTTGTGAGATTTAACTTAACAGAAATTATGTATTCACTCTTATTGATATTAAGAGGTCAAAGCTTAAGCGTTACATAAGAACTAGTATAAGCACTTTTAAATGTCAAAAATTTTAATTTGTTTATAAATATTTTACAATGCAAGATTTGTTTGTTTGTTGGATATGGGTCGGATCCAATTTTTATCCTATTCAAATCTTCATTTTGCTTATTAAAGCTGAATCTCGCATTCAAATTCAAATCTTAAAATGAAATGATCAGCATTAGCTATGAATTTCCCACAGTAGTATGATTCTCTCCCCCCCCCCTTTTATTCGTATTCAGTTCACATTTATGGTCTTGGGTGTATTTATAAAATGAAATGATCAGCATTAGCTATAAATTTCCCACAGTAGTATGATTCTCTCCCCCCCCCTTTTTATTCTTATTCAGTTCACATTTATGGTCTTGGGTGTATTTAAGTTTTTTATTATAAATATGTTGTAATAAACCATTAGTAAGTATTATAATATATTTTAAGATGATTAGGATTTAAAATATAAAAGCTTAAATTTTTGTAAATCTTGAATCTAAATTATTTAATCCTCAGATCTCCTTAAGAACTCTAGTACTTAAATATTCTAAGGGCCCTTCCCTAATTAAAATATAGTTTAAAAAAATAATCTTCCATTCGTTTTCTTAAATATCAGCATCCACCAACTTACAATTTGAATCTATGTTGACCTTAGTTGATTCCCACGATGTATCTTTAGTCCGATTCTATTTATTACTAAAACTGTCTTGTTTATTTTTTCATATATATAAAATTAAGTAACTCACAAGTGATAATTGTTTTCCATGAAAGAATCATATTAACTATTTTTATTTTTTGTCAAATGTTAAGGCAATATTTAAAAATCAACTTGTTTAATAAACCAATATCATGAATAGTTATCACAGTAACTTTCCCTTCCATATGTGATCAAAGTTATGATATAATATAGTTTTATAGTGTGACTACTTGACATATTGTTAACTATTGTCTCGTGTCTTGGGAAATGAGTTTGGAGTCAATACCTTAAGATTTCGTTTTACCTTTTGTCATCCTCTTTCCATCTTTTTTTTTTATATGTTTCCTTCTCTTTCAACCAAGTGCTTCTTCTCCACCCCTGCCTCCCAATAACCCTTTTCATTCCTTCCTTATTTTCTTTGAAAATGTTCCTTTCAGCTGGAACAACGAACAAACTTGCTCTTAATGAGTGCAATTTTCTCCCTTTTTTTTATTTTGTTTTCAGTTTACGTTTTCTTTTTTCCTTATTTTTCACTGTCTCTCTTCCATACCTATCTACGTTTGGAGCATCCTTAATCTATTTTGAGGAAGAGTGAGAAACCTTCAATTTTCGTTGTTTGTGTTTTTGTCTTATTTATCATTGTGCTAAATATTATGTATGAAATTTCCCCTAGGTTTATTTATTCATTCAATAAATTTAAATAAATAAAGTTCGAATTTGTTTAGCACCAGACGTATTTCTACCCGTTCGCTTTAGACTCCCTTACTAAATGTGTGTATAAAGTAGATATAAAATAATTGTCTATTTATAATAAATAAGAAAACTAACCTGCTTTAATTTTTATTTATAACATCTTACACCTATACTATTTTAAAATACAATGCTTGGTAAAAATGTATTAGATTAATATTTTTTTAACTACAATATTGAACCTATTGATTACCAATGGAATACTTATTAAAATATTGTCATCAGTTTTTATTTTCTAAATCCTTCAAATCCCCAGAATTCTAAATGACCAAATATAGAATTAACCCTTTTTCAGAAACATTAAAGACATTTAATCTACTTTACCGTAAATACAACCTAAACCATAATCTCTATAATTATACTTTATAAGATTTATTCGGTCGTTTCTTTGACCCACTTAAATACCTATTAATTCGTAAATTTATGATATGATTAACAGTAAAGACACTCGTTTTGGTGACCAAATGGTCTATTGTGATAGACTAGACTGCCACTGAAAGGGACATCGGAGTTCAAATCCTGTTAAAGTGTATTGGAGGTGATTTTTCCTAAATGGTTTTCAATTCAACCTTCATGAAAATGCGGGCATACGTCTTCTAAATGCATCCTTCCTCATCCACAACACAGTAGCGTAGTTATTACATAAGCATTAAAACCGAACGGAAGACGCGTTACTAATAATACCCCAAAAAATGTAGCCAGGACACAATTTTATGATGTTGAATTATTTTAAAATTCCACAACTGGAATACCGTATTACCATTATTTTACAAGAAAATTGTTATATATTCTCTCTTTTTGGGTGGTTGTTTCTATCTTTGATGTTTCCTATTGCGTTTCATTGACCCAGCAGTATCACACAAGAAGGGAAAACCTACGGTACATCAAGTTAAGTGTTAAGTGAAGAGATGCACACACACACACACACACACATATATATATGTATGTTTGTGTGTGTGTGTGTGTGTGTGTGTGTGTGTGTGTGTGGACGCTGGTCGTAAGTCCACCATTTAGAGTCAACCAAGTGAAGGTAATACGAAAAGAGAGGGTGGATTGGAGAATGGAGAGTAAGGATGGCATCCCCTCACCATCCTTACTCTTCTAGCTTTCCCTCTTTCTGATTTATGTACTACACGGAGCGTATAGTAAAGAGGAAAAGGATCTTCATCTTTTTGGTCTTTCATCGCTTCCATCCTTTTCCTTATTCTTCCTATGAACAAAATGGGCAGTCACAGAAAAAAAAATTGTTTGAAATAATATTTATATACAATTAAGAGGCATATTGAGTTATGAAAACGCATTTAAATTAATATGTATACTGGAACACACATTTTTATTCGGTTGTAATATAAATTTTAAATTGCATATTCATTTTAGCATGTATTTTAAATAATACTTTTTGCAAATAAATAGTGCCAGTTCTTTCCTTAAAAACTAATTGAAAATACAAAGCTTTCTAATAAAACGTGAAATAACTTGTTTTGAACATACAAACTTATAAAAAGAACTTTAAAAGTATAACTTATATAAATCTTTTATATTCATAAAATTACCATTTGCGTTTTCCTCCGATGATTTTTTTTTGTTACATTAATGAACGTGTCCATGAAGCACAAAGATATTGCAACGCTCCCCCTCGCGAAGAAAGCTGAAATAAGTTAAAGTGAACTTGAGCAAGAAGACTCTATGGACAAAGAAAGGGGAAGGGTGGGAGAAGGTAGGAATTCTAGAAGGAAAGTATCTTCGACTCCCCTTTTATATCCTGTGCTCCTGGTAGCGGGGTCATCCGACCGTTAGTAGGGAAATCGTAAAAGGGAGTTTTCTAGCAGTCAGGGGCCCCTTTACGTCACTATGGAAGAAAGGGGGGGATAGGGAGTGATAAAAAAAACGGGTCAAGAGGAGATCACGATTTATTCTCATTTCTTTTTATTTCTCTTCTTTGCTTTTGACTAATATACCCTGCTCCTTGGACGAGCATGTGATTCTTTCGACAACAGTTTGGTATCACAGATCTTTTTTTTTTCGGGGTAAGGCTATATTGCATCTATTTTTAGTACGATATATCTTTCTTCCTTTCCCCCTGTAACTTTCTCTTTCATTTTTGTTTTTATCTTTATTTGTCTCTTTTCTTTAAGTTTCTACAACGGTGATAGTTTTATAGAAATAAATGGCCCACAAGAGAAAATTTTGTTCTTTTATTTTATTTATTTTTTGTGGGGAAAGGGGGTTGGGGGGTAGGACGCAACTAAATAGCTTTTCTGTCCATTTTATTCAAAAGTGGAATGCGACTTCAGCAATTTTATGTAACCTATTTTTGTCTTGGACTACGCTATACGACCTTACGGTCTACGAAGATGGAGGAACGAATGATTCAATTCACCGAGTTGTATGAGAATCTACTTTATGTGAGAATAATGTATTTATTTAATTTTCTTGATTTCCTCCATTTGTTAGTGTCATATTTCTCTAGACTAGATTTGTTTCACTTCCATTTATTAATGTAATGTGCCTCATTATGAGCTATACAATACGTACTAGAATATAAAATAATGTTGTGAATATTAATTGGTTAATTTGTTTGCACCTGATAAAAGATAAGGTCTGATTAGGATGTAGAGCTTAACTAGTTATTATATTTCTAAATACATATTTAAAACAAAATATTCACCTGTATCATTTCAGGCATTGCTATCACATTATACTGGATTGAAAGGTGACGAGGAAATCTTGGTTTAAATATTTATTAGAGGCCTTAGGATTGTTTGGTACGTGCACATGTCTGTACATTTTATAACCACTCTACATTCATCTTCCATAACCAATTAGTGTAAATATGTGAACAGCTTGGACGTGGTGTACACACAGAAAAAAAAACTTAATTAAATATCTCAACACGTTTGTAGGATCAATCCAATATTTTTACTTGGTGGGGGGTATTAAAATAACTTAGTTGGCGTGTTCATTACATCAGAGCACAGCTTACAAACCAACTTAGATTTAGAACAAAGTAGCACCCATTCCCTTTGTCATTATATAAGTTGAAAGAGGAAGTTTCAATCTAAGCCATACAAATGTATCCGGGTGTGCCAGGAGTTTAACCCCTGCCCTTATATCAGTGTAAAGGTGTGCTGCCGACTGATCTAAGTGGTCAGGTGAAATCATTGAAAACACAGAGTGCTCCTTTTATGGATTCAAGAGTAGTAATAACAAACCAGTAGGTTTAACGACACCTTTTCCGTTTTAGTTTGGTTATTTAAAGTGTACTTTCTTAAAACGGGAATATATTCATTGCTTATTTTAGTTTATCTAAGTCAAAGAACAAAAGACAAAAATTATAATATATATGTAGGAAACTACTAGAATCTTCAAGACAGTGCCCGGGATAAAACCATGGACTTGGTCAGCTGCCGAGCCGAGAAATTAATTGCATACTCTCAGTGGGGCTTAAAGACCGTTGGATGTGCACGTCAAATACGTCACTAGTCGGGCAAGGAAGCCGTTCAAAATAAAATAAAATCTGGTTGAATTTCCTTTCCCATCAGCGGCAATACAGGACTCATCTAGCGTAGTATAGGGAAAACCCTTCAAGGTATTGACATAGGGCTCACTTGGGTGCGCTATATTCAGCGACTTGGAGCTCACGTCCAGAACTTTATTCGCCTTTCATCGCCAGAAGGGTTGAGTGGGGTTGTAGTGGGGGTGTGTCCACTCGTCCGGGAACTTGTCTGTCTGAAGGTCTTTCTGTCTCTGCCAGTGGTTCGTCTCACTCTTCCTTTCAGGACACCGTGATGTATAGACACAGGCTGGGACGAATTTCTATTTCTGCGTCAGCAGAGACCTGCAAGAGTCAAGTTGACCCCCCCTCTCTCTCTCTCTCTTATAGTCTTGAGAGAGATGAAATTATGGGAGCCACCCCTGGTCGATATGTCTGTATAGAGTAAGCTGTAACTATCTTTACCAATACAGTTCTACACAGTCTTTCTCATCTACCTTTCGATCATTAATTATAAATTACGCGCACTTTCTAAAAAAAAAAAAAAAAAAAAAGTGTCAACGTTCATATTTGAGAAATCAGATTTGAACTATTTGGTAGCACCACGTCTTATTATCCGTCTGGAATATCGACATATTTAAAATAGGGGGCGATGAACAGGAATATATAATTTAAAGGAAATGCTTCCCTTCGAATCGAGAGGGAAAAGGATAAATTTAGGAAAATAACAATATCAAAACACCCAATCGGGATTAGATCTCCAACTTCCTCGTCAATGGTAAACCACTCTATTTATAACGTGTCACCATTTTTTTTTCAAACTTACACCCCAAAAGTTGTTGGTGCATAATGCAAAATATAAATATTCTATAATCTACATCTAGGAGATAAAGAGAAAAAAACAAGTCACTTCCAGGTAACATGTTTTTCGTCCGGGTCTCTTTTGGCAAACCCAATATCCGACCTTAATGATTCAGTGATTAACACGAAATTGTATATATATGAATTTTACACACACCCTAAGATATTTTCACGTGCCCTAGGATGAATAGCTCTGCCTTAGAACATTCAGTTAACAACGCGGATATTTTAACTATACAATACATCATATATTACCTAACCTATGTTGACAATACTCTGAGCCCCACCTGCTGATTGATACCTGTGATATTTATTTACTATTTATTTGTTTTTGTACCTCACGGTCACGTACAACTGAACTGGAGTCAATATCAAGGGAGGTATATATTATTCCTAGGATTGTAATAATGGCTTTTCAAGATAAATTCTTACTAACAACTGCACAATCATAGTAGTGTGTCATAGTATGCTTAGGAAAATAATAATTTGATGTGTCTGTATCAAAGAGTGGTCATGGCTTAGATCTAATCATGACTCGTACGTTGTAACATGTCAAGTACTTTAACATTATTAGACCCGAATTGATGGAACTAAACGTCAAGCTTGTCTAAACTAGTTTATTAGTGTTCATATGCCTGACTGGGTATATGCTCATCCACGCAAATACAATTGCATTTAATTTAAATTCTACCATTTCATCAATACCCCCATACTGTAATTAAATGCGGATAGCCTGGATGGTTTGCAAGAGCAGGTGCACGAAAACCTTGTGGCATTGGTGTGACTTGAAATTGTATGTTAGTGTTTTAAAATGCTAATTTAAATAAATTGAAAGTTACGAAGAGGAACACTTATTTACTGAAAATACAATTTATAATCTGGAATGAAGTTTTAGTGAACAAATGTAAACCAGTAATGAGACAACATCCTTCCTACTGTTACACTTCCTGAATATGTATTGATTTTAAGATGAAAAAGGAAGCTTACTGCAACAAAATAATTAGACCAAGAAGTTTGGAACTAAGGAATAAACTGATGAAATTTTACATTTGGAGCATTGTACTGTATGGAGCAGAAAATTGGATTCTTAGGTAGATGAAAAAGAAATGCTTGGATAACTTTGAAATGGGGTGTTGGGGAAAATACTTGAGAAGTTCGGGTGGACAGACAGGGTGACAAATTAAGAAGTCCTAAAAAGATTGGGTGAGAAGGGAACCAATTTGGATGTAATTCTTCTGTACAAAGCAAACACAAGAAGGGACACATCCTTAGGAGGAACTATCTTCCGCATGACGTAATGGGAGGAAAGGTTGAAGGAAAGAGGAAATGAGGAAGGAGTAGGATTCAAATATTGGTTGACTTGAAAGTAAGAAGAAAATTCTGGGAGCTGAAAGTAGACAGAGTACATGGCGCATTGGTGGTTTAAGTTTACCGAGAAAATAATTGGACCTGTCACAAGACAGAACACCTTGTAATAATGATAAGCTGGTCACTAAAATAATTAGTCACCAGAAAATATGTTATTAGCTCTTAGGTATTATTAAATTCATCCCAGCATAATGAATTATGAGAAATCATATGTTTATTCAAATAAAAATGCTTCATATAACGACAAAATATATAGTCTTGGATGTTAATTAAGGTCGTTTATTAAAGCTTCTTTTAGTGAATTTAACTCGTTTATTTACACACAGAAGGGATAAGAAATTGAATATTAAAGTCATAACGAAGAAAATTTCATGCTTTTGTATTCATATGATGATGAAAAAGGTGAAGGGCGAAAGAGAGTTTTTTTTAATTGAAAGGGTATTAAAATTAGACGTGGTCATGATGTAATTGGAATTAATTTGATGAAACTAATAGGATATTAAAGTTACGAGTTTTCAGAAGAACAAAAGTTTACTTTAATTAAATTGCACAAAAGAGTGTAATTTTAATTAACATGGCCAAGAGAAATATTTAAATAATCTTCTTTTTTTCAAAATAAATAAATATTCACCTTAAATATTAACATGTAGTTAATGAAACTTGATACGTAGTATAGGAAATTGAAATCAGTAACCTAGCGTCAAAAAGATATATTATTAATCAAATATATCTAAACGAATTTTTGGTCAAAATAAATATAATAGGGAAATGGTATATTTATTAAGTTTAATTTTCTACGCATAATAGAATCAATTTATTATTGAAGATACGAAATGAACATAGTGAAATTTAATGAGAAGCTTTTATATATATAAAAAATGGGAAATTATCAAATTCCACGATGCCCTTGACAAATATTCACGAAATATTGAGAGATATATGTAGAAAATCATACTAAATGTACGGTTTCAATTGAAGCAATATTTTGTATATTGTGTCTAAAAAAACATCGATACAGAAATTACAAAAATACTTTCCTTAGCTCGTGTTTTCTTCAAACACCCCCATATCCCGTTCCCTTAATCTAAATATATTTCTAAGCTCTTATTTTATTTTCAGTAACGCTATTCAAAAGATTTTTTTTTTCTACTTATTTTTTCTTAATTTTAAATATTGCTCTGGCAAGGTTTTCCATCAAAGTTTCTTATTAATTTTAATAAAGAACGTAATTCTATTTTACCATTCCCTTTGGAATAATAATAGATTTGAAAGTCAACTACAACAGCTATACTTTTTAAATATGGTCTTTCAATCTTGTTCACATCCTTTTTTTTTTGTCGTGTAAAAAGCAAAGAGCGGGTTTCACAATAAAGCAAGGCTTTTTCTAACAGTTCACTGAGCTTGAAATAGAGTTTGTTGAAAAGAAGTCTCTATGCGATGATGTAGATATACTTTAGGACTGGGTTCTTACATTCAACTTGTATTTTGGACCGTGGTCACTTCCACCCCACATATCTCAAGTTAAAGATCGGAAGAGTATAAAGTTTTGTGATCAGTTTGGGTGTAAGATCGTTCTAAGTCCTATTTATAATAATCGAAATACGTTTAGTTTATAATACGTTGCTTTACTATTAGTGACTAGCCTTTTGCGCAAACACACGTATAGCCATTATATATTAATTTAACATAAATAAAATAAATTATTTTTAGGGATTTAAAATTTTTAGTTATATTAAGAACATGTATATAATCTGTTTGGAACAAATTTTTTATACTAAATATTATTAAAATATCAAGTTCCAGTGTAAACTAATACAATTGACTTATTTGTGAAGATCTTTAGAATCTTTTGAATTCATTGGATTGTTTGAAGTGTAGGCGTGTGAAATATGTAGTCGGTATCAAATAGATTACTATTATTTATTCAATTCCTATTCATCTCTATACACGTCCAAGTTTAAATTTAGTAAGTTTGTGATTCTTTTTTTTACGTTTTGTTTTAACACACAGGTGGCTTTATCAAAGTGATATATATATATTAGTCATAGATAAGTAAGTTCAGGTTGCCTTATGTAATGAGAGCTACATAGCTTATATCACGTTTTAACATGTAGGTGTGTCTTTTTGGCGGTTTACTTTATTATAAGTATTTATCAAATTTGTCGTATCAAAATAATTATCAACAGGAATAAACCACTTCTGATATTTATAAAATTTAAAATATTTTTGTAGTATATACTATACACAACTCTGCATAATAAATTGATATATTATACCCATTTAATAAACACTTTCTTCACTCTATGTAAACTATTTTCAAAACAACACTAACCATTTTGTCTTATTCTGATTTTATTTGTTCTACCACAAGGCTGAGGAAAAATTAATACCAGTAATTTATTCTAGAACGACCGAGCATTACTTTCTTTCAATGATCCAAAAAGCTTTACTTATTGTAGAGTTGACATAATTTAAATATCTTTTTAGATACATATATCTGAAAGAAAGATATCGTTGTACATAGATCAATGCTGCATGTAATGAAAAAGTAATAATATTCCTTTGGTATTTCATTGATATCGATGGAAGTTATCTAGACTGGAACATTTCACTAAACATAAAGAAGTTTTTATTCACTTGGTAACCCCCCCCCCCTCCTACCTTTACGCTCCCCTACACAAACACAAAAACCTCTCGGTGTCCAAGAATAAAGTCAAAACTTCAATTGAAATGAAATGGCTTTTGACCATACGTAATATGATATATTGAAAATAGTCCGAACTCTTTCCTATCATTATAACTTTGGCCGAGGGATTTCTTCTTTCTCTCTTTAGAGTGGTAAAATGGAACATAGTTTGGTTGAACTGTTCGCAGAGTATTTTGGAATGTATGGAGGTCACTGTCAATGAACCGTGTTCAGTGGAAAGTTTCCTTCACTCTTTCTCAGATACATCTATCTAGTTCTTTTTCTCTTCAACAACACCTTTCACCGTTTCCGCTACGTTACGTTTTCTTTGAAATTATATTTCACAATTGATATTTTTAAGGTCTTAAAAAGATATCATAAAAGTATTGGTTTCTTATTTTTATTTCTTTGAAATAAATTTGTAAATAAATACTCTGGGGGGAAGGTGGAGGAAGAAAAATAATATTGTCGAAGCATAAATGATGAAACATAAAGTGGAGTCAAGTTTTTTCTGGTTGACAGAAATTAATTTACTCTTAACTTTGATAAAACGTCTGACAAAGAGAGTTAGGCGAAAGCAGATTTTTATAAACTATACTTTTTTTCACGTTCTTAGATTTTAGGTTTTTTTCGTTGATTTTTTCACAATAGATTCCCATTTAATCTTGAAAGAGGAACTTTTATATAAAAAAAATAGCAATTGTATTATTATGCCTCCTCCTTGAAGGGGAAAATTATGACAGTTTTTTCGTATACAGGATGTACCCGGTCCAAACGGCTAAGCTTTGGTCCATGGCAATGGCTTGATATTAATTCTCTTAGAAGATGGATCGGTAATTCTGGACCTGTGGCTTGTCCGCTGCTTTCACCGATTTTAACGCCATTCGGTTGTTTTTATGGGGAACTCTCAATCCACTAGTAGGCCTATATTAATTGACTGTTGGTGACCTTCAATCACTACACCAAAGGATAAAGCAAGCGTGCGAAGAAACAATATTCGCACAATTTCGGCCAGCCACTCGTTCTGTCATTGATAGGTGCAATGCTTGTCTCTGGGCTGGAGGCCATTAATTTAAACAAAATAAATAAAATATTTTATTTAATAACTAATTTTTTGTTCCTATTTAGTTTTTTGCTGTTTGCATGAAAATAAAGGGAAAACTAATAAATCTCCACAGGAAATATATAGTTAGTTTTTTGATATACCACCTCTTCCCAAATTTTAGCCGTTTAACTCGGGAACACTCTGTATATTTGAAGTCAAGACGCCTCATAATATATTAAAGTAGTCTCTAAAATTACTTAAAATTTATTTTGTGACAATCATCATGTTGGCATTTGTGTAATTTTTTGATATGTTTATAGTTCTTTATAGCCTTGTCTTAACATCATACTTGAAACAATTTGAGTAAAGCATCGTTTAAAATAAGTTAAGTTTACCTTTTAATATTTAATTTTCTAATAATTTAGCTCAAAATGTAGGATTGCTAGTTTAGACAAAGTTCGTCTCAATTTTGTCATGGAGTCTTATTTTTAAATAAAAACTAATTAAATATTGGGGAAAAGGTGCATTTAAGCAGTGCGTTTCAACGTTTTATAAAGAAACCTATTTAATTTCACCGACTGGACACGAATCTTTTTATTTGAAAGATGCATGTATCTCATTCGTTTACTTTAGTAAAATATAGCAGTATAGTTTCCCAATATTAATGGTGATTAATCTTGCTAAAAAGAACCAATAAACTCTTGTTCGTTTAGCTTAGAAGCGTAAATAAAAGTGTCACTGTAAAAAAGATTCCCAAAGTATCTTGAATAACTTTATCAAAAAAATGCTTGATTATTGTGCAGATCAAATAAGTGCTGCTTTATCAATCTGCCATGAGAAATATATTCACCTCATTTTATCCCATATTTTCTTTTACATACAATAGTATGACGAAACAACATTAATACATAATTTTAAATTTAGGCCTACTTTTGATAACCTTCTCGATTAAGGTGTGTGATAACGATATGCCAATATCACTCACGCTGTCAAAAGTTTGCTAATCTATCCTAGATCTAGATTGAGACATGAATATTTCAAAGAAATAGAGGTTAAGCCCCTGTCTTCGTCGGGGTAACTATTCTCAAATTCACTTCTACCTCAAGAATAGTGTTTTTTATACGCTTCTAGTTTTACTTCTTGAAGATTCACTTCAGCGTTGTTCTCTTTACCTTCCATTTTCCCCATGCTCAAGAAACCACCCTCCCTTCACCCCTTACTCTTCAGTCTAATTAAATGGGGCCAAACGATGGACGTAGCCCCAAGGCTGGGTCACGTGTTATGTTGGGATGTTCGGAGAGGGAGGGGAAGGAGTTCATTGACGTCACGATCTTTACCCCTCTCCCCGGCCAAACCCCTCTTATTCAACCCTTCTTCCACCTTTCAGTGTTTTTCTTTACCTTGTTGCTCTTTCCTCACTTCCTTCGTAGAAGACCTCTAAGAGTTCCTCTTAGCTTCGTTCCTTGCTCTTTGGCCCTCTCGAGTTTGCTAGAGTGGTTTACGCGCTCTTTTATAAATATAGTCCTCATCTTAGATAATATTTAGATGCATTTATGTTATATTAATTAACCCTAGTTGTATGAATTATAATCAATTGATTTAGTTACATTTACTATTGTTATTGTTGATTTAAATCACTACCTTGGTTTTTATTTATTTTCAAAGATTTTTACAATTGTTTTAAAAACAATACTTACACCAAGAATAAAAATTAGTTTTAAAATATTATCAAAGATTTATTTATAAAAAGTGTAGTTCCTTATTGAGACAGGCCAAACTCCAGATTTACAGTGATATGAAGGTCTACGTTCAAATCTCACGTGGGTGCCCTCAAGGCATTTTTTATGTAGGTTTAGTTATTGTGGTTTTCCTATTCACTCTCTAAGAAAATGTGAGTGCATTTCTTCTAAAGTACTCTTTCCATTATTACAACCTTAGATTTATCTGTGAATAACCTTTGCTTAACTTCACAACTAAAATAAAATAAATGCATCATAAATACTTAAATGCAATAGTTCCAAATATTTAAAGACCCTACTTAATGGTAGTTTAACTGCTATAACTTTTCTAATAGGCTATTAAAATTAATTATATATTTAGTTTATAAGTATATTTATATTGATTTTAGTAATAATTCCCGATGTAGCAAAACATACACAAATGCATATTAGGTTGAATTTTGTTAGATTGGGCTAAGTTGTAAGTATGTATATTTCTGTTAATTAGTTGTATTAAGAGTGTATGGAGCTAGAATAAACTAAATTTTTAATATGTTTACTAAACAAACTACAAAATTTCTTTATTCAATGTGACTTATTTAATACTGTACAACTTTTCATGATTTGTGTCTCCTTATTTAATCCTTCGCCTACTTTAACACTGTCTGTAGTCTCGCTGCATAACATGGAAAAGGCCACATGCAATTTGACATGTCTAGAAACAGAATTTGGAGGACAGACACTAACCCTATGCAAGATTTTTACTTTTTTTTACTTATTGATAGCAAACGAGAATGAAAATTAAGCTGGGACCTGGCTTTATCTAAAACTGGAGTATTTCAAGGTATAAATGTCATGGAACATGGTCAAATTCAGACTATACAAGGCAATAGTTTTACCGGTAGTGAAACATGGTCTATTACCTTTCATGACAGAAACAAAATTAGGAGGTTAGAAAATAAGCTTCTATGGAAGATATTTGTATTTAAAAAAAAGCTATGCATCCACTGGGAGTGGAGGAGGCTACACAATGATGAGTTGCATACATTGTAAACCAACTCACCACAAGATATTGTTAGGGTAATACAATCTCGCAGATAACGATGGGTAGGACATGCAGTGAAATTGGAGAATCTGGAACCATTTTAAGGGTACTTAACGGCCAACCCAATGGTAAGAGACCATTGTGAAGACCTAGACACAGATGAGAGGGTAACAATAGAATGTGCCTGAAAGAAGAAAGGTGTAATGAGGTGGACTGGATAAAAATAGCTCTAGATAGGGATAGGTGGCGTACTTTTGTAAGTGCGGCAATGAACTATATTTCCTAATGACATGGAGTAAGTATCATAGTAAACATTTATCAATTATACTCAAAGTAGGAAACATGCATTCCCTTAAGATGAACATGATTTCATGGATTAGATTTGTATCCAACTGTTTAACTACCTGATGGGTTCCATTGCATAGTTCCTAGGGGTCATTATAATTATTCATATTTTTAGGTTTAACTTCGGTAGTGGAATTCCGGAGGGTGTCAATTTTTTATATAAAACCTTAGAAGGTGGTTGTATTCATACCTTTCATTCACACAGTTGACTGAATCCACAATTTAACAATGGATCTCTTTTATACAGTGCTTAATAATTACTCATTTATTTTAACGACTTTGTCACTGCAAGGGTACAAGATGGCCGTGTTATAAAAATTTGAGATAGCAATTGGCTCAGCATTTTTCCAAATTTTTCATGATTTATAGAGCCGTGTATCATTACTTTCTCTGACACGTAATATTTTAGTTCAATTTTTAAGTTCTTAGCCCTGTCAATCAATTTAATGAGTCACTCACTATACCTACTGTTGATTGCCTGTACATTATCGTTAAATTGAGACTTTCAAGCTCTTTCCACAGCTGAGAGTAATATGCTGGTCTGGACAATAATGATGTTCAATGAACATAAAAAAGCACTAGTAGGCCTAAATGTTTCCTCCTTCCCAAACGACCAAACATTTCTGCCAAATTAAAAATGACTATTCATTACAATCCGCATAAATACATTGATTGCATTTAGTATTCACAACAAAATTAAAATATACGATACTTGGAAATATATTTTTTCTTACAATACTTACGAGTACATCGAGAATTTTAAAAAAAACTCCCTATTTTTGGAATGTTACCAAACCAAATGAATTTCACCTTAGAACATTCAGTGGTTTAGTAGATACTAAAAAAAACCCAAAAAAACACTGGCATGAGTCCAACTCGAAAAGTATGGACGATTAAGGTAAGAAAGCAAAGCTTTGTAAAAACTCAGCTAAACAGAAGTGTGAGACTTCAGTTGGCCAAATACCTCATGACCGCCTAGAACCATTATCATCAACTGTTTTCAACAGCCTGCTTTAATGGAAGATAAAAGGTGGGAAGTAAGAAGAAGAAAAAGTCCACGTCACTGATGTGAGCAACCTTTTTACAGATTCTCAATGTTCTAGCCACATTTAAACCTTTTTATGTTCGTAATATGTTCCTTAAAGTTAATTTTGATACGAATATGTTTGTGCTATGTTTTATGGAACCTTTGAAGATATCTTCTACTGATTTAACTACAAAAATTAGTATTCAAATCTTTGATACCTGGCTTAAAGTGCTACTGCTATACTGATTTAACTATCGTGACAATCTTTACTCTAGGGATAGCTACTTCCATTAGTAGCCCTATCTGTACTATTATGTGGACGTAAATATCTGAATATTTTACTTAAATTCATAATTTGTCTAGTTTTTTTAAACTAGAAATGTTTGAATTGAATATTGGTTAACCAACAACAATCTTTAAGTTCCCAGTTATTAAATTAAATAAATTATAAAAATAATATCAGATTATTTACACTATAACATACTGTGATAGTATGGTGAGATCAATATGAATAAGTTAAATTAAAAAAAAAATATTTTAAAGTATTCTCAAGCCCAAATTTATTGATAAAATGTAAAAATGCTTGCTCCCAAACAATTTTTCTGTTTACTTTTTAAATAAGGGGAAATTTTTCCATTTACATCATGCTCGATCTATTTGATGGATAGAATAATATATATTATATTAGATAGATATTTATATGTAATAATTAGATAACTCACAACCACATTTTGATGAAAACGCTCTTGAAATGTGTAAATTTTTTTTTTACAAATTAACAATATAATGCCACCATTTTTAATTTTATTGTATCTATTGTACTGTATTATAAGTATTGTTTATTCACACGGAAGTTGTTATTCTTTCTTTATTCATAAAAATTCTGATGAGTTTCATACTAAACTACATTCTCAACCCTACGCAATTTAATTATATCGTTAATATGAAGGGTTATTTAAAGGTACGCAAGATAAAGAAATGTTTCTTCAGTTTGTATAGCAAAACTTTTTTTTTCCAAAATAAAGAGAATATTGATTCAGTAGAAACATAAAGCTAAATTTACTCCATATGATGATATCTACAATTCTTGAATATCTGTCAAAGGTTCCCTGAAATTTAATGATAACTTTTTCTATTCGCTTAATAATATTTGTATCAAACGCTCATGACAGATTGGCCTATTAAAGAATTGTTGATATTGATATTCTACTGGTGCAACAATTTTTTTAAAAAAAGCACGTTTTGCTATAGAAACTGCAACAACACTTACCTTTTGTCACGTCCCCTACACTAGCACCTTAAATTTCTACTGGTGCAACATTTTTTTTTAAAGCACGTTTTGCTATAGAAACTGCAACAACACTTACCTTTTGTCACGTCCCCTACACTAGCACCTTAATAATCCTTGTATTAAATATCTAGAAGCAGTGAGACTACTTACACAACCAGAGCTTATCTAATGGAGGCGTTAAAATAGAGAAGAAATTTCAGATGCTCTTAAATAATACGAAATACTGTACTCACTTTCATTTAAATTGTAATTTTATATCTATTAAATTAGGAACCGATCCCTCTCATTAAAAGTACATAGAATGGAGCATAATTAAAAAGTAGTTGACTCGCCTTATCTTGTTGTAAATATAAGTTATTTGGTGCATTTATTTCAAATTCCAAACTATTATAAGATGCGAAAGTCGAGCTTATGGGCTAAGAGACACCTGCTTTTTTTATTATTAAATGTTATGGAAAGAAACCATAAAATAATACAATCAATTCTTCTTATTTTAGCCTACATTTTAGTTATATTGACATTATTTTAACATTACTACTAAGGAAGATTTCCATTTATGATGAATCGTTTGCAAGGAAAGACCTTACAGCAAATGTGCGTTATTATTTTTCGCGTGACTTATTTTGAATATGTGTGTATAACATTTTGATTCACGCATGTGTGGTTTCGCTTGTGGAATGTGTGGTACGGTCCGAGGTGAGCCGCAAAAACTTTAATATTAATGTTGGCAAGAGAATGCAAAAGAGATGTAGGAGGCTGGTTGAGGAAAATTTGCGGTAGTTAAGGGGCTGGTAACACTTTGAACTTTGGTTTACTCTGCTGAAGAGTCGTTCTCTTATCCCTGTCTATTCCTCTTAATACCCACGCTGCCCTACTTGGTTTTGATATTTGCAAGAGAGAAGAATAAACATTGAGCGCCCGGTTACAGTTATGTAAACATCTCGATGCTTGGTTTATTCATTTTACTTCCTGAAACGAAACTATTAAAAAGTAACATTCTTGAATAAATTATAGATGGATGAAAATTGTGAGAAATTAAACATGCATTTAAATATATAAAACAAAATAAATCTTACTCTTTTCATACATCAATTTTATCATTGTGTTATTAAATTATTTTGACTTATATTAAATATTTACAAATACAGTTGCAATTATCTATACATATTTTGTCAATCTATATCCAGGAAATTATAACTTTACTTGATGTTATAGTAATCTGATAACGTTAAGTTAAACGTATTGAAATTATTTTAGTAATTTTATTCAACCAATTGCTTGAATAAATTTATAAGATGATAGTCTAAATAATTATTTAAGAAATGTAAGATTGAATATGATATTTAAATTTATTAATTGTACATAAAATAAATCTCTTTATTATTTGTTTTAAATAATAGTATAATTTAACTCTAAAGGTGATTATAATAATATTAAGTTCCTTCTCAAAATTATCCTGGCCGGAACATAAAACCCTAAAAAGAAAATGATCTGAGAACCTAACACAACCAATACACGAGCAGCTTCTATTGCATTAAAACTGCAGTAGACAAAAAAGGTGTATTTATTGTTTTATAAAACAAATTTTGGATTAACTTGTTAGTTATTTATATCTATCTAGTTTAGCTTTACAAGCAACACAAATACGCATATTTACATCTTTTTTTAAACAAATGGATATTTTAGAGCTAAAAAACGTAAATCTGTGTTCATACTACAAAACATGGGGCTGTAGCTAGAAAAGAATCACTTTATTAGTAGTATTTTTGTTTTGAATTAATTTATTTTAATACGTAGATTTTTTTAAATAAGAACAATATTATCACTATTATGTTTTCTTTTTAAAAGTAATATTTTGTGTTAAGTAAATATATCTACTATTATAATTTTTATATAATTCCTTAAACCTAGATTAGAAACAAGTAATGTTTCATAAAATTCTCATGTGAGTAAGTTTGGTTAAAACGCTATCTCAAAAAACGTATATTTACACCCCAAAAAATTGTATAGACAAACAATCAGATTTTTTTTAAAGATATTTTGTAAATTATAAAATTCATAACTTGAAAGTATTTAAACACAAAATAAATAATGACAAAATTCCTTGAAATGCTTATATATAAACCAAAGTTAATACTGATGCAATTTGTAGCTAGTGTGACTTTTCTAGCACCAATATCCACAAATTTAATTATAATTAAATGTGCGTCAATAACGTGAAAGGAAATTGAATTAATTTATCTACCAAAGTAGAAATTCCAAGAAGACTGTAGTGGGCTTAGAACTTCCAGCTAAACTGTTAATCTTTGTTAGAACATTAATCCCGTTAGTAAGTATTTTATTAGAATATCTCGTCCCATACCTGGTAAGATCAAAATTCGGGCTAGCACCCCTCCTTCCAACTTCCCAACTTCTCAACTCTCCCCTCCTACATACGGTAAATGGTGGCTGCGTGAGACGGTGTTCCACAAGAAGTTCTAGTGAGGGAGGTTGCAGTTCAATAACAGACTTCTACCCTACCCCATCTTGTCTGGTCTTGTTACTATCATGCTGAAGTTACGTGGGACCAGGTAACTTCCAAGCAAGTACAGCCGCAGCTTATAATACAGAGACTTAATTAAGTTCATTTCATAAGACTTGCTAAATTATATTTAGGCCAGCGTCTCACACCTTAGCTCCATCTATAGCGTGTCTGTATACTGAGATAAGCGTCCCGGGTACGATTCCTGGTGTGGCCGAAAAAAAATATAATTGGTGGAATGTGGGTTTACTCTTACATAGTTATGAATTAACGGCTGGAGGCTGGGTGTTAAATCTGTTCTATATTTAAGTTATTTTATAAATCTTGTTCTGATAAAACCCGCCTCGGTGGCGTAGTTGGCTAACGCGCTAGTCGTGTTGAGCTCAACTTTTGAGGACGTGGAGATCGAGGTTCGAATCTCGGTCGGGTGAACTGAAGGTGGTTTTTCATAAATGGTTTTCCACTCTCCCTCTACGCAAATGCGGGCTCAGTTCCTCTAATTCAACCTTCCCAATTCCTAATCCATTAGTGTAATTAGTACTTAAAGCGTATAACCCGAACGGGTAGTAAGACGCGGTGCTAAATATTATTATTATTATTGTTCTGATAAAACCAGTCGGTTTAGAAAGTGCACGTTAAATACCTCTTATACATAAAAAAGTGTAAACTTTGGTAAGTCTTGAAATTAAATTTTAAAATATTAATTTTAATAAAAAATATTATTCAAAAACGTATCTCATGTAAATTACATTTAAATTTTAATAAAACCTATCGTGACTATCTAAAACATAATGTTTTTATAGTCACGCTGAAAAGTAATAAATACTATGTTGTGTTTTAAATTTTTTTTATATGTCATCTCAGATAATATTGATTTCCATGAGTTCCTATTTCATTATGTACATTATCACTTACCATTAATGCTATGTTTAATTAATTTGTCTTTTTAGAATATTTTATAAAATGTTGAATGATATTATGATTGTTATAAAATATGGAATTGACATAAATGAGTAGTCCAATATGTCTGACTTGAGTAGGTTCGTGGTCTAAACACCAAAATCATCTAGTCAGGTTTGTCGGTGATGGGAAGTCATAGTCCGAGTTTTACCCTTATACTTATAATTGATACTTGTTTAAATCATAAAATATTATCAATCTATATATACCACTTAATGATTAGATAACAATGCACTTAAATGTTAGATTAATTTACATTAGTCATAAAAGCATTAGAATCATTAAAATAGTATTATCTTGTGTTTATTCAATTTAAAAACATGAATATCAAAATAATGAGTTAGATAGTAAATTATCATAGTTTGCTCATTAGAACTATTAGTATCCTTGAGAACGACTATAAAAACAAAATAAAAATGTTCGGTGAATTTCTGTGCTCAAAAATCATCTTAAAAATTAGGGTAGCTTTTTATCCACCATAGTGAAGACGTATTTGTGAGGGATGTATTTATTTGAGAACTTATACCACACGTGACATTTTGGAGATAATATGTGGTCGCCACACGCATGGTATTTGCATGCAGACGGCTCACGTGGCTATGTAACCATAAGCCACCCCTCTCCTCCCTATTTCCCCGACTCTTTGAGTGAATGTCGCTGGTTTGGCACTCCTATGTCATTTAACGTTGCGTTGTTACCGATTCTCTATGGATGCAGAAACCACTGACGGCTCGGTTACCAAGTTCTGACTTACCCTCCCTCCATCTAACTCGCTCTACCACTTAACTAACCGGATGAATACTTTACTAGGTTTACTCGTCCTCCCCCACCCCTCTACTCCGGGCCAACAAACACAAACTCTCTCTTCCGAAATGGGATACCATCGTTTAAATACACATGATATTTTTTATTTGTTAAAAATGAGGGAAGGGTGGATTATAAAAGATATACTCAAGGAAGTAAGAAAGTACCAAGTAATTATATTCCCAGCTGTTTATGTAGATTACAATATTATCAAAAACGGTAGGATACGCATATAGACAAAATGTTAATAGAAACATGAATAGTACTGATTAAAAACATAAATATTTAGCACCGAATCTTACTAACCGTTCGGGATATACGCTTAAGTACAAATTACTCTAATGGGTTTGGAATTGGGAAGTTTGAATACAGAGGAAGATAACCCGCATTTGTGTGGAGGGAGAGTGGAAATCCATTTAGGAAAAACCACCCCCAGTTCACCCGAGCGAGATTCGAAACTTGATCTCCCCATCATCTGCAGTCTAGCTAAACATTAAACCAGCACGTTAGCTAACTACACCACCGAGGCGGGTAGTCATTAAAAGCGTAATCTTTTTTTAACGCACTAGTGGGGAAAATGGTGAAGGTGTCACTATCGTATTTTTCGACGACAAGGAGGTAGGTGTCTCGAATCCCAGTGGAGTATACTCGGGTGATATTTTTACTAATCAGTTTCTTACTCTTCATACATAGGAATTCTGGCTCACTTCCTTCGAATCAATTTTACCTACCCTCTCATTGGCTTGGTAGCATACGTATTTGTTTATCCTGACGGAACTGGTTCTGAACACGGTTAATTGATCAATGTTAAACGGATTTATTTTCAAAATTAATTTATTCAATACGTACCTACCTAATCATACATTTAAACTATATATTATTTTGAGGTGAATAATTTGTAAGTAGTGCTTGGTTCAAAAATATGTTAACACATCATATATAGTAGGATAAATAGTTCATTAATATAATTTATAATATACATGAACTATTTATTAGTTAATATATATGATGCAGATTCATTTAAAAGGTAGCATCATTTTTTTAAATAACTTTCCATTTTATAGCGTTTTAGGGAAACATATATACATAATTATAATAACTTCAAATTTTATATTGATATGAGGTCATTTATAAAATTATTTCCGCTAATTACGCGCTAGCACCAACATTGTAAAAATAAAGTTAATTCTTTTTTTCCCAGCGTATAATTTAGGTAAATAGCCTGTCGCATGTTCAGGGCAAAGGAAGTGGGGTAGCTAGAAGTGGGTAGAGGGCTTAGCAGGGGAAGGGCTCCCTCGCTTTATTAAGATATTCCCATGGAAAGGCTTTATCAAGATTTAAACAATGTAATCTGTGGTGGCACAGCAACGGCAGCACCCCCACTTCCGCTCAACCAACCTGACCCTCCGAGAGTCAACCAGCGCTCGACCCGGGCAACAGGTGGCAATAAACATAACTAATGTTTAATGGAGATACACAGCTGAGCTCTTTGCTCTTTGTACGCCACCAGGTTGATATCGGTCTGTTGTTATTACAGCAAGCCCTTTGAACTATTTACGCTTGTATCTGTAAGGAATATACATCTTATATTCCTATAAAATTAAATCTAGGTTGTTAACTAATTATACTTTATCATGCAGAAAATATAAGCATTTGTGGACATTTTCAAGCTAAAAAATATGATAGTTTTTTTTAAATCGTTTTATCTGGCTTTGAACTCAAATAAGTGTGGTTTTAAAATTATCTCAGTTCCAATGTGTGTATATGCGTAGGGGTACAACTGAAACTGCTTAATACATTTCGTCAAACTTTATAGTTGGATAGTATATAGTTAGTCCTCCATCAAAATCGTTTTAAAAAAATCTTGTTTTAAGGGATCAAGTTTTGAAAATTCTAAAAATGTCGTAATAAGCTTTAGTGATTTTGTTTCAAATTAATATTTAGAAATTGATTTAAATTAAAAATAATATTATTTACTATCTTTTCAGATACAATTTCTGTATTTAGATTAGTTTTCAACATATATTTTTAAATCTTTTTTCAAACTAAAATAAAGTATAAGTTAAAAGTATGTACACTGGTTTCACACTATTTAATTATTTTAATTTATTTTTAAGTTCTGAAACGTTGAATTCCCTCTTGTAGATAATTTTCTAAGAATTCCGGTTCTTTTTGAAATCTAATCTTTAAAATCTGAGGGACTAGGTAATTTACAATTTCGATTGATCAATATGTCTTTTCCAGTCGTTTTAGCCTGCTTTTAATACAAAATATATCCGTCTTATTGGCAGTCTACAAATGCTTTAACTATTTGCTAAGACGCACCAAACTATAAATAAATAGGGTTTAAATTATAATCAAATAGATAAGGACAAATTAAAAAATACATATTTTAATTAAAGTAATGCAAGAGAGTAGGTAATATTTGATATAAAGGGTACAATACAAATATTTGTATACGTAAATGATATAAAAAGAATTGCAGAAATGTTATTAAAGGCTAGTAAGGAAATAGGTTTAAAAGTAAACGCTGAAAAGACAAACCGTATTGTCACAGAGGAAACATGAGTTTGGGTCGATAATTATAGTTTACTGCGTACAACATATTATTTGACGCGGTTAATGCGTTTAAGTATTTAGGAACAATTTTAATTTGCAATAACGATATTATATTGGAAGTTAAGAAAATAATTATTCGGTCAGTAAGTTGTTGACATCTCTCCTGCTTTCAAGGAATGTTAAATTCAGATAAATTGAAAACCATGTGCTAGGAAGATATTTAAACCAAAATAGTTGAGGCTACTGGGTAATGGAGGAGGTTACATAATGATTAGTTATGTATACTCTGTACTCATCAAAATACATTGTATGGATAATAAAGTCTCGTAAATTAAGAAGGGCCAGGACATACAGCGTGAATGGTATAATTTAGAACCGTAGTCAAGGTACTGATTGACAAACCCAATGTGAAGACCTAGACACAGATGATAGAATAACAATATAATGGACCTGAAATAAAGAGAGTATAATGAGGTGTATTGGACAGTACAGGTTCAAGATAGAGATAGGGTGTAATGAGGTGGATTGGATAGATCTAGCTCAAGATAGGGATAGGTGGCGTACTTTTTAAGTGCTGCAATAAACTTTCGAGTTCCTTAGGCCATTGGCACCTTAGTTTTTTTAACGGCAAATTACTTAAATCAATATTTAAAATGGTGCCATGCGGTTGGAATGGTGTCTTAATGATTAGGTCATAGAGAATGGGAACAGTATATTTAAATACCTACAGTTGAATTATCCTAGGGAGAAAATTTAAAAAATACAAACGCATAGTTTTACGGCATAAAAACGATTAAATTCACTATTTAGTGTTATATCCATTAAAAAAAAGTACAGCGAGAGATTACATGATTTGACGTAATATTGAGAACAGTTTTTGTTACTTTTATTCCAATTTTAAGAAATTCTTCCTATTTGAATTGTACTGTAGTATGTGTGTTTATAAGTAACAATTTCAATGGGGCGCACTCAAATTGTGGAATAAAGTATACCTGTTAGCCTGTGCACACTAGCTTAGGAACAACTTGAAATCACATTCAACTCCTAGCCTAACATAACCCAAAATAACCTAGACTAACTTAACCTGAATTAGACTTACATAACCTAGCCTAACATAACTTAGCCTAACCTAGCATAACCTAGCATAACCTAACTTAACCTAGATTCCATTTTCTATTTTGAACAAAGTCATTATAAATTTAACTTTTAAACCACCTCAGTGGCGCAGTTGGCTAACGCGCTAGTCGTGTTGAGCTCGACTGCCGAGGACGGGGAGATCGAGGTTCGAATCTCAGTCGGGTGAACTGGGGGTGGTTTTTCCTTA
>CABFOW010000027.1:319900-368392 GCA_902141385.1 Timema californicum
TTTCCCGTGTTTTTTTTTATCCCATTTACCATTAACTCAAGTCCCTCATTACTTATTTAACTTATCTTTACATTACATGATCATCGATGTTATTATTTGTAATAATCTTGTTTTTAATCAAAATGTTCATAATGTTTCTTCTAAAATAAAATTTAACAAACTTATCGATTAGTGATACTTGTATTTTGTGTCTAGAGATTGTTTGCGATTATTTCTTGTATTTTACAATGGATCTTATTATCCTTCCACGCTACCCGCATTTGACTACGCCAAATATTTTCTGTTAATGAAGGTATAATTTTAAGAAAATATGCTCACATTTGCGTTGGAAAAGAGTGGAAAACCATTTAAGGAAAACTTAATTTTAAATACACTCAACCGGAATTTAAGCCATGATCTTCTTGTCACCGGCAAAGCAGCATAGACTAATCAGACATTTAGTTTATGTATCCAATAATGTGGATATATACCTTAAACAGACTTTATGGCATTAAATTTCTTCTAAAGTTTCATTCCTCAGCCTAAATTATTAGAAGTTATCGGTAGCTCTTTCATATGGTAATAACCGTAATACGGAATAATACAGCAGATTAAACACAAGAAAACATCACTCAAAACTACGCCCATAACCCAAGTTAAAGGTATTTTAGTATTTACATATATAGACGGAACACATGTAGAAATGGTAAAATAGTTTAAGGGCTTTAACTTTTGATCAAACAAAATTATCTTTATATTTTATATTTGATATGTAACTAACAAACTCATTAAAAGGTATACCATTTCATTAAACCAGGAATTAGTATAGAATAGATTATTCTGAAAATTAAAAAATTATTCCCGTGTCCAGGTATCATTTTTTAATTTTCAGAATATGATATCTTTATGGAGACTTCCTCACTAAAAGCATAAATAATAGCTTCACATATTTGATTATTAGTATAGATTAGTTTCAATCAAATATTTACTTAGCTATCGTTCTAAATAACTACAAATTTAATTTTTTAATTAAATGTTATGTTTATCTCAAATTATAATTAATGTACGCTATCACGAAAGAAATTTTCACATGGGTAAATGCTTACGACGTACTAAAAATTGCATATTACATAAATATTAAGCAGAGTGTACCGGTGTTTGGTTAGAGCCTGGTTTCGCTTATTTTTTCTATTATTTTTCTTCTATTTCCCCTCCCTTCCCATCTTTTCACTTCAGTCGTGATGGTTAAAAGAAACAGATTCAACATTTGCTCACTACTCTTAATGTTTCCCCAATTTTTTTTTATCTCTCCCAAGAGAAACTTTTTTTTATTTCCACCCTTGTCTGGGTTTGTTGATTTTTCATTTTGTACACTTTGTGCTCTTTTCCAGAATATTTTTCCCCCATTCTATTCTCCATTTGTAAAACTGAGGGTAGTGGTATTTATATAAAATATATTTAACATGTATTTTATCTAAGAAAATTGTAAAAGGAAATAAACTATCTGCTTCATTCGATTTAAATCTATATTATTTTTAGTGAACTGATATAACTAAGAGTATTTTGGGGGAATTGAAATATATATACTATATTTTTCCATGCATCACCCATCTTTCCAACTAGAATGTTTACACTAATGGAGTTGGAAAAGGAAAATACTACTTTGATTAAAGTTTCCACGTATTTTTGGAAGGATTGTGTGTAAGAATTCAGGTAATTCTACCTCATCACATATAACTGAGCCCCAATGGTGTAGCAGACAAGGAAATACTGATGCCTTTGTCCACGTGCTCAACTATTCGGTCTATGACCTTGGATATTTCAATTTATATTTATAAAATTAGACAAATAATACATTAATAAAAATACCCAATTTAAACTTCACACCATCAATAGCATAACATTCTACCAATGCATATAAATTTCATATAAATTAATCGCACGTCCAAATCAGACATATATATAAAATCCCACTAAAATTAATTACATTGTGCTGGTTCATTGTAGACACTTAAAATGGATGAGTGTCTAAAATTTTACTATTTTTTAGAAAAATCCAAGTGCGAAGAGTTGAATTTGTGGAAATCGCTACTTTATCATTTGAAAGTTTTTTTTTATTTGAGACGTTGTAAAATGAAATATTTCAAGGAAATCACCTGGAGGGACTTGTATAATACTTTTCAATTCAAAACCTTATATTTATTTTACACAAGACTAAAGAAGTTAGGGTGCAAAGAAGAAAGGACTTGTAAATAAGTAGCTACAACGAATGAAATATGAGGATAATATTTCTTTCTTCATCTTTAAGTCTAACATTTATTTTACGTCTACTCTCGCCGTATTTTATATTAGTTTAGATCGAATTGGAAACAGCCTTGCGTTTTGTGTAAGAATAATAGATGGAAGAGTTAGAGGGAGGTGTGGGTTTTAGTGTGAACACAAAATCAAAGATAATGAATTTTTAAAGTGAAAATAATTATAAACTATCTTTCTTCTTACTATTGAAATATGTTTATTTTATATATTATTCTGAAGATTATAAGAATGGGTTTGGTATACTCTTATGTACAGTCCAATTTTCATAGTAAGAAACCTTATCTGACGGCTAAAAAATTACTAGATTTACTTTAACGTAATTATGCATTAGAACATATTACATGCAGCTGTCACATTTGATGTATAGTATCAATACCTTTAAGATAACACTAACAAAATAACAAAATAGAACAATATTAATAATTTTTGCACGCATTTCAGTGACCGTATGGTCTATGGCGCAACTCTCACAATAGATTAGACTGCCGATGACGTAAATATTGAGGTTCAAATCTTAGTTGGGTGTACTGAGGGTGGTTTACCATATTGGTTTTCGACTCTCCCTCCAAGCAATTTCGGGTACACCTCTTATAAATATAACCTTTTTTATCCCTTAAATACATTAGTGTAATTAGTACATAAAAGCGTAACCCGAGTGGGTAGTAATAAGTATAGGTATATCATCTGTCAAAGTGTCAAAATACACTTATGTAGTAGATTAATACAGAAACTTTTTATATATTTTAAGTGTGATAAGGGAAATAACTTACCGGGGAGATAGAATATTACCGGACTTGGATAATTTGCCATTAGACAATTCGGAAGTAAAATCAAAATAATTTTATAAATAGAATTACATTATGTATACATTTATAAAGATATTTATATCTTCAATTTTATAACTCAATACAATTTATTTACAACATAGTTTGTAACCTGTATTAATGATAATTAATGAACCTGAATACAAGACTATCCAAGAGTTTAAGGAAGATTGCGTTCAAAATCAAAGCTCCGAGAATCTACTTCCATTTTCATGATGCCATGTCTCAACAAATTCTACAGAAATAAACATGCAATAAGACGCGGCGATACAAAAAAGGTGGATATAATTTAAAATTGTCTAGATTCTAGGAGGTAATAATATAATTTGTTTTCATCAGAGTGTACTGTTCATAATATCAAGAATATATTCAAGGGTATTCTATCACTAGCCTAAACGTCCAAAAAGATTGCATAATAGGGTCACATCCTAATGTATTATATGCTATTTTATATCATATTAAATATATAATCCATTGCATGAATATGGTAGCATTTTTAAAAAAGTACTGTGTAATCACTGCACTTCTCTAAATATTTGTGTTGTTTTTACATCCATTACTGTTTCCAGCCTATGGCCTCGGTTATTTTTTATTCTAATCATATATTTTTTCACCTCCAGCTTGTTAGGCCTGTCATAGTTTCATATGCTTTATAATCTAACTTAAGACTAGGACAATCACAACATCCAGTCCCCGGCCATTAATTCATCACCACGAAAGTGTGAACCCACATTTAATAAACGATAAATTTTTCGGCAATGCCGGGAATCAGACCCGTGACCCTGAGCTCAGTAAACAGACACTTTAGTGACTAAGCTAAGGTGTTGGACACTACTTGTATGATATGAAAATATACCACCCATTACATCATTAATTTATCCACTTGGCTTTAAAAAAAATTACCATCACAAGAATGTACCAATATCATCAGAATGTTCATGCTATTGCATCAATAAGTTATCAATTTGATTTTCTTAAAGTAAAACTTAACTTAGGGATGAGATACCTCCTGTACGAGGCAATAAGTTATCCAATTGGTTTCTATGTTCGTGTACTGTCCAGTGTAGTCTATGAATAAAGGAGTAGGAGTTTTTTTCCCCCAGAAGTCAAATTATGTCAGATACAAGAAAACCATAAAAGGCACCACACCATCCTTCAGCTATCTTTATAGAAGCTTTTAACTATCAAAATGTAGATCCTGTATTATTTTTTATGATATTTTATTATAAATAAATAATCCAGGCAGGATTGCTGTTAACAGGTATTTTATACGAACTTGTATATATTTAAATGGAAATCTAACCTTGTTTTAAAGTTTGTTTTTGTTTCGCGTATGACCTATATTCAGAGGATAAACAACGATAGAGGGGAACATAACATAACAAAATACATAATATTTATTTATAGTTGGTATCCATAATTATGATTTATTATAGAAATAAATAAGTTACCTGCAAAGATAAAGTCTAAACTTTAAAAGATCATTGAAAACAAAGTTTTTCGGGATCGGATCCACGGCCAATTATACTGGTGAAAAAAAATAATCAAGTAAGGTCCATGACTCAGATTTAATATGTGCTACTTTTTTTTTTTTTTTTTTAAATACCTCCCATTGGACGAATAAAAGGCAGGCGAGGGTAAGATTGATAAGCGTGGTCATTTATAACTGCGCTCATTCGGACCTTCCTCGTTCATTTCCCGCCTGTGAACTGCCCACCCCTCTACCCCCTCTGCCAACATCCCGCAACCCCTTTAAATCTGTATCTACCTCCCTATGCCCTTTCCTCCATAAATTTAACTCAAAGCACCCTCTCCACTCATATCTAATTTTTTATTGCTATTTTTTCCTCTAAAAAAATATAAATCAATGGAATTCAACATTTCAGATTTTTTAAGGGGGTTGGTGGATTGTTCCTTTTTACGGTGTTTTCAACAAGAGGGTTTAGCTTGGATGAGGTGCATGACTGACTCAGTAGATGTACACAGTTTGAACCCAGCCCCCTGCATTGATAATAATTAATCTACTGTTTGACTTCTACTTGAATGATAGTCAATGCTCCTACATTTAGCCTATCAATTAGTTACCTTTACGTCCATCTCTTTGATCTAGTGGTCAGAGCTCCTGGCTACAGATCCAGGGGTCCCGGGCTCAGTGCTCGGTGCTATCAGATTTTCTGTGAAGCGATGGGATTGAAACGGGATCAGCTCAGCCTCGTGAGGGCAAATGAGGAGCTACTTGAATAAAAAAAAAGTAGTAGCTCCAGTCTATAAAACTGAGATTAATGACAAGAGGGTTCGTAGTGTTGACCACATGACACCCATTGGTAGACGTTGGCACTATCTTCGCCAAATGATGGAAGCTGCTCGGTCGGTATGTCTTGATGGCAGGCTGATGTGATAAAATATTTTAGGTGTGATAAATTTCGTCCAGTCTGGTTTGCATATCATGGGGAAGTAAGGGTTCTAATCCAAGTACGGTATTTTATAGTGTAATTTCTTGAACGGTTACTCACTCTCGCTAACGAAAATGTAGGCACATGTAAAGCCATTAGTTGTTGGTTAAAATATTGTAACACTCTTGTAGTAATAATATTTTATAAAATACTTTTTTTTTTGCTTTCAGGATTTATAATATTATATACTATCATCATTTTTAGCTGTTATTGTTAAGATCTATCAAAAATGATAGCTGAAGATTACGTGACTTGTCTTATGAATATATTAAAGTGACATTAGTAAATCTTTCAACTGACATTCAGTCCTTCCAATTAGTAAAATACTATAAATTAAGGTGGGGACTGGCTGATTGTCCGACAACTTAGCTCAGTCGGTAGCGTGTCTATCTACTCATATATGGGTCCAGGGTTTGATTACCGGCATCACTGAAAAATATATAATTTGTGAAATGGGGGTTTCACCTTTCACACTGATGAATTAACGGCCAGGGGCTGGATGTTGAGTCTGTTCTAGATTTAAGTTAGTTTATAAATCGTGTTCTAACATGATCATTTGGTTTAGAAAGTACAAGTTAAATACCTCAAATAAATGAATTAAATGACTGGTTTATTTCTTATAATTTCATCCTTAGAAGCCGGATAGTTTTATAAATATCTTTGAATATGTGTTTTCAAGGGATCTTAGAAATCTGGTTTAGATCAATTTTGAGCTTCAGACTGAGATTTTAGACGCATTAAAGTGACTAGTAAGGAATTTTTTTTAAATATAATATGGTGTCGGTGAAGGGTGAGGATTTATATTGTGCTACCAATCTTCCCCCTTAAGCATGCGTGTAGAGAGCCTCCTCCCACCCTTTATACACCGTTGACCTTATGGCCCTTGGAGTGTTCATTGTGATTAGTAATGTTTAGAAAAATATATTTATGTATGATTCATGAAATGGTGATTGGTCATTGTGTTCTTCGGTTGGCACATATTGATTTTGTTAGACTCTTGGTGAATAACGATATTAACCGGGCGATTTTTACTTTTAAGGTCAAGTCGAGTTCTGGTACTACACTGGAAGGTTAAAGCCATCATTTGGCTGTTGATATGATGGTAGATTTGAAGCAGGGCTCATACTCGGTCCCTAAAGTCCCTAAAAGTCCCCTTTATTAACTTTAGGTTCCTAAAGTCCCTAAAAGTGAGTATTTGAAGTGTTTATGGATAATTAATGTAGATTTGTAGGATATTTAATATATAATTTTAGTCAAATTGAAGAAATCCTGGCCTAATGTTTTTAAAAATTGGTAAGTTCCAAACCTTTGTCTTGAGTTTGACGTTAAACTACCTCATCAGGACCATTTCCCCTTGTCACATTTCTTGTACTGGAGTATTTCCTCTTTGTTGGGCATCAATACCATTTCTTGTGGTAGCTGTCTGTACCTTCTTTCCTATAGATCTCCCTCTTGACCATGTGTTGTGTTTTTTTTCCATTTTGAGACTTGATAGCAGCTCAATAAAGAAACATATATACAAACAAAGACATTAGAAAAAAAAAGCATCTCCTTTAATAACTTCAGTTTTTGAAATGTCTTCTAGGAAAGAAGATTAAGTAGTAAAAATAAAAAACTGTCCTTTTATTAGTTTACTTTTCTTTTGTTTTAATTTACTTCTTTCTGATTTAATTAACTGTTAACCTACGTTGTGATATGTAAATGATTGCCAATAGCTAAATGTGATATGTATAATTTTAAGAAACATATATTAAAAAGAAATAACCATTAAAAGTGTAAGAGTATTCAGTATATTTATGTATTTTGACTATAAATAAAAACTAGCCATATGCCATCCAAGGTCTAATCAAAAAGCCTTATTTTAATCGTTTTATATGGCTAAAACATTAAATCAACTTAAAAGTAGAGTTAAATTAAAAATAAAGTTAAAATATAACTTAAAGAGCTAACATTTTTTTTTGACCTTAAAAAGCTTAGGGCTAGGGTTTTTTTTAAAAAAACCACATGATTTTGAGTTATATTTTTGGTTTGACCTTAACAAGCTTAGGGCTAGGTCTTTTTTTAAAAAAAAACACATGATTTTGAGTAACATTTTTGTTGTTCTCATTGTTTTTATGAGGTCCCTTTTTTGGTCTCTTTTATGGCCTGAAAATACCCTAAAGACCCTAAAATAGACCTCAATATGGAGTATGAACCCTGTTTGAAGTAATGGGTGGACTTAGGGGTTTAAAGAGAAGATATCTCGTTTTGTTTTGGTGCATATATATATATATAGCCTTGTAATTGAATGTATTGTATTGTTTATAAAATACAGCCTGAATATTTTAAAAAAACGTTTAAGATATGTGGTTTGTAAAGTGGGTGCCACAAAGGCATTTATTTAAATAATTATTTACTGGAAGGCATTTTGAATTTTTAAGAATTGATACTAAACTATTTCAGATAACATAAGAATAGTTAAATAATATCTATAAATATGATTTTAATAATAGTGACATCTGATTAACTCGATTTATAAAGTTGATTTAACCCTCTATTTAAATATTTCATCTTAAATTTAAAACATACCTTCCCCACGTTTACACCCAACAAAAGCTGCTGAACGAGTGGTTGGCTTTGAAATAGCTCTACTTACCTCTCGCGCGATATATATATAAACACCTCCCCTTAACCAACAATCATCCATCAGACCTGAAAGTCCACAATATTTTAAGGGGCTTACGAGGGTGTAGGTTTGTTCTTGCGTGAGGGAAAGGGAAGGTAAGCTGTGACCACAATTCGCACAACGGCAGGGTGAGCAAAGTAGTTGCTCGGACACAACCCCTAGATTGATAACTGAGGGGGAGAAAGAGGGTAGGTTTGTCTTCCCTCCACTCCCCTTCATTTCGACCACGGAAACTCATCAGTCCCCCAAAACATAATCAGCTTCACTGAGAAATAATCCTTTCCTACACTCCCCTCTAACCTTCTTCCCCAAGCCACACTTATTTCTCTTTTACCACCCTTTCCCTTTCTAATTTTTTTTGCCCGCCCCCTCTTCCCACTTCATCATCATTTGTTTGTAAATTATTGAACCACCGCATTTTATAGTAAATCTCTTCTTCCAAGTTCGCGTTTTTTTTATCTAACCAAGATGGACAATACATTTGGGTTAAAAAATCAAAGGGATGGGGAAAAGAATAAAGACGAGGGTTGGTGTGTTTTTAATCATATTAACGTCAGACTATTTTGATGTGTGTTTTGGTATATTTAAGGGAGGGAGATTTTGTGTAGAGAAAACTACTATATTTTTTCATTGGGTTGATTTTCAGCCTGAAAAAGTTACAATAAAATAAATTGTTGTAAAAAATGTGTTTTCTCAAAATTAACTGCAGTTGTGTCAAATATATTGTACTCCTGTGTACAATATGGAAAGCAAAGCACTTAGATATGTGAATGTTATTGAATATACTGAATATTGTAATCATCAATTGATTATTTAATAAGAAAAAAAACTAGTTCAATTCCCATGAAATAATTTTGGAATGAGATTTTTTTCTAATATAATTTATTAAAGAATAATAAATAGTTACATCTTTGAATACTTAATTTACAGGTAGACTGAAATAAATAATTTCTAATTGACTGAATGGATCGAGGTCATGTATTAATTCGACCGTTTTGTTATTTCGTCTGTTTGTTCAGCAAATTACTTTCAAATGATTGGGTTAATTTTAACAAAATTTGTCAAGGATATTATTTGAATATAGATGACTAATGTGTATGATTTTGCGTTCTGGAAATCCTTTTTGAAATGCCGGCTGCTCAGAAAGTATTTAGTTAAGTAGCTCATCCCAAGAGATTTGAATTTAAAAATTTCAGCAATTTATCCTATTAATTTGAATGTTGTCATCTATTACAATACTGATATCTTAAACTACGTGAACAATGGTTAAATCTCTATTAATATTACGAACAATTAAATATTGGGGCTTATTTGTTTTTTGTCTAACTTCATCTCAAAAAACCATATCATCTTTATATTTAAAGAGAAGTTATAGGAGATATTATTTTGAAATTAAGATACAAAGAGAAATCTAAAAACATTAGTAACGATAAAAACACGTCCAATTTTTTTTTAATTTGGCAATGTTCTCGTAAATTTAATATTTAATTTACGTTAGTCATGTAGATAAACTCAAATTTTTACTTAACACATTGCTCACTGGCATGAAATCACGTGGTGAACTGTCAGATACCGGCCAAATTTATGATAATTTGAATTTTTGCTGGGAGAATACTTTTTGACATATAATACATTTTTGTGAGTTTATTATAATCATTTATGATATTTCAGAATTTATATGGACTTTACTTTGTTTAATAGAAGAAATAATTTTAAAAAACTTTGTTTGGTATTTTTAGTGCATACAACTATTCTTTTTTTTTTTTCAAATTTATTAGAAAAAAATTATTTGTTCAAATTTTCTACAAAAACTAGAAAATAATTCATAAATGAATTACAAATTAAATGAAAACGATAACATTTAGGCCTAACAATAATTTGTTTTGACGTGGTAGAGAGTGAAACAATTTAGCACACCCAATACTACATTGCAGTTTACACAAAACCATTTAGTGCTGCCACCTAGTAGTTTTTATGAACTAAGACAGTATTAGGAAACATTTATAGAACACTATAACATTGCCATTGCATACGTAAACATTTAAAAAGGACCCGGGTGTAGCTCGGGCATGGTAACAATATATACTTACGCTAGGCCAAGCTTAGCTTGGGTGTGGTGTTCAATGTGATGTGGGTGTTTATTTCACAATAATTCTAGCTCTTAACTTAAAATCATGAGGAAGCGCGAATTTTATAATAATAATATTTAGCACCGCGTCTTACTACCCGTTCGGGTTATAATATACTCTTGCGAACTTTATAGAATGTTTAAAACGTTTAGTCTCTATTTTCATCCCTATGACTAACCTATAATTTATAAAACCTAATATTATTTAATGTAATTTTCTATTTGATGGTTGGCGATATTACGTGTACCAGTGACCGAGGAGTATAATGTGTAACACAAGAACTGCACTCAGTCTCAGCTATTAAAGTGGTTGAGGCTCATTTTCCGAACGAGTACTTTTCCAGTACATTCTTATATTGGATTTTTCCTACAGTTTTCTTACTTTCCTCACACACATATGGGAGAATATTCCTTACAAACCTCCCTTCATATACATGTACCTCAGACAATGTAGGTAATAACCTTGAGTATATTAATTTAAAAAAATCAATTGTTGAAACATAACATTAAAATAATTTCTGATAGCTCACAAAAATATATTTACTTTAAATTACTTATACGCCAAACAATCTGATATATAACTCGAACTTAAAAGAGATAGAATTAATTATAATCGTTTCAATATAAGTACAGTGTCATTTTATTAATGTTTGCTTATGTGAATATGTATTTTATATTTTCAAAGCTGCTCTCTTCCCACCTAAACAATCTGTCTCGAATTCGTATTTGGTGCACAGTTCCTCTAATCTGTAACTTGTTTCCACTTTATTATTTCATCAAAAATCTCTCTATCATAATTATTATTTATTAATATTATAAATAAGGTTTGTAAACCTTTTTACTTATTTTTTTAGTGATGAACCTTCACTATAAGCGTGGAAATACTTGATCCTTCTTGACATAAGTTAGGATAAAAGTCTCTCTCTCAAAATTTATTGCTCAAAGACAAAATCAAATGACACAATGCAGCTCTCGAGTACGTTCAGGTTCTAATGTGAACAGTTGACAATCACTTTGTGTAGTTCCTTTTTTTTATATATAGATCTTTTTCACTCCCTGAATCTTACCTTTATCCCTTGTGCCTTATTGGTATGCATGTAAACTAAAGCTTTCAAGCTCATCTGTACTGATTTTTGGTTGTTTAAGAATTTGGGGTCGAAAACCGTTTGAGTGTTCCGAGGAGAGACGTTCTTTAAACGGTTTTCCACTATCCCATTTCGCAAATGCTAGTACATTTTATAAAATTCTATCTTTGTTATCCCTATTGTAGTAATTTAATTAGTTTAGTTTGAATAACTCAAATTGTGAAACGCTATACAAGTCACCTTCTCTTTTCCGCATTTCAATTTCTCTCTTTCACGATGGATATATATATATATATATATATATATATATATATATATATAATTTCTTTTTCTCTTTCTCATGGTCTCAAATCATTCTTTTGTTACGTTCTTCCTTCGTTTCTTTTTTCCGTCAATGTCTCTCATTCTCTCTTCCCCGCGATGTTCCTCTCCACGTGTCTCACCGTCTCTTTTTACTTGTCCACCCCTCGATTGCAAGTTCCCCTGCGAAATACCCGACCTACTTCAGATCCTCTTCCCCCTCCCCTTTCCAATTTACGTCCATCAATCGGCTCCGATCTTGGGCGAATGGATTACTGGGAAATAGAATTTACATAGGGAACCTGATTGCAAAGGAGCTCTTTGGAAAAAAAAAAGTGCCGTCATCTTAATTTAAATATACGCAAACCTCGAAGCAAGTTTGCTTTTACGTCGATGCAACCTTACAGAAGAGAGTGCAAAAAAAAAGGGAATATTTTAAACATGGCTTTTACTTTCACATTGGTGTTGCAACTACCGCTGACGATGTTGCATGGTATGAGTGAGTAGTAGTTTGGTGAGGGGAGGAAATGAAAAGGGGGATGACGCTTCACCCTTTTAGTCATTTTCTGAGAGGTTTGCTTCCTATGAATAAAATATGTTTCCCTTGAAAGTTTTACAGTAAGTGTTGGATTAATAACATAATGAGACATTTATTTTTATGAGGGGAAGCTATGAGTAAAAGCTACATTTATAATTTACCGGTGAAAGCAAATATTAGGAAAACTTTTAATTAATTCAATTTAATTTTGCAAAATAATCTCCTTCATTTAATTTATACTCATATTATGAAAAAGAAATTAACTCGGATAAATTGTAAATTTGTATAATATTAAAATACACTACCAAACAGTTATGACCACTAAATCACTAATTTTAATTTGGGGATAGATATTGTTTAGAAAAAAATTATATATGGTGACAAACCAATAATATTTCTTATGAGAAGCTAAGGATATTTAATATAAAAAATAAATATGTTTTAAAGCAAATTAAATAATTAAGGTTATAATATATTTTTAATTCAGCCCCATATCATTAAAATGCATCTATAATAGCCAAATTCATTCCAATATTTGTTGCCAATATAAGCATTTCAACAAGCTACATAAATATTATATGTATTTGGTTGTGTAGGTTTTCACGGCCATTGATAAGGTGGGGATGTAATGGACATGAGAAAGGAACCGTGTTTTTACAATTTTTATAGCAAAACCTTTTTTTGGTCAAAATAAATCAAATTATCTAATGTTAACACAAGAGTTTATTTTTCTTCACGTGGTTATATCAGTAGTTACTGAATATCTGCCAAGGATGTCCTGGAATTTTATGACAACTTTTTTATTTTCATTTAAAAAGTTTCTAGCCTAATGCCACCATGCTCATGACATATATTAAAGAACTGTTTATTGCACCATGCGAAGAAAATTAAACTCTAGTCTTGTACTGAAGATCCCCACAATTACATCTTAATACGAAACGGCGGATTTAATAAAGTATGTCTTCTGAAACGTCAAACTAAACTAAAAGTAATAAACTAATATTTGATATAGTCTGATAAAAAATATTGTTTAGCAAAAACTTATTTTATTTTATTTATTTAGAATCGCGTCTTAATATCCGTTCGGATTATACGCTTCCCGCTAAAATATCAGTGATATATTGATGTTGTTGTAGTTTTCTAATATTATTAAAAAAATAAATACACACTGCCTATAAACCTATTTTTAATTTCATGAGTGTGTGTGCGTATGTGTGTCCTTAATAATGGTATTATATTAATATTGTATTTTTATTATTAAGACATTTCAGATTAACCAAATACACAAAACTATATGTCATAAGATTGTTACCATCCACAGAAATTTGATAAATTATATACTTTTAAGGTTAAATTTTTACTTTAACAAAAAATATCTAGTAAATAATAGTTGAAAGACCCGTGTCAGAATGGCATGAGTTTCTCTTTCATACAGACGCAACATGTCATATCGTATACAATAAAGCTATTTTTTTTTAAATAAGAATAAAAAATATCTTCTTTAAGAGATGAAAGCAAAGTAAAATACCCCTATTTCCTAGCTAAATATTAAAAATCAATTTTATTTTATTTCATATTTTGTCACCCCACACATTTTTTTTCTCGCAATCTAGGGAGAACATTACGTAAAACCAAACTCACTTAAATTGTCACACAGCTATTCGCTTTGGGGGATTGCTTTCAAGTTTCCTTTTCCACTCGTCCTCCAAAAGAAGAAAAGAATGGAATATAAATGAACAAAAAAGACGTATCGCGCGCCTAAAAGGTAGATTAGAATAGGATGGCTAGAATAGAATGAATGCAAATCGAAGTGTAAGGTTGAACGGAAGAAAGAATGTAAATAGAAAGTGAGATGAAGGTACGAAATTGGGAGGTAAAAAAAAAAAAGAGATCGAAGACACTTACATATTCAAATTTTATGAAAAAAAAATGCAATGGAATATTGTATATGTTTGAAAGTAACGGGGTTGAGTATTTTATACTTGAAAAATATATCAATAATATCAATAGTTTTCTTGAAACATTTATATCATATGACGTAACTCTATTTTATACATTTTATATCAAATTTGGTGATGTTCTTTTGCAATAAAAGCAAGTGAAGATAATATGAAGAAGATTTTCTATTCTCTTACAATATTTAAGATTTATTTTAGTGAGATTGTTTTTGGAAGTGTTGTTTATGGAAACTGCTGTATGGGTCTTTTTTTTTTCTCTACGTCTTATTGCCCATTAGAGCTATCTGAACTTAACTTCTATAATAGAATAGAGATTAGAAACATATAATTTAGGATAAATGTAGCCACATTTGTTAGGGAAGAGAAATAAAAATAATTTAGGGAAAAGCCTATAACCATACCCGTCCAGGATTCAAACTCTAACTTCGTCATAATTGCAAATCTTATTAGATAATCTTGGCATTTAGTACGCATACCTACCGATTCGGGATTTAAGACATTTAAAATAAGTTTTCCTTCGTAACATCAACAGAACATTAAACATGTGAACTGATCCTTTTAATAATGTGTTATGTCTTTCGAAAATTCCTTAGCTTACACCAATTTACGGGAAAATGATAAAAAGTGAGAATTTTAAGGGAATGAGCCCAAGATCTCTTGTAAAAAGGATGGTAAAAAAAACAAAAGCACAACCAACATAGCAAGAAACAAACCATCCCCAGCACATCCAACCTAGAGTTGAAGGGCTATATATACTCCAATCAATCTCGCTTAGACTCAGCCAACAATTTAGATTTTACAAGCAATCTATAAACCGGGCTATTCATATATTTAAGTAAAAAAATATATACCTACCGATGTAGGGGGTGACAATACAAGTGTTTCCGTGCAACGACATGAGGTCGGTGACGTCAAAGGTGCCGCTGTATACACATGGACGGTAGGCAACTCATCATTCTTCAGCACATACCAAGTGAGGCTTTGTGTAAACTATGGTCAGTAAGAGCCTTTGAACTGCCTGACAACAGATACACATTAGAAATGGATGATTGTTTTATATATTTGGTTGTTGTCCCTGACGAGGGCCAGTATTGTGAGCGCGAAGGCATCTCGACTGAAGAAGTGGATTCACTTGCCAATGGGAGCCAAGCATTGGCGACAAAACTTCCCCCATGTGAATAAACTTATCGTAGCCCCGCCACTTGGCATAGCTGACCCCAATTTCATAACGTGAAAATACTTTTATTGTGACCTCCTACAACATTTATAATATTTTTAATCAAGATATGAATTACCCAGTAAATTGTTAAGCTTACCGGTGAATTTTATATATATGTAGGTATATATATATATATATATATATGTAGGTATATATATATATGTAGGTATATATATACACATACCGGTGAATTTATATATATATATACACACACACACGATATTATGAACTCCAAATGAAAAAAATGGTGAGGTCTCTAAAAAGAAATGGGTCTTGAGCTGTCGATTTGCACAGTAACAGCAAAATTTCAACACTATCACTGGTCTTTAATATAACCCTGTTATTTGTATTAGCAAGAAGGTTGATCTTGATGATTTTTATCTGAGACCTATAAATATTTTATATAATATGTAAAGATATCAATGAAAAAATATCGTTTAAATATTACATTTTTTAAAACTATTTTATAGCCAAACACACTACTAACAGCTACATAATACAGATTGTTAAAAAAAATTAGAATTTCAGGAAATTGTAGTACCGATTTAAATGAGTAAAAAGGTATTTGTGTACCTAGGTCCACAAACCAAGTCACACAGAGATACAGAGATAGGTCAAGGAGGTAAAGTTGTAACTCCCCCCCACCTCCCCCCAGGGTCCCTGACCTCAATACTCTGGACTTTATGGTACGAGAGTTTAGTGTATTTTTTTCCCACAATAAATGATTTAGCAGACTTACCACAGTGGGCTGAAAATTGTTGTCGGGTGATTCGAATAAGGCCAGGGATTTTTCAAAAATAGCGCAACAGTCTCATTCGAAGATGTGAAATTTGATGGGAAATGAAAGTAAAGCATGTAGAACACCATTTCTATGGTAATACATTTGTGCCATATAAACCCAAATTACATTTCAATTTTTAAACTAGTTGTGTTTAGTGTTCCTATTTTGAAAACAATTTCGCATCCACTACTGGCTTGCTAGGCCTATCGTAGTTTTACCATTAGACAGGATGAGAAATGGGAGAGTAAGAGGAATAGTAAAGGAAGAATCAGTCTAGGACAGGATAGAGAAGGTACGACTAAGACGGTATGGCCATATGAGAAGAATGGAGGGAAAGGATGCCCAAGAGGATGTTGGAGGGTTGAACACCGAGAGTAAGTTCAAGGGACGGATGGAGGAAAGGCTTTAGGAGGAACTTGGAGAGGACTGGACCAAGGTAGAGGGAGAGAGTTGGTGGAAGTAAAGGAGGCGGTGGAGAGGCTTATGTTCCGAACAGAACCAGCCAGTGGCTGGAAGCTGTTCATGATGTTGATGATGATATTAACTTTGTTTACTACCGAAAGGCAAAGTTACCTGTGTTTCTGTGTGAGTTGGTTAACTGACCTTCGTTTATTAACGTTTTTTTACTCATTTTAATGAGTGTTACAATATCCTAAAGTTCTGAATTCTTTTCTTCAATACCTTGTGTTTATACTTATGAGAGATAAAGCTTACTATGTATTAACATAGATCTTTAAAAAAAAAGGAACTATCATTAAATTGTTTATCTGGAGAGCACTTTAACAGTTGTTTTGTTACCCACGGTTTCCTCTAACAAATTAGTCATAACTTTTATTATTTAAACTTGATACTATGGTCTAAAATTTTAAAATAAGTTGTATATATTTACCTCTTAAGTCTTAAATTATGTATCTGTAATTGAATATATAGTTTAAGTTATGTCAAGAACTAGTTTTAACTGAATAATATAATACATAAAACTACCATTTTTGTAGATTGTAAAGAATTAAATCAAGATAAGAGCTATAGTAGGATAGTTTATAGAATACTAACATTTATTGTTACTGTCAGCGTTGATAATATTTTACTTTATTGTCAATACTAGCAGAAGTAACCATCGTGACGTTTACCAGGTTATCTACGCAATCCACTGCGTGGCTACCCTTGGCCAACACTTTTCTTTGCTTCAAACATAAGTTTATCATTAATTTAAAAGAGTCAAATCCTAATTTTGAAATTACTGCTTCTCGATGCACTAGTTGTTTCACAGGCGCTACCAATATATCAAACTCAGACCTCTGTGTGTGATAGATATGGTGTAATGTTCATGACAGGTGCGTGCGCACGCGCGCGCGCACACGCACACACACAACTTCTTCATTTGTATTAATATAGATTATTTTATCTATATTGATAGGATATATCAAAAGTTATAGTTGCATTTCCCGTGATCTTAGGCATGAAAATATGAAGATTGCTTAATTAATTTTTATAACTGCCAGTTTTTGATCTAGGCGTAATGTATTATATTTTTACTCGCACTATCACTCAAATAATTTATAAATATTTATAGATCGGTAGACATATATTTTTAATGCTTATTCTAGAGTTTCCCGTTGCTTGCGTTCAGAATTCGATTGCTGCGTCATCTTTTTTTTTTTAAACCAGAACTATACCCTCGTCCTCCCCTCCTTTTCTCTATCTCCATTTCCGCCGTCGCCCCCACCCCTACTCTTTGCGACTGAAAGTGTCATAACCAAGGTTGTCAATGGTCGAGTGATTGATGTGGATTGTATGGGATGATGCTGCTCCTGTGGGATGATGGAACAGCACAAGGATATATTGATGAAGAGGGGTGAGGAATAAGAGGAAAAGGGAGGGAGGGTGGACGCCCATGGGCGCGAGAACGTGTGTGTGTGTGAGAGATGCTGGCTTGCACGATAGTCTGACAGATGTGGCAACGTTGCATATCTGCTCTTGGGTAGTTCCTAGAGTGTGAGGGCGTTAGCAAAATGAGGAGACAATCGTAATGACGCAAAAAATAAATACATTTTTTTAATATAAAAATTTTGTAACAGCAAAATTAATGCATTTTTGTAATTGGTTCAGATTGTTAACCATATTGTTGATTTTATCTTTATGATATCGCAAATAAAATATAATACAAATGTTACACCCTTTGACAAAATTACTTGTTACTATCATCAAAATATTATTTTTTAACAGATTATATATCCCTTTTCTTTAAAAATATTAGAGTTAGTCAAAAATTTGGTTGATGGGGGGAAATAAAGTATATTAGTTAAATATTTACAAATTTTTAAATGACTCATTCGTACAGCAAGAAAAACATGTTAATGAAAAAAAGATATAATGTTCATCTTCCTAATAAAATGTTTTATTCTGACATGACCTAGAAACACCAAGAAGTTTAATAACCTGGGTTGTCCATACACACATACTAAATCATTTAAAACATCCTTGGGATCAAACAAGTGTCTCCTGGATAAGTAGACTACTTCTTAAACGCTTAGGGAGGTGTATTTTGTTATGAAATAGTCTTACTTAATTTATTTTTTAATAAATGTTCTCTAAAACCATATCAATAGGTTTTGAAACAAAAAGAGGCTTTGAATCAATGTTACTTTAGCTTTTATAGCAGTATTTCTCAAACTTTTACCCAATGGAAGAACTCTGTGTTAGCGTTTACTTAGCACTATTTTCGGGCTATACGTGTATGTAATAATTACCCTAATAGTTTTAGAGATGAGATAGGTTATGTTTATATAAAGTGTACCCCCATTTTCTCGGAGGGAGAGTGTAAAACCAGCTAAGAAATCCCCCATCAGTACACCCGACAGAGATTCGAACCTCGATCTTTCTGCTAAAGGAAATCTAGTCGACTGCAAGAGCAACGCCTCAGACTATGTGGCCACCGAAGTGGGCTTTATAGGCGATCAATACACATGTGGACCACCCATATTATATACTACTCACTTATTCCCTTGTCGAAGTCGGAAATTATATTAATGCGCGTGTTTACCAAGCGATAAGCGACAGTATTTGTATTTGATTTGGTTCTTTGATCACATTTCACATGCAGTACTACTTGAGATAAAAAGCATTATTGACTCGGACATTTCCCATCAATTTTGTACTTTTTAACTCTCTTACAACATACACCTATTACCCACTCCTTTATTTCCCTCTTCCGTAGACCACCAGGCAAACCACCGTGGACCACCGGTGGTGCTTATGTCACAGCTTGAGAACCACTGCTTTATATTTTGTGAAAATAATAGTAATATGAGTACACTAACATGTATTAAAATTTAGTTTTCAGAAAAAACCCCTCTATATTCTTTACCACATATAAGAGAGGGAAAAAGTTTTTCGAATAGTGGTGTACTTAAATTTAAAAACAAAATTTTAGGTTATACATTGAAGTTTACCATTAATTCTGTTTCCTGCAGTAAAGTTGATTACGTGAGCACAAAGATAAAGTTTCACGTGTTTGTAACCCATCTCACTGAACGAACGAACAAAGAAAATTGAGATTTTGATTTTGTGGATAATCCAAAGTCTGTAAAGGAACGCAGAGAAAATGTGCGAACAAGGAAGAAAAAAGAGGGGGGGGAGGGGGTTATTCAATGTAGAGAAAATAGGAGAGATGAAAGAAATTCGATCGCGAATTGGTTATATGATATGGTAGTCATAAAATACAAAGAGCCGCCAACTTCACTGTGGGGTGTGGGGGATGAAAATTTCACCGGTAAATTTTCTTTGGTTTCTAACAAACAATATTGTAAAAAAAAAACTAATTATTAAGATACATCCTCTGACTGTGACACCACTGGTTTATTTCTCTGGGACATAACATTTCTAATATGAAGGCCCAAGAAAGGAAAAGAGGAAATTAATACTACACAAAGCATATAACCCGAACGGTTAGTAAGACGCGGCGATAAAAAAAAAATCCCACTTATTTCTCAGTACAACTTTTATATTTCAAACCACAAAGATACCCTAACCACTACGTATTTGCTTTTAATTTAATTTAAATTTGAAAAAACTTACTTTAATTATTAGCTTATTTGCATAAAAAAATCTCATTAGTGTTTAACATATTACATAAATTGCTCAATTTGAGTAAAAATGCGATTCCCCACTTTTACTCTTCTATCCTTAAAAGGTAATTTAAATATCAGTATTTACGTGTCATTTAATTAGTGCTGATGGGTGACCTGGTGGTCTCGGGTTAAGATGTCAGACTTCTGTGCTGAAGTCTAGGGTTCAATCCTCGGTCCCGGCACAGATAATCTGATTACCTAACACTTCCATCACCTCTGACAAGATATGTATTAATCACAACTTGTGAATGTGGGGAGTGTCAGGCCTCCGCCGTGGTTCGGGTTCCACGTTAAACTGTAGGTCCACCATTTCATCTCACAATCACCCTACCATTACACATTAGCGTAAGTGCGTATAACCCGAAACGGGTAGTAAGACGTGGTGCTAATAATAATAATAATAATAATAATAATTGGTGCTGAAAGATTGTTTATTAATATTATTGGGTATCCTGTCGATAAGTTATTTATATTAAATAGCATAAAATTAATAAATTCTGATTTAGATATTCAACCACTCAATACTTTATAGTGTTAAAATAATAAACCGTGAACCTGGCACTTACAGGTGGAGTGTATTTTGAACCTTCACAATTTATGACTGCTAAATACGCGTCTCCCTTCCCGTCGGCTATATCCACTGCCTATGTACAAAGTGCATGTCGCACTTCTGCCCATTTTCACTGCCAATAACACACTGTATATACAGAGTGCCTCTCTCAGCTTTAGCTTCTCAAAGACTCTTGATCCTTCCCAACTCGAAGTGTATGGTTGATCCTTCACTCCCACATGACCATCAGGAAAGGATACCCTCCCGCCCTCCCCCTCCAAAAAAAAGTGTTTATTTCATAAGACAAACCAGGAAGGAATTTTTAAATTAAGGATGTAGGGAACGCGAGAAAAATACAGTGCTAGTGTGTGTGTGTGTGTGTGTGCAGTTTTTACAGCAATTTATTTTTACAGAATAAGTAAAACATTGTTCCAGTATAAATCTATTACTTTAATTTTCTTCACAGGGTGATATGGACGATTGTTGTATATATATATCATAAGCATAGCTGTAGTAGATGACAAACATTTTCTATGAAGATAAAAATGTGTCATTACATTCCAGTATACACTTTAGAGATATTCAAGAAAATAATGAGGCTAGCATGGGAAGAAAATTAAACTTTATTTTTGCACTGAAGCATTATTAGCATTATTTTGACCCAAAAAATGTTTTTATAAAAACTGCAAAAACACCTACCTTTTATCGGGATCCCTAAATCCCCACCTTAAAGACAAGATATTTCAACAGTACTATGAGACAATTATTTTACCTCTCTTTGGCAATCTCTTCACATGGATTGAAGGTATATAATTGAATCAATTACCTACCATTTGTAAAAGTTCTGGCAAGGCATTGAGCCTCGACTTGCCCATGACTGGCAAGCCAGAACAGACGTTAAAAACATCTTAATCCCTGTGTCCTCTTATGCAGTCATTGGAAAATCGACTATGCTGATGGCCAGTATCTGATTTTGCCTTACTAACAGTAATTCAAACACGGTATTAATATTATCAATACTTATCACCCAAATCGGTAGCCACGCAGACTAAATGTCAATTATCTAGGATTGGCTTGTGACGAGGAAGGTTGGTACTCGAATCCCTGCTGGGTGTAACAAATGCCCTGTTTTTTTATAAACGTCTTCCCACGTTCTTGATACCCACAAAAGCAGTTATGTCTCTTTATTCCACCATATCTCATCCTGACCCCTTTAGCACAGTTTTATTAGTTTTTTTGAAGCACCGAGTCTTACTACCTGTTAAGGCTATACTCATATGTACTAATTAAGTTAATGAGTTATGAAGGAGGAAGTTTGAATTTATAAGAAGTGTTCCCACATTTGCATGGAGGAAGGTTGATAAAAATGTATGAAAAAATCTCAGCACACCCAACTCAACCAGAATTATAAACCCGATCTCCGTGTCATTGGTAGTCTAGTATATTTCAAGAGCGACTTTTTAGACCATGCAACCACCGAAGCAGATATTTGTCTAGTTAAAATATTGGGACTGAAATCAAAACCCCTGATCTCCAAAAACGTCATAGTCAGCGTTGTCATATTTAGCTATGTCCAGCTTGAGGTAGATGAAGCTCACGACCAAGAACATCGGGGCTCTGCTTCACAAAGACCGCAAGGGATCCCGGGGTCAAGTTACTCTCTGGCAGGCCACCAGTAGCGCCACAGACTTCTCCGTCTGACCGAGAAAAATGATACCAGAGTATGGAGGTAGCCTTTACGACGCGTGGTGTAGTTCGTGATGACGCCGAGAAGAGAAAGAGAGAGAGGGATGCGTTCGTCACAGCGTGAAATAATATGACGGGTGGCGGCATTTTTCATGTGATGGTATTCCTCGCCTTCTATTACTTTTATTTCTACATTCTTTTTTTTCCCCTTTACGCAGAGGAATTCATCTCACACGTTGACAAACCTACTAGTATTCATTAGTTAACTTGGATTTTTATTTTTAATATTTACTACGGAACTTTTTTTTTTATCAGGATGCACTCAAAATGTTAACTTCTTTTAAACGTCTAGTCTATTAATATAAATAATATAAATTAACGCCAAGGAGGGTTTCAGTTAGTTTTATTTGTCTCACTAAGAATAAGTATTTTTAATTTATTTTGTAGCACCACATCCTAATACCCATTCGGTTATATACCCTTATGTACTAAGTAACCTAATGGCTTGAGGGATTAGGGAGTCTTATACGTATATCGTATATTATATCGTATTTATAGGAAGTGTACATGAATTTGTGCAGAGGAAAAGTGGAAAAACATTTTGGAAAAACAACCCACAGTACACCCGACCGAGATTTGAACCGCAATCTCCCCTTCATCGGTGGTCTAACTTACTGCTAGATTAGCGCATTGGAGGTATTTTATCACTTACGGGGATCACTTTGGTAACTGATAAATTGCCGTGAAGACGTTCAGCTCTAAAGAAATATGTAATTCTATGATAAGTTATTTCAAAATATGGTTCATGCCAAAGTAAGTTTGAAAGATTCCAACAGGGCACTTAACAAACCTATATTTTATGTTTTATTCATTGAAAAAAAAATTGAAAATATGACATTAGTTCATTTTCAACGAATTTTTAACAATATTTGTAGAGCTGTGAGACAAGACTAGATAATAAAGGATCTCTATATTTAACCTTCCTCAAACGAATACAGTAATTGATTTATAGGCTCACAGATTAGAATTTTAAGATATTTGAGACCCAGCAACTAGATTTCCTCTTTACCTCGAGATAAGAAATTTTGTTAATTTCTTTCTTTTCTTTTTAATTGACATAAACAAGTGTAGTTGTAGATGAAAGGTGGAAGGGAGTATACAGACCATTGCATTTTAAGCTGTGTGGTCTGACAGCGATTGAAACTTTCTCGCTGACCAAGGCGGGGGTTTCTTAATGCCAGTTTACAAGTTAATGTTATAAATTACCTCTTACTATGCCTATTATTTTATAAGCTATCGTTCGGTAGACTTTAACTAGTGTATTTCTGGAATCACCAACTTGCCCTAGAGAATACTGATCGAGTAATGTATATTCAGGGAGCGTAGTAGACTGTTTTAATTAGTTACTGGAAAGCTTTGCGCATGCCCAGTGGCCTCAATGAAGGATAGTCTGTTTGAAATATACTTGATAAGAAACATAACGTTGGTTTGCCTGTTTCAAGCATAGACCAAATACATGGTTATTTTATAAACCTTTGACAATACGTTATCATTTTAGAGGGTTGATCTGCAGCTGAAAAACCGGGGAAGCCAATTTTGTTTTGTTTAGGAAAAACTAAAAAAAAAGGAATCTAATTAATAACTAATAAACATACTGGACGTGTATATAGAACATTTAAAATAAGACTTTAAATGATAGGCCTTTGCATAAATGAAAAATCTAATTAAGGAACTAGACACTGTAAAGTGGTCATGGTTTTAGGCCCTTAGCTCTCAACCATTTCATTTATAAAATTATATTAGTTTTTCCTTTAGTCTACATATTAATACACTCAAGATACTGAGAGTACTAAACTGATAACTACATTGTTCTTTTTCATTCATCTAGGCCTAATTTAATTCTCTTTATTACTATCCAATGGTTAATTATATGAAAGTGTGGGGTTTTATAGTAATTATAAGTTATGTAAATCATAACCAAAGTTGTAAGCAATATATGTTTTAAATTTCTATTCATTAACTTCATTTTCAGGCCTTTAAACTTTTTATCTAATAGTTTTTCATTATTTAAAGTCTTTGTTGGAATATTAGAGTCATCCAAATTTATTACTTTTACTTTTCATTTTAAGCATCGTGCAATGTATTAATAGCTGAACCCGGAACTTGTGAGATGCACCTGTTTCTTGCACGTGTAGTCTTTCAGGGGAGGGGGAGGTTTTGGCGCGGACTCCTGGCCAATCAGTCAGTGCCTCTGGTTGAGCGTCTGTTTTTGACCTTATGTGGAAGGAAAGCGTCAGACGCGACACTGGCTGGTTAGCACGCAAAGAGTAAAGACCGGTACTCACTATACACTTATCATAACGGGTAGAGATAGTCTCGAGATGGGAGAAAGTAGAGGTAGATTAGGTGGCTAAATAATTATCTTTAGCCATGTCATAACTAGTTCGTGTTTCTAAATTAAATATCCTTGGTACTAAAATATAAATGATTTGTTAAAATAAAACTTCAAATTCAAAGTCGCTAAATAGTAGCTCTTTAATCGGCTGTGTCCCTCTACCCCCACCATTATCTATATAACCCCGAGATGCTCTACCGAAACAACTGACTGCCGTGGACGACACCATAAGAAGAATCCGAGAAGGTGAAACTGATGACCAGCGGACGACTAGGTACAAAAATAGTGTACAACGTGAGGCTGATTATCACAACAGCTGATGATACGTGGCTGACTGGTTACAACACGTTGAATTAAACAAATGGCTTAAATCCTCACACCCTTCTTATACAATGTATCCCGTAAATATACATATTTTCCTAAATCAAACTCATATAATTGTTCAAACCCTTAACGGCGATATGACATTAAACTAAAAAATGTATTTCATATGATTTTATTTCGTTTGCAATTTTGATCTCTATTTTCACTTATGGATTTTTTAAATAGTTTATTTTGTAAATCCTAATTTAAAGAACGAATGTGATCTATATAGTGAGTGAGGTCACATCATAGACACATTACAAATTTACTACAATGAAACTACAAAAATATGGACAAAGTATTCAACCCCAAAAAGGGTCTCCAATGAGCTTAAATTTTGTAGGTGTACACCAATGTCCATATATAAGTTTCCAATATTTTTAGTAACAGTGTACAGGGATTCAAATTGAAAATTTTATTTGAGGTTGCAAAATATGCTACGAAATAAAAGAGAGTAAACACAGTATATATAACTAGAAAATAGGTATTATTTTGTTTTAGTCAGGGATTTTAAGGGAAATAGGCCTACTCTAGAGGTTGGTTTGCAAAGATTAACACAGAAAAAATTCATTCGTATTAATGTGGAGATAGATTGAAGAGATCACAATTAAAATTCCCCTTTGTAAATTCGGGTGGGATTTTAACTTTTACCTCTTTGACGAAAGCCAAATGCAAAGCGGCTTTAGCTAATTGGACAAATCGGCCATCACTACAAGTAATAATATCTTGGTAACTTCCCCCTCCCCTGCAAAAGCCTACAATATATCCTAAATCCTTTGTAAGCTTTCAATTAAAATATCGTTATTATTTTTCTTGAGTTTAACAAGATATTCAAATCAACCAATTAAAGTGAAGGGCAGTGTTTTTGCAGTTTTTATGGCGAAACACCTTTTTGGCCAAAATAAATACCATATTGCTCCACTACAAACATAGGATTCAATTTTATTCACATGGAGACCTCAATATTTATTGAATAAATGTCAAGGGTGTTAGAATTTTATAATATTTTTCTCTTCATTTAAAAAGTTCGTTAAACAAAGCCATTATGCTCATGACAGATATTCAGAAACTGTTGATATCAATATGTGAAGAAAATTAAACTCTATGTTTGTACTGGACCTCAATCACCCCGTCTTCAACAGTCTAGCTCAAAATGAAACCAGTGCTTTAGCTAACTACGCAACCGAGGCGGGTAGTTTAAAAAAGATCCTGGCTTAGTTTGGAATTATTCACACATTTAAAAATAATGTAGTTATCATGTTTAAAAAAAAGCTAAATAAAACAATAACTGTACTGTAGTATATTAAAATATATTAGCTACGTTTATTTAATATAGTTTAAGAGTACTGAAGAAAAGGGAGGAAAGTCAAATTTTAACTAAAACTGAGCTAGTGCTAACATCTGTTTGACAATCATAATATTTTTATCATGCCCTTTATACTATGGCTTATAGAGGTATATATATATATTTAATCTATTTAAATATATATATTTAAATAGATTATAAAAACATTATTTTCTAAAGTCCTTATTGGATTTGAAATATAAAAGTTGTAATCCTGGAAAATGTGTGTAACATGACTTTCTTTTACATTTTGTTCCATTTACTCTTCAATTCAATTCACATTTCTCTATTTAAATTCAAACCATTTTAACAACTAAACTTTTTATACATATTACAAATATTAAACCAACACTACTTCTCTAATATTTTCGATTTTGTGATTTTCAGAATATTTTACCCATAATATTTGCAAGTAAACAATTGAACTCTTCCCCTCCCCCCAACAGTACTCATTCGCTTTTGATCACTGAAGGGGTAACTTCTTTATGGTCATTGCTAGACATTTGTTTTTATATCAGTTCATCTAGAAAGTTTTGTTTTCAACCCTTTTTTCTCTATATAATTTGCAATAAACTTTTATATTTAGTTTTTATCTTTTATTTTTAGTATTTTTTTAAACTACCGTTTTTGTTTGTGAAAATCTTTATTTCGCTTCTTGATTTCAGTATTTAAGACTTGGCTCTTTAGAAGTACGTTCATTGTTTAGTACGCTTCTTTTTTCCTCCTTGATTCTGTAAACAGAGATATTTCATTACACCTCGGTAGATATTTTTCCCTTCCTTAACCCCCCTTTTACTCCCCAAACATCCCTTCAAAAGCAATATAGACAAAGTAATCTTTGAATTGGAAGAATTAAAATCCCTATGTAACATAATCCACATTAAATCACTATGTAAAATCATTTCCTTTGAATCGAAAATGTGAATTCTTTAAAAAATAATTTTAAAAATTAGCATAGTACTTTTAAATGTATATTAAAAATGTTTTAGGATTAGAAATAAAATATTTTGAATAATCCTCTACTCTCTCCTTAATAAAACGATATTTTCTTTAATAAAAACTAAGATTTAATTTATTATTTTAGTTATCATTAAATTGTTTTATATATGAGTGAAAGAGAAGAAAGATAAAATACAGATAGAAAGTAAAACGTTAATACAATAGAATAATCGATTAAAATCCATAAATGCCGGAAACCAAGTGGGTTTGTAATTTAAGTGGATAAAGCTGTTGTGAGGAGATTAAACATAAGAGAAAAATGCCAATGCTAATATAAGTCTGGTTGTGGCCCCCTAGTTAATATACAACATTCTATTCACAAAGATATAGGCTCCCATTCCATATACCTTTCTTTTCCTGGACATTCAGCTCATAATGATAAAACTAAATATGTGGATTTTTGTATGTTCCAAAGTGGAAAATTTAAACCTTTACACTGCATCCACAAGTATTTCTAATTTGGGTTAAAGGAAATAAATTTGTGTTCATTCCAGTAAAAAACCAAACTCGTGTGCTGTTAAAAGTTATATCAATATTTAATTTAAACACGACATCTGGTTGGAACTATCTTATCTACATAGGCAGCACCCTTAGTTCTCTCAATTTGTTGTTGAGTATGATATAAAATTGGGCTTTTTTATTTTGTTAAATATTCCCCTTTTTATGTGTATAACATGTATAAATGAGCCTATTTTTGACATTTAGTCGTTAAATAATCATATTTGACTACGAGTTTAGAGGATTATGGTTCGATATCGGGGGTTTGATAAAGATATGTAACAAGTTGAACACGTATTAAGGTGTTAGTGTGGCTTAATATGTAGGTTTGATACAATGGCTTAAGTAACGCAAATATAATGTGTCCATTCACCATAGCAGTGGTGGTAACTTGCACCATAACTAAAAGTAAATGGTTTTATTGTGAAAGTTTTTACTGCCCAAAGTGACAACAGTTATTAATAATTATGTTCTCGCAGCTCATATGGTTTATAGAATTGATACATGAGAGTAGATCTGATAACGTTTATTTGCTGTCACTTACAAATTACAATGGTAGATGGGGTATAGCTCAGGTGGTAGTATGGTAACTAGGTTTAGAAAGTTAGCGTCGTGGTATAAAAAACAAATACAATAAATATATAGAAAGAAAGGGAAAAGGAATAGAAGGAAATAAAAGTTAATAAAATTTACTCTCTCAGTTAGTGATAGGTATGTTTTTATTTGATTGATCTATTGTGTTTTCGCAACATGTTGCCCTTTTTTTGTGTGTGTATGGTCAAAATCCTAAATGAAACTTTTTTGCTATTGGGAACCTTAGTTTTTGGTCACTGTTATAGAACCCATCCACTGCCTCCTTTTATTTGGTTTGAATTGGTCCATTTTCTTCCCTATCCTCCGTTATAAAGATTTAATGTGGTTTACCATTTGTTTCTGAGCCACAATATCCTGTATCAAATCTTTCTTTAGTATAACATTCATGGGAAACGAACATAATTCCATTGCCTCTAAACCGAGCCTTATTATTATGGTCGTATAATACTTATTTGATACTAGAAGAAATACCCGGGCAACGTTTTATTTATTTTTATTTAAACAGACAGAATCTTCTTTAAACAGACAGAATCAAAACTCCTTAATTTTATTCTTTTTTTACCAAATTTTTAATTGATTAAAAAATCTAATAAAAAAATTAAAATTCCAGGTCAGAGGTGCACATGTTTCTACACAAGGACAAGTTCTTCGGTGGCCACATGGCCTAAGAAGTCACTCTAACAATAGACTTCCGATTATGGGGATATTGGGGTTCAAATTCCGGTCGGGTGAACTGAGATTTTATTACTAAATGGTCATCCATTCTTCCTCCACGAAAATACGGGTAAACTTCCTCTAAATTCAACCTTCCTTGTCACTAAAACATTAGCGTGATTGATACAAATCCATATAAGATGAACGGGTAGTAAGATGCGGTGCCAAACATAATCAAAAATATATATTTTTAGATCCGGTTTTATGATTACAATTGCTATTAAAATGTGCGATCGTCTTTCTTTTTTAATATTTTAAAAATTGGTTCATTTCCTAAGCTCCCAGTGATGAAAGCAGGCAAGATGCGACGCTTGTCACAGACGCCCGCCGGGAGTGTTGGCTGACTGTAATGAATAATTAATTGATAATGTGAGAGTTAACATGGACTGGTGTGTGAAGGGTTTGGCGGGGTGGTTGTAAGGGGGGGGGGGGGNATAAAATACATGTAGACAAGTAGTCCTACTTGCTTTCTTGCTTCTCTTAAGATGATTTCGCTCAATCGCCCAATATTACGATATTGCACTTTACATTTTAAATAACTTGTTTTGATGGAGTTGGGTAAATGGGGCAAGGGGGATACAATCTGGAATATAAAATTCTTAAAATAAGCTTTTAAGTAAATTAAATTAAATCAAACCCACAAAGATTTTTATGAATTATCATTATTATTACTATTATTATTTGTCCACGCGCGTTCAGGTTAAACGCATACATTAACTACGCTATTTGAATAGGGACGAGGGAGATAGAATTTTAGAGGAAATTTACCCTAATATGCTTGAAGGAGAGTGGTAAACCATTTAGTAAATATCACCCACATGACAATTGATCGGGATTCAAACCCCGGGGCTCCTATCGTTGCCAAACCAGTTTATTGAAAGAGTAATGCCTTGAAACTTTTGACTACCGAAGTAGGTTGTTGAGCATTAACATAAATTTAAGACAGCTTCACAATCCTATTCACGAAATATTATGTTTTTACTATTTAGTTATTTTCTAGAAAATTCATAATGTTATTTTCAAACAAATAATTTTATAACGTTAAATGTATTTTTAGTTAGCTAATACCATCCAATATATAATATTATACTCGCATACGCTTATTTAAGTCTTACCCTTGAGGTTTAGTTTCAAAATATCCAAATTCCTAACGAGGGAACTGAGAACTAATTTTTATTCCTATACGCGATTGTAGTCGCACCTTTTCTTAACCATTGGCCTTATCCATTTATACTATGGTGGGATTTAAGGTAACGCATGCTCAGGTCCGTATTTTTGTAGTTTTTCTAGCATGTTTTTTGTTGTTGCTAAAATTAAGAAAATATTGCTTCAGGAGGATGCATTTTATCTAATTGTCTACATTAAAGATATTTGAATATTTGGCATGGACATCATTTATTTGATGTAAACCTTTTCTATTAATTTAAAAAGTTTTTAATCGTATTATATCTAAGAACTGAGGATTTTACTATTATGTAGACCATTAAAATAAACTTATTTACAGAGGCAATATTTTAATAAGTTTTAAAAGTATATATGTTTTGTTATTATTTCTATTCCCTTCTCCTTATTTGATTAAAGAGGGAACCAAAATAATAAACAAAGAAGATGTAATTTTATTATATTTTGTTATTCCTTAACAAATAAATACAAATGAAAAAGTTTTGCCAAAATAATGTTTTGCCATCAAAATTGCAAAAACTCGCGTTACATTCTATTCCATTTTAAGTCGTAAATAACTACCCTGTTCTTAATTAAACTCCTAAAGCATTATTTATAAGTAGGTATTCATAAGTTAATTTCACATTTTTATTTTGGCGAATAACTTTCAACACCTAGCAAAATGATCATTCATGAGCTTACTTATTCTATATATATTTTACCCCATCTTCAGATTAAAGTGATGACCCACAAAGGTTGGTAAAACAGAGCCTTCACTTGGAGCGTAGCAATGACTAAAACTAGAATTATTTTCCTTCGAGGCATACATATCCTAAATCTCAGGCAACACGATGAGTCACTTTGGAGGGGAACGGATAGATTTATATCGTACGAGCTTCCGAAAACGCCACCGCGAACTATCGGTAGCTCACGCTCTAACATTTGGTGACCCCTGCCCTTAAACCTCCTTATAATCCCTACCCCTTAGGTTTAGCTTCTAATAATCCTCGTGTGGAACGTAATATAGTTTATAAAAAAACATATTTCAAAATTGACTTACATAGTGGCTTGGCTTGGCTTGGCTTTCATCATGCGAGCTTATAGTGTCGAGCTTTACTTACATCCACGTTGAGCCCAATATGGCTGCTTCGCGAGAGTTGTGCCTCCGACGTAGTTTGAGATTGTGTTACAATGCTATTAACTTGTAACTGTAGAATTGTGAGAAACAGGGACAGATACACACAACAGAATTGGGTGGTAGGAAGGGATTTGAAGGGATAAGGGAGGGGTGGAGGAAGAGCCGAGATGAAGTTGGAACTCAAAGCCAAAATGGGGTGACGTTGGGAGTAAAATGGGTGGTGGGGTGGGGTGTCGCGGATGGGATTCTAGAGCGCAACTTTGAATGCATTATAGTTGCTGTGACGTTTCAGGGACTGTTCAGGGCCTTGGTACTTAATTGAAAGTTGTAGGCCCCCCACTAGCCCCCTCACCCCCTTCATTCTTATGTCTGCTATAGGAGACAGAATCAGGCAGACATTATTCACTACTTCTTGATGTAGAATAGAAACGACATAAGAAGGAGGAGGGGGGGGGGGCAGGGAGTTGCTCTTTTGTCATTATTAATCCGGGGCAGAAGATTGAGGGAAAATTACTAAGTCTCTGCATGTTTTACTTGTGAACGTTTGATGCATGAGATTTTAGAAACATGATAAACTTTGAAAATGTATCGTGTTAGCTAATGAAATGTATTTCACACCAGTGTTAGCAATCTTGGTAGCTATAGGCATCCAGCTGATATCTCAGATAAAAGGAAAAGAGCGTACTAAGCCAAATGTCCCGGGTTCGATTCCCGTGTCCAGGTGTCATTTTTCAATCTTCATAATATGAGCTCTGTGTAGAGTGATCCCTCACTAAATGCATACATAATAGCTTCGGCTATTTGATTCTTATTAGTGTAGTTAATTTGAAGAAAAAAAAGAGAACAAGATGTAAATTTTTAATAGTGTAGTGGCCGGTACTATTTAGTTGTGGGCCAGATCAATTCTTTTGGACTACAGTGTACAAGAAACATGATTTGGAAGAAAACACATTCATTATTATTGTAAATGATTATTGGGCGTAAACCCTTTGGACCATGATCGTGACTATTATTATTGTGACCATGGATGACTTGTATATTGTGTTGTAAAATCACGTCTTTGAAGTTGGAATCAAAATCTTTCATTAAATTAATTTATGATTTAAAAAAAAAAATTATATATAGTTATAGTGGTAGACCACGGATTTCATATCGATTTGAACAAGGTCAATGTTTTTGAACATATATACTGTATCGTCATAGAACGGGTCAATTTAATGTTTACAAAGTAACTAGAAGAGTGTAGAATGGGTCGACGACTCGCTCAAGGGAACATGTTAAAAGGGAACATTTATAAAACAACGCAAACAAACTTGTTGTTGGAAATTGTATAATTGATCCAACTTTGAACAAAATGCATCAGTTATTTCTTGTTTAGGCTAATCTTTTGAAACCTAGCTTTGGTTAACTAAATCTATTTTATTAGTAAACAAAATTGATTTATTTATATGCCTTTACAAAGTATCGTGATCTTAATAAGTAACAACCACACACATCATACGATATTGGAATACATTGGGGGTTGGACAGAATTATTTCCTACTAAGTTTAATTTAAGATCAAACATTGGTCCCATATTAAACAATTGTGATTATGTTTTTTTAAATCTTAAAATTTAAGACCTTTGAAATCCAATGCTAATAAAATGTTAATCGGGACTTTATAATTTTATATGGACATTAACTTTCCGGGTTGGGGTTGCAAATCAAAGTTTGTTTTTACCGTTTCTAATGTTAAGTCAATATTATTATTTATTCTTAGTGTTGTATTGATTTACGAATACTGGATGATTTAATGTATAATATTAAGGTGTTGGCGGATTTCATATATCAACAAAGATCTAATTTAGAAATTGTTTACATTGTATGTCACGTGGAGCCTCTCGGCATATTCAAGGAACTTTGATAATTTACAGGACACTTATTTACTAAACTAAGAGTAATGAGTTATTTTATAACATCGGGTGGAACTCTTTTTATGATGGAGACTTCATAATTTTTCATGGAGTTTAAATTTTCGATTTGGCGTAGTATATCAAAATCAGTTTGTTAATCTTTTATGTTACGTCAATAATTTACGAAAATTAGCTGATTTAGTTTATAATATTAGGATGTTTAGGAGCCTCTTTACACGGTCAAGGAATATTGATAATTTACAAGACATTTACTTACCAAGCTAATAGTACTGGGGTTTTCGTTAACACAGGGAGAGTCAGTTTATTCCTTGTTGACGCGTAGCATCCCGTTGAGATGGACCCGACTCGGCTGGTAAAGGATGAATTGTTCTACGAGATTTCGATAAGGGGAGTGACCCCGGCCAAATCAGTGGCGGAGATGCGATGTCAGTTGTCGGACCTGATAGATCGGGAGTACGACGAAGGGGCTGTATTAATCAATATACGGAATTGAATCCTGGATTTTCAACAGAGGGCCCTCACTTATCACGTAAGCTTGAAAATTTAAGAGACGTAACTAAGGGGAATCCGAAGACTAGTTAATCTCAAGAGGAGAAATGGTTAACTACGAATCGATACATTCTCGACAGAGCGGATTATGCCCGACTGGACTACCTATCTTTGGAAGGAAAAAAGAACAACTCCTGGAAGAAAGCTTTCAATTACATACGCGTATCCTACCCTTAATAAAAGTTCCAAAAGGGGAGAATGGGAGATCAAACCTACGGGAATTTGAAGTATGAGATACTTCGGGACAACCAGTCACGTCAGCACCTGGGACTACGAACACAAGTAAAGGTGAGGCTGTGGCCAACAGTCATGGAACACAGACTAACAGAGGGAGCGTCCCTCAGTGGAACTCGTTCAGAAATGGAGCAACTTGACCAACCCCGTTGGGACGAGGCAGTTTTGGGTAGTTTAACCTGGAGAATACCCACCGAGGGGAGAAGTCGTCTTGTGTTCGTTCTCATTCTAGTGCGTGATTAGAGAGTCAAGTTTACGGATCAAAAACAACCAATCGGCTCTATCCTACAAAGAGAAACTCGCATTTAACACAGCCGAACATACGAGCCATGGAAGAACCCCATTCAAACTCTTACTTGGGTACGAGCCGTTACAGCCGATATTAAGCTCCAGTGCGAGAGCTTCCCTGATAGCTGGGAAGAGAATCTCGCTCAGACATCAGTACAGCGTTGGGCTGAGGCTCTAGAACGTCTAAAAAAGATACATGAAGCAGTATCCAAACGGTACAACAAGGTCAGGGAGCCAGTCCTGTACAAAGTAGGATAACAGGTAGTTTGGAAGCTGCATAACATAAGCAAGGCTGAAGAAGGGCTTACTGCTAAACTTGAAATCAGGGGTCCACCCTTGCTACTTTTGAAAGGTTTTTGACACCAGTTACGGTGCAACTAGCGGAGCCTGAGTCTAGTCGTCTCCCCTGGAAAGCTCACGTCATCCATTTGACACCATACCATAGTTTAGTCGATTTGAAAAGGAGGAAGGGAGGTAAATTCCTATGATTAGGGGGTTGCCACTTGTTGTTGGTATAACTTGAAATTTTGCTATGTTTTGTATAGTGTAGTTTTACGCCAGACTGTCGAAGAGTTTGGAGGAAATGGGTTAGAAATTTAATTTAATTTTTTAAGATTGTCTGTGGGTCTTCATAGGTATAAATTTGTGTGTTTCGGTGGCTACCTTAAATATTAATTGTGTTAATCTGTACATGTGTAATATTGTTTAGTTTTCGTATTTACACAGAATTTGTATATTTAAATAGGTTTTTTTTTTGTAAAAAGTGGGGAGTGTTTACCAGCTAAGTCACACCTTGTGAATTATTTGAAATGTGTGCTGATAGATGAGACTTCATGCCCATTGAGGTCAGTGGTGGAGTGTAGAAGAATAGGTCACTGATGTACGGATTGTCGAACAGGATAGGGCTGATCCGTGCGCCGCACGAGGATGGAGTGTCAGACGGAAAACATTTCTTGAGGGGCCAGTGTATTAGAGTGTTTAAGTGTGTTCTCTTTAATTTGCCTTACGATTTTGGGGCCTATCAAAGTTAATCAATTTACTCATTAATATAATCATGTTGAACTTAACCTCACTGTGTTTTCTTTACAAGTGAATTAGTCATATTTTGTAAACAAATACTAGGGGGTAGTAACCTAGTATCAAAGCTCAATTAGTGGAATTTTCTCAGTCAACGAGATGATGTGACCATGCAGTTACTTAGTGATACTACCTAGTGATAATAAAAGGGTACACATTGCAATCATTGAAATAATACCCCTTCGAGGTGGATAACTATGATTTTTTCGGGAATCGAAACCGTTAATCATACATTCCTCGTTGAATATCTGAAAGATTTGTATCAATGATGCCTGTAATATATCGTAGCATTATTTTTAATTTTTCTTTTGACCATGTTACTGTCCAAATTAAATGAGAGAACGGATAGGAGCTAGATCTACTTTTACATATCAATTCATTAAATTATGAGATATTCATTCATTTGTCATTTAATAAATAGTATCAAAATAAAATAACATTTACATATAGTAAAAGGTTTTTATTTTCAAAGGGCTGGTCTAATGACTCCTGGATAAATAATAGACTGACAGATAAATATTTATATTTGTTCGATTAGCTAAAAGGGCGTCTTATGACTGCCAGATAAAATGTATATATCCATCTTTTTTTTATCGGGAGGTATAAGTAATTGGTAGCTTTTATCTGAAAGTTAAAATGGTTGTTTGTATAGTGACTAGTTGTTTTTAATGAGGTTTCGCCTATCGCGGTTTTTAGGTTAAAATCTTGGCTCACATGTTCAGTAGGCACAAGCCCAGGTTCTAACTATATAAAGTTAGAACCTTTAATTCACACTTTATATGAACTGACAAGCTATCTGTAGAGTTATATTTATGTATAAACAAATTATCAAAATGTGAGTACGGTATGATAATTGAAATTTTGTAAACGCTTTACCCATCTACTGACCACATTTTGGCTGACACCGAAATTAATACTTGCAAGACATCTTAGCTTCTACGCTTACGTGACGCCATCTGTTTCCTTGCACTCGTTTAGCTGCCATTATTTAACAAATATTGAGCGTTGTAGCCACTGGCCAGATTTTAGCGGTAGAAGTAGGGTTTATACGCATGCGCACACCAGGAAAAACAGTACCAGCCTTGCGTTTTCTGCATACAAATATATTTATCCTTCAGATAGCCATCTGGCAGATAAATTCAGTTCATAATACGTGTAACATATTAAAGTGACTGATAATATTTATCTGGTTGGTTACTTTAACCTCCCGATAGTGATATTTATCTAGTAGTCTTAAGACCGGCCCTAAATGGGTTTTCCTACCAAGATCCTACCATCCTTACAGATTTCCTTCAGTTTGAGAATTTGAAAAAAAATAATATTTATATGACTTTCAATAACGTTCCTCCATCAACAAATGATCTAGAATAAACTACGTAAAGACGGACATGATTATAAAAGGTTTCTATTGAACATTTTAGAAAACATTCTAAACAAGTTAAAAGTAAGGAGCGGATTGGAATTAGAATTGAAGACTTAGATATATTGCTCAAAAACACATAAGTAGAATTGATTAATAAATTTCTTAAGTTAATTGATGTAATAAATTATATTTAATGAAACATTATTTAAAGTTTAAATAGATATTTTCTGTTTCTATTGACACCATGTTTAAATAACTGTATTATATGTATGCACCTCAATAATAACCTTTTTAGTGTAAGTATTTTTAAGCACCACTTCTTACTACCGATCTGGGCTATACACTTATGTTATAATTACTCTAATGTTGTATGTGATGAAGGTTACATTGTGAGGGAATGTAACCACACTTGCATTGAGGAAGATTAGAAAATAATTTAAGAATAAAACCTCCCTCAATACATCCAATTGGGTTTGAACCTCAATCTCCCCGTTATCGGCAATGCATTATATTGCGAGAGTGATGCCTTAGTCCATATAGCCACTGAAATGGAATTTGGTGTATGGGCCTGTGAGACTTTAAAATTTGAGTTTTATGAAAGGAATTTTAAGCAAGTTGAGCCATTATGACAGCCACCATGACGAGCTATAACGTGGAGAATTTAATTTTTACACATTACACTTATCCTCAAGAGGTTTATATAAATATTAAATGAAGATGTAAATATCCTTTAAGTTGAAGATTCGCATCGATGGGCACGTGGACTAAGTGTTAGGCTCTCCCGCTTTGCCAGTGACGAGAAGTTAACTAGGTGCATTGATGATAGTTTTATTCAATGATTTCTACTTTTGCTCCACTCAAATAAGGGTACATTTCTTATTAATTATACCCTAGACATATCTGCCTCATTAATGTAGTTAAAATGCGTACTTCCCGATGGGTGGTGGGAGTTAAGACGTGGTTTATCAAATAAAACATTAATAGATAGTTTTTTATTGATAATAATTATTTTTACATTTTTGCATCCATTAATGTTTCCAGCCTGTGGTATGGGTCAGTTTTTTCATCCAAGCCATATATTTTCCACTACCTGCTTGCTAGGCCTGTCGTAACTTCATACGACTTATAATCTAACTTGGAGCTAGGACAGACACAACATCCAGTCCTCTGCCGTTAATTCATCACTGTAAAAGGGTAAACCCACATTTCACCATGATAAAGTTTTTGGTGACGCCAGGAATCGAACCTGGGACCCTTAGCTGAGTAGATAGACGAGTTACCAACTGAGAGAAGGTGTAGTATTGATTAATAATAATAATAATAAAGGTTACTATTTAAAATCCTATTTTCAACATTTTTTTTCTTTCTTAAATTAAGTTATAATATATAGAAAATATGAATATAGAAAAAAGAGTAACTAATAACATACTTATTGCTGTAAAAATTGATAGTTTTTATCAACATCGTTGTTTCCAGAACTAGCATGTACACATGAAAGAAGATCAATTAGCTTTTTAAGATTTCCGATTAGATTCTTCCTTTATCAAATTGTCTTTATATTCACTGTCTTGCACATTGAAACGTTCATTAATAAATGAATGTGCTTTATTCACACCCTACAGTATATTAATGCATATCATATTTATTCATCGCTTCTCAAGACATTCTATTGTTTCTCCTGCTTTAATGATCCAATTCATAATGTCGGTATTTAGCCTACAGGGACTTGTATGCCAGAGTAATTATCACAACCCACATCCGCAGGTGGTCTATGCGTTCACAGTGTGTGGGCCGCTTTATTGTGGGTCCTAAGGGTGAAGGAGGGTAGGGGTAGGTTTGTTAGAGAAGGGGAGCTTGCCCTAAACTTAGAGCCCTGTAAGCTCTAGAGATGGAGGGAAAGAGGTGGGATGGGGGGGGAGGGGGTGTTCACCAACCTTCCTCTACTGGCAGAGTTGAACATGTCACCTTCGTGACCTAAAGTCACCCAAGGGGGTTGAACTGTTTACAAGAAAGAAAACCTTTGGAGGCAAGTCATACAGGTTTAGCTACCTAACAAGTTTTGATCGCCACTTTAATAAGGTCTAGTGCAGTTCAAGTGCGATGGTATTCCTTTCAGCTTGTTTGGCCACTCGGTTATTGCTGCTGCTACTACTACTACTACTACTACTACTACTACTACTACTACTACTACTACTACTAAAAATGGCTAATTGGCTCAAAGACTTAATAAAATAATAATACTAGATTGACTAATATGACAAATAAGCTATGAAATGGACTCGAGACGGGTTTTCGAATATTTAATAAAATATAAAATGTAATATATATAAGGAACTAAATTAATTGTTAGAATTATTTTAGTCGTAAGAATAGACTTAAAGGAATGAAATATATGTATTACATATTTACACTATTATATGTATGACATTTATGGTGAGGCACCAGCTTACAAGCACATTGTGCCTAGCTGGACCATGTTTAATGATTAAAGATATGTACTCCTGATACAATTAAAAAAACTACTATTATGTATATATATAGCAGGAATATATAATCATAATCTATACATGGTCCAAATAAGCACAATGTACTTGTCAGCTGGTGTCCCACCTTAAATTTTATACTGAAACATAATAGTAAAATAATGATAGATATATTACAATCATCTAAGTCTAGTCCCATAACATAACATAAATATATTACTTAATTTAAGTGTCTTAAATTAATTAAATTATTTTTAAGATTATATTCAAAAATCAATCTCGAGTTTAATTCATTACTTTTGTGTAATATTCAGTCAGTTTACCGTTATTTTTATAAAAAAAATCTGTGAAATACATTAATTATACTGCTTTCTTAACTTCGCTTTGGCATTAGGAGCCCTATAATTCACATAAATCTTGTCTAGTTTAGTTTTCTAGTGAACATGAGGCCAAGGTTCGAATCCCCGTGGTGTATGCATAGGGCTTTCTTCTGAAATGGTTTTCTACTCTCCCCCACACAAATGAGAGTATAATTCCTCTAAATTTTATCTTCCTACTCCTTACATCATTAGTGCAAATGTCCATATTGATATTGCCAGGATGTGTGACAGGAAGCGGTGAACAAAATCTAACAATACATTTAAAACTATGCTGAAATTAACTCCATAAAATATCAGGAATGTGCCCAAGTTCGTTATTGCGACCTTATTATTTACGCAGATCTGGTCATATATCTGACTGTGAGGTTGTGCGTGTGTTCCTATATATCGACTCGGGTTCCTTGGATGTGGACGCCATCTCTATTAAATAAATCCCTCCCAAGCTCGTGAAATAAAGAGACGTTTTCATCAGTATGGTCATGGAATCCAACCCGATCACAGCACTATTCACATCAAAGGCTGAATCTAATCACCTTCCTGATTGATGGCCATCGACAGTTTTTTTTTGCTTAGCGTTGTTTTCACTGTAATACGGCTTGGGCTTAGTACTATCTTCTTTATTAGATTGGACTGAAAAATAGTTTCAGCAAGAAGGATATAAGTTTTCATTTCGGTAGAAAGGATCATATTTGACAGTCATAAAATATACTAAATCTATTTGAATGTATTTATACGTAAAATCTTTTGATCTTCAAATGTCAATTTTTATTGATAGTAATAATAACTTTAAAATATGTACCTAGATTATAAAGAAAAAATATTTTTTTTAACCTAGTTATATTTGTATGTGTACTTATGTTTTGTCCTTTTGTTTATCCCTTAGAAGCAATAGACACATTCTGAGAAACACATTTATACAAAAATGGTAATATATATTTTGTATTTACTATTAGTATTCGAGCCACCTCTAAGCCAATAGTTTTAAATTTTATTTGTTTTTTGTATTTAAGGAGGTCACCTATCGGAATGTTGGAGTCATACAGAATCTTCACGTTATTTAAGAAATCGTTTGTTATTTCAAAACATTGTTTAATCCAGAATTTAAGTTAAGATATCAACAAAATCATGTAAAAATTTGATTGAAAAATCAATCTATAAGAAAACCCCATGAAAAATTTAATTAGTTCATTTTCAAAGAGTTTAATATGTACTGGTGCGAGTCTGAGATCAAAATAAAAACTTGTATTTAGTTTTCCCCCCAAACAAAAAGTAATTTTAATATGGTAATCACATAAAATTCTGAGGTAATTAAGGATGGTTTTGATGGTTTTAGAGATTCATAACTGCCATTCCCATAAGAAATACTGCGGTAGGAAGATATTTCTCTTCAGATAAATGATTCCCTTAAAATTATGTATGAAACTTTAAGAAAAGCTAGCTTTTGTTTTTCATTGGATGTATTCCCGAACTATGGACCGAACACTAAAAATCAAAGTGCTTTGGGATTTAGTATTTTGGTATATAAGACAAGAGTGTTCAAATCCATCAAACAAATATATTTATTCTAGTTAAATATCCTTACACTATTGAAATATCTGCACACTTTACATACACACACACACACACGCGCGCGCGCGCGCGTGCATAATACGAGACTAACTGACAGGTTGTAGTTTATATGTTAGTCTCTCTTTCAAGAGAAGTATTTGGATGGCTATAAGGGGTAAATCATAGAGGAGTGTATGTAGATTTATACACATGAGAGAAAAAAGTACAGAAAATAAATAAATACAACAAGAATGATGCAAGAGTTGAAGTACAGAAAATTAGAGTAAGGGTAAAAACCATGACGGATAGAACGAAAGCGAAGTAGGCCCCTTAAAAATAAAGTTAAAAAAAAGAGAATGATACAAACAGATGGACATATGAAAGAGGGTGGAAAGAGTAAGAATGGTCTCAACTTTTACTCAGCCTCGAGGGCCTGGGCGCTGTAGCAGGGGTTGTTAGACCGACATCAAATCAAAGCATCCCCCACCCCCTCACACCCCTTTACACCCTATCCCCTCTGACCAACTGAGTGAGTGAGTGACGGTATGACCGAGTAGCTAGAAGCCAACACACTCTCTAGGGTGCCTATACTCTCTAGAATATAGACTTTGGGAAATTAAGGGGAGGGGGACGTTTCATGACCTCTGCTTCTCTTCGCCATTTCGGACAGTTGGCACTTCAGGCGAAACGGAGGAAGTAGTGGGAAGGGAGTGTGGTGGAGGTTTCTTCTTGATGAGGTGAATTTACGATCGGAGAAATGCTTTTTGCCTTTCCTCTTTCTCTGTCGTTCTCTTCCCTTAGAGACATAATAAAAACAAGGGTGGATTGGGGGGGGGGAGGACTTGAGGTTTGCTTTGAAGATGCTTTGGTTCTTGTTTGAATTTTACGATAATCTTGTTATTATTTTGGGCGTTATTTTGAGGTTAATGGGAATGATGGTTGGCAGATTCGAACACTATTTTGTTACTAGAGTAAAAGTTGTGATATTAGTCCTAGCTAATTAAGTATTGTTAATGAACATTCACGTTTAAATAAAAAAAAACTTCTTTATTTAAATATGGTGAAGACCCTACAGAGTTGAATTTTTTTGCGCTTTTAGATAACTGATTTTAATGATTGGCGTTCGTTTGGGATATAACACATTTTTAAACTACGTAATTTTAAGTTTCATTAGTAATGTGATTAAATTAATCCACATTTTTTTGTAGAGAGTCCATTTATATAATTATTAATAAGTTAGTACTATAATTAATATTACTATACATAAAGCATTATAATTTTAATAAAATTAGGAAATAAAATAAAAGATTAAAATTATTTAATGTCCCAATATTAACAAATAAATTATATCTCCACATTACACATCTTAAACTACTTAAGCCATGAGGACAGAGTGATGCTGTCTCTTTTAATGTGAGATTTTTTTATTATTTTAAGACGGTAGGTGAAATCAAGTTTATCATAATAGCTCTCTGCACTCATCACCACGTAGTCTAAGACGTTACAAAAGTAGCATTGCACTTGTTAACCAGTTACGTGGAAATTTTATCTCGGATTCCAACCATCTGCATTTTGGGGGTGGAGTTGTTAATTTAATTAAATTATTAAACTCTCCAAGATAATTTTATATCACTTCTTATAAATATCCTTGCTCATTTACAGACGCTAGTTTAACCTATTAATAATATTTTTTTTGTTGGAAGTAATATATATAAACAACATCTGTGGAAACGTGGACTCTTGTTTAAGCTCGTCTAATATGAGTTGAGTGGAATTAGAAAGTCTTGGTTTAAACACCACTAAGGGTGGTTTTCCATAATGGTTTCCTAATCTCTCGCCACGACATTTTTAGTAAATTTCCTCAAGATTGTATTCTTTTGATGAGTTCAATCCGGTCGAGAGGTTAAACGCCGAGGAACAAAATTAAAATGAAAATTAATCAAATTGGTATATACCATACGAATTTACTACATATATTAATACTTTCACTATCCTCCATATCCTAATTTAGGGGATTGTGCCGAAAATATTATAGCGTTCATAGATTTAAAAGGTATATTTTCACTATTTAAATGTCTATTAAATCCTGAAATTTAGCTATATAAAACAAATAAAATATTCGTTGATAGTATACTAGCTATCCTCAAGGTATTGACCGAATTATTTATCTATTTTATTTAATTTTCATTTATCCCGACATCTAGAGGGTAGTTCGGGACCTAAATCTACTTACATATTTTTGTCTACATCGTATATTATATAATATCTAATTTTTAAACAAATTACTGAATGGGAAAAAAATAACTACTTGTTATTAAAAAAGTAAGCCACTGCCAACATATTTTCTCATAAAATGAAGGTTATTGTATTTTTTCACAAGCCTCAACAATTTGTAAATACTTTTTTTTCCTATTTGGAATATCCCAAATAAACTAACCAGATATAACCAGCTAAGAGCCACTCAAGCTCTCACTTTGTACAGTACGTCCTAGAGTGTTTCGAGCCCTTTGGCAGCCGATGTAAATAGAGACGGGCCCAGAGTTTCTGTTATGCTAGAGGTCAATGGGAGGTAAACCGCACAAACCGCACCCACAAAAGCACGCATACACTCACACACATGCTCGTGTACACCCTGCAAACAGGTGTTTGAAGACCCCATGTGTTCCCACGAGATACTGTCGACTCCCTTCTTCTGCAAACCTCACAAGTCTGTTAAAAGGGATGGGGTGGGGGGGGGGGGAGCACGCTCAAGGGTGGTAAATTTGCTATAAAGTACTTCTGGAGGTTCCACTGAAGGTCTGGCCCAAAATACGCTCTGTAAACACCATGACTTCAAATAATATATACACGCATCTATAGTCACGTGGTCTAAAGCGCTACTCTTGCAATAGACTAGACGGGGAAATCGAGAATAGAATTTTTGTTGGGTATACTGAGGGGTGGTTTATCCAAAATGGTTTTCCACTCTACCTCCACGTAAATACGGGTATATTTCCTATAAATATAACCTACTTAATTCCTAAAAATAATAGTTTAATTAGTACATAAGCGTATATCGTGAACGAGTACTAAGACGCTGTGCTAAAAAAAATAGACGCTTTAAAAAACAAAATCTATGGTTAATCTAATGCTATTAATTTTACGTTTGGGAATACGGTTAAGCCTATTTTTGATTATCATTTATAATAATATTTAATTCTATTGATTAGTAGAATTAAAGCTTGCATTAGTAGGCACACGTACTAAGGCATCAACCTTGTCTGATATGGTTTGGTAAAGGGGGATGGCGGGTGGCTGCTATTAGAATGTCGGCTAGGTGTAGGTGGTGTTTATCTTAAATAGTTTACCCTTAGCGTTCCGTGAAAATTTGTGTACATATTTTATAAATCCTACCTTTTGGTTCCCATTAGTGTGAATATGCAGATGGCTAGTAAGACTTGAAATATTTAAAAAAATTAATCAAAATGGAATAATTATTGAAAATAAAAAGCACAGCTAAAATGTGGTTAATAAGTTGTTGTATTGAGTTTTAAAACATGATACATATTAACCAAATATACACCAGCAAAGGGGTTAATAATTAGGAACTATAATGGTATGACTTCACACAGATAGTACTAGAATATTTTCAACAAACCAATTAATCTTCAGTATTTCAAGTCTTTTATAGTAATTACTGATACATTTTTGGATTTAAAAATGTATACCATTATCTTATATTATGCTAAAGATAATGTGGAGGTCTAAAAAAAAAAGATTTATATAGGCAGCAACAACTGTGATACTATTGGTTACCTGCTTTGATGTCGTTCACACCTGTTATTAAATATTGGTTTCTTAAATTCCTTAAACCATCCAACGAGTTATTATATTGATTTTTGTCGTTGTTATTTTATTATTTATTGTAATACTAGTCTTGTATATAGACGAGTACTCATAGGTAATATTTTGGTGGGAATGGAAAAAATTAGCAAAATAATTACAAAAACAATAATTCATGTTTCCTTGTCTTTTTTAATTGTATTTGTTGTATCGCCATTACAATTTATAAGATTTATAGTGACATATTTTATTATTCTTATTTTCCATGTTTATTAATTTTATTTTACCAGAGTTTCATTTCATCGTTGGTAAGAATAATAATAATAATATTTAGCACCACGTCTTACTACCCGTTCGGGTTATACGCTTTAAGTATTAATTACGCTAATGGATTAGGAATTGTGGAGGGTGAATTAGAGGAAGTGAGCCCGCATTTGCGTGGAGGGAGAGTGGAAAACCGTTTAGGAACACCCCCTCCCCCAGTTCACCCGACCGAGATTCGAACCTCGATCTTCCCGCCCTCAGCGGTCGAGCTCAACACGACAAGCGCGTTAGCCAACTACGCTACCGAGGCGGGTTGTTGGTAAGAATTTTGGTTGTAATTGGTGTACTTGATTATGGTAATACCAGGTGATACCATGGTGTCTTGCCTGTAATCTCAACACTTTCCACAGTAGTCTCGAGACTAGTTTCTTCGTGCTCTCCGACGTATTTTAGTTAAGCCTAACTAGATCACGCACCCACCGCAGAGGGTTGGTTATCATTAATTTTACCACAATGGATCCCATAAATTTTCCGTCTTATAATAGTGTGCAGATATGATGTAATACCATGTTTATGACTATAATGCCATAAAATACGAATTATTACGTACATTGTGTACGAGGGAGTAAAGCGATTATATTAAATATTTTTATGAGGAAAAAAAAGACCTGGGATATTAGAACAGACAAGAAATTAGACTTCCCAAAATTTAAAGTTGTAGAAGAAGAAGCGGTGGGGAATAAAAAAAAACTAATATTTAAAGTAAGACAAATTTGAGTAATTTAAATTAAGAAAAAGAGAGAAATAGCAAATGTTCCTTTTCGTCTTTTTTAACGTTCTCTTGGAAATTAATGTCGGATTTTATAATGAAACATACAAATGATGTCCCTATATAAACGTGGTTGTCATCATACTTATTTCTTGTCTCTGGAAACGCTTTGGACGTTATAATTAACAATCCTCTCATGTAAGGTTGATAAATTGTCAATTTAATTTGTTCATATACATAGAGCTACAATTTAATAAAATGTTCACAAAAAATTGTAATGTTTATCTTAAGTTTGTAGGCTTATATTGCAGGCCAATAACATATATATTCAAATTACATATCACAATATGAATTACTACTATTAAAGTATGATAAAGTTAACTAAATTCATGATTGCTTTTCCTATTTTAAAAGTTCTTTTCATATGTTTAAGTATTAATATAGATCTAAGTAGGCCTAAGACTTTTATTTTATTTACTAATACAACAATAAAATAAACAAACTATAAAAATAAGGATTTAAAAATGTCATTATTATACAAAACACGGGTAATAAATCATTTTCATTTAATGTTGTTTTGCATCAACTATTTTCTCATGAATTTGTACTGATATTTGACAATTTAAATAATTTTAAATATTTTATTTTTATTTTTTTGGCTTATATAAGTTTTATATAGATTATGAAGTCATACATTTGTTTGAATTCAAACTCAACATAAACAAATCTAACCTTTAAGTAATTTACTATCTAGGTAATAAAAAAATTAACAATAAAATTAGATCAGTTATTATCTAGATATTAAACTAATATAGTTAAGTTTACCAAATGGCATCCATACAACTAATTTAATTACAACATATGAGACTCGTTTTTACTGAGAAAATTCTTACGGGTGCTTCCCGATTTAAAAATCTAAATCAGTTTTTCAAAGGAACTGTCATGTGTAAAGGACCTAATTTGATCATTTATATCATATAAAGGATTTCAAAGAAAAAGTTATGAAAAAAGTAACGAAATTTATTTAAAGATTTCTTTAAACCTCAAATTAAATCTACTAGGTATTTACTATAAGAAATGAAAGAAAATTATAAAGAAAACTGGATATAAAATATACTAATTTTTTAAAAAATAATTAGAAACATAATATTTTTACAGCTAAAAAAATTTACCCATTAAACCCTGAATCTCAAAGTGGGGGATGTTTCTACACACATAATTATTTATTTATCTATTTTTAGTTTTGACTGGTGATCCAAAGTAGCATTCATTTTACTAATTAGATTTTAGTACAGAGCTGATCAGGTTTACATAAGAGCACTGCTGTATTTATTAAGACTAATAAGAAAAATTCTACATGTGAACATGTCTTTGATCAAGGAAAATGTTCTCAAATAGCAATGAGTATTACTTGTTTTCAAAGGTAATTCTAGTCAGTTATTAAAAATAACTTTGATATAAATTTAGGAAAAACAAATGGTGAAAAATGATAATAAAGCCCAGTCATTGGTTTAAGGTCTACTTTTTTTTAAATTCATCCTGTCAAATAAAATAATCTATTGGTTTTGTAAGAAGTAGACCACATGGTTTTCAAACCTTTGATGTATACCTAACATACCCCATTTTATGACATTTATTAAAGAAACGAGAATATATCGGTGTGTTCAGCGCTTAGTACTTACTTAGGGCTGCCAAATAACCTCACGCTTCCCGATAGTTATTGGATGTTTGAATTATTCATGTAGAATTTTCACAGTGTACTTCTATGGCTCATTTATTATTAATGAGTCTCCTGCCAGTCTAAAGGCGGACGGTTAGCAACCTCCAGCCGACGGTGGCACATGTGCTCGCTCCCAACACTTCCAACCAATCTATCCAGGCGAGACAAGTTTTGACACCTGTGCCTTAAGACTTGTTGTGGAATGGCCGGTGCTGTATATACCGCTACCTCTCCATTCCTTCCCTCCCCACCCCCCCCCCC